>OZ025298.1:114881806-115481806 GCA_964019185.1 Maratus speculifer
TTTTTCCCATACAATGTATGTTCTTTTAGTGATTTTTGGGTTTATTGTACAGTGTATGTTTAAATCTGTCCTGTACAACTGTTTCTTCCATTTTCCTACCACTTCATAAACCTAATAGTTTCGATTGTTTTTTTTTTTTAGTTTACTTCAAAATTGTACATATTTTGCTGAAAGAAACTTATACACAGCATATCAAAAGTGAAAAGGATCAGTTTCCTAATGGAATGACAAAAATTATGGGAGAATGATATAACATTAAAATTACTCTTGGATAGCATTAGAACATCTGAACTTTACATTTTTATACACATAATTATCTACATTATACAATTTTAATTTAGTATATCTGTATTTTAAGTTTTGATATTTTGTTTGATTTATCAGGGTTGCCACTCTAATCTTGAAAAAAAATTCCCTGTGTTTTCCCTGTACTGCAACGCGTTTATTCTATGTTGAGTGCACAAAAATGAGCGCAACGCCGCCAAGAAGTGGATTAAAACTCAGTTTACCCAAATGGGCGAATTTATTTGGATATAGTAGCAAAAAAAATTCCCTGTGTTTTCTAGATTTTTTTAGGATTTTTAAAAAATTCCCTGGATTTTCCCTGTTTTGGGAGGGGATTTTAAAATTCCCTGTGTTTTCCCGGTTCTCCAGGTGGTGTGGCAACCCTGTTTATGATCTTCCTTTATGCTTAAATGCAAATATGTATTTTCGTAGGGTCTCTATTTCAGAAGTTTTTATAATCGGCATCCGATTGCAGGATGTCTTAATTTATTTCTGTTCTTGTAGTTCAACAAAAAATTTATATTCTTAATGCGATATATGACTGAAAAAATAATTAAACAGGGTTAATAAAATAATGTAAAACACAATTGGAAATTAACAATCAAATCAATTATTTAATAACCTTCTTTTAAAACAAATTCATTACCGAAAACATTACTGGCACATTTAACATAGTTCTGCATAAAAGAGTACAATACTGCAAACCAAAACTAACTAATGTTAATCAAAATCTTCCAGTTTTTTTTTTCTTTTTAATGAAATAAATCTGGCAACCCTAGTTAAAATGGACATGATATAGAATTGTATGTTACTAATTATGAAACTACATAATTAAGCAATGTAAAAAGATGTAAAAAAAAAAAGATGTTGGAAATTAGTTTAATGATTTGAGAACGCCATTTGCAATTGCTTTGAGGTTTATGTACTGCTGGACTGAGCAATTAAAATTCATAAAATGGTGTAAGAAACTATATACAGGTGAAAATCTGACAGATATAATTTGAACAATTACACGAAAGAAGCATTAAAAAAAAAAAAAAAAAAAGTTGTTATTGATATGATGCATTGTAAGAAATTGTTACAAAACATTAATATGAATTTGTTATAAAACATTGCAATATATTTTTATTAATATAAAAATAACCACTGCAATAAATATCTCTATTATATGTTAATGTTATATTCTCACTTCAATAGCTTGAGTAAATTTAATGCAACTTGGTATAAATTTAATTGTGGGTACTGCTATAACAAAGAAGTACCTAGAAATGTCTCACAAAATGTACAAAAATAATGTATAAAAAAAGCTTTAACGTTTTCATAATATATACACCAAGAATTTTATTCTGGATTTATCAATTCAAAATTAGCACAAGTTAAACTTTCCAAAATGGATTGTTTAGTCTGTAAATATATTAAAGGATTACTTCTTAAAGCCCGCAGTTCACATGCCACATACCTTCCAAAGATATCTTCTCTATCTACAGAAGAGACTAGTGCAGAATTTTTCTCCGTAACATCGAATTCTTGCCCAGAAAATGGAACATCAAATAATTCTTTTTCCAGTGAATTAAGTTTTGCTTCCTTGGTTACAGAGGAAATTTTTTTTAAATCTCTTTCAGGAGATAATTGCCTTTTTGAATGTTTTGCAGGAGAATAATTTCTCCTGATTTCTTCTTCATAGCCTCTTGAAGGGTTTTCAGGAGTGTGAATTCTTCTGATTTCTAAATCTGGAATTCTTGGGCCATTTTCAGGTGAGTAATTTCTTCTGATTTCTTCTCTTTGACCTCTTGAAGGATTTTCAGGAGTGTAAATTCTCCTGATTTCTCCTTCTTGCTTTCTTGGGTCATTTTCATGTGAGTGATTTCTCCTGATTTCTTCTCTTTGACTTCTTGAAGGATTTTCAGCAGTGTAGATTCGCCTGATTTCGCCTTCTTGAATACTTAGGCCATTTTCAGGTATGGGATCGCTCCTGATTTCTATTCTTTGACCTCTTGAATGATGATTTTCAGGCGTGTAATTTCTCCTGATTTCTTCTCCCTGACTCCTTGAATGAATTTCAGGAGAATAATTCCTCCTGATTTCTTCTCCCGAGGATTCTTCTTCCAAAGGTGACTTTTTCACCTCTCCTTCAGAAGAAGAACTTTTTGCGTCTTTCTCAAACTTAGATGAGCCAGCCCCTTTTCTTTCAGAAGATGAAGCACTTTGGAACTTTCTCACAGAAGAAGAATTATTAATCTTCTTGTGAGAAGGTCCAGCAGTCTGAAATTTTTTGTATGAAGATGGAGTATCTAGAGATGTCTTAACAAAAGATGAAGGTTTATGAATTTTTTTTTCTGAAGATAAATTACTATGAAATTTTCGAGCAGACGTAGATGAATTCTGTAGTTTCCTTTCAACAGATGATGAGGAATGAAATTTTTTAACTGAAAATGAAGAGTTTTGAAGTTTCTTTTCAGAAGATGAATTCATAAATTTTCTTATAGAAGAGTTTAGAGATTCTCTTTCTGATGATGAAGACGAGCTCTCTACTTTTCTCTTCTTGGAGCTTACTCTCTGGAAATAAATAATAGCAATAATAAATTACTAAATCTTCAATGTTTGCATAAACGCAAATATAAAAGAAAAATTATGTTTAATATTATTTATCAGCAAGATTTAGAAATTTTAAGTAAAAATTAAATTGTTTGAAACAAGAATAAAAATTACATATATAAAAGAAAACATACATAGTTAAATTTCATACAAAAAAAAAAAAAAATATTTGTATTAACCATTATTTGTAATACTTGCGAAAAAAATTAAAATCTTGAGAAACACACGTAATTACACTCCAATTATTTTATATATTTATTATAAATTTATAAAACATATTTATTATATGATATATTTATTAGGATGAGCGAAGCGAATCCTCTACTAGCCCACTCAAATGACATTTTGTCGTACACTTTGCACAAAAACTATACAGCATTTTGACTTGAAATTAAACACAAATATAAATTATAATCTGCAGATTTGCAGAATATTATTTTTTTTTTTTTACAGAAATACTTTTCAAAAAATTATTATTTTAATTAATTTATTTTACATGTTTTTCCATTACGGATGCATTTTATTCAAATAAAAAGTGAAACACGTACGTCTTCAGAAGAAAAACTTAAATCATGGAGTCAGTAATTATTGCTAGAATCATCATTAAATAAATAAATAAAATATATTTTCATTTTTCTGGTAAAATATCTCAAAAACTGCTTTCAGTTTTTCAAAATATGCTCATTCCTTTTAACTATGTATAGTTTTATGATTTCTTTTATAAAATTTATAAAATATTTTTTAAAGAAAAATTTAGCATATTTTTAATGAATTAAAATTTGTGAAAATTCTCTTATAAAAGTATTTTTCTGTGTTAGGAATTCAAATACACAATTTATTCTTATTTTGTGAAATCATTTAAGCAGACGATATTTATGAATTTAAAAAAATTACATTATTTTTGTGTGTGTGTGAAGTGGCAATAAAACAATTTTAAACAAATAAAATTAGTTAATATTTTATATAATTCTACTTCAAAAATATTTTTATTTATACCAGTCTTATATCATAAATAAACAATCTGAGGAAATTCTTAATTATTTGGTTGAAATACAATTTAAAATTAAAATGCGCCATTTTTTCTTAATAAAGATGCAAAAGTAGTTTTAAAAATATATTATTACTTTCAAATATTTATCTTATAGCATAATACTTCGCGAATCCAAACAAAGCATGGCTTTTGCTAGTTATAAAATTAATCACATAAAGCAAGACATGGTATTTTCATATTAACACATATTGAAAAATTTGACTTTGTGATGAGACATAAAATGTTGAAAGTCATTTGTATGTCTGTATCATTTGCTCAACCATGATAAAATTGTACTAGAATATCGGAGACATCATTAACTTGCTAGTAACTTAAAAGTGTTTCAGGTGAATTTTCACATTTTGCATCACACAGTGATCGATAACTTCAAATAAAATCAATATAACCAAATTTCTCTGCAAAATCTGCAGCATAAGCTTTTTTTTTTTTTAATCAACTCATATTAAAATTTGTATTAATGTTATTAGAAAAATACCAGGTCCCTATTTGAAATAAGTAGGCATCCCAAGAGCAATACAGTACAGAACCATTTATCCGGAATGGTTGGGGTCAGACGTATTCCGGATATCTGGTTTTTCTGGTTAATTGGTTGGGCATTAAACCAGCATCCATTTGATAAGTTTTATGGTATATATGTGGTTGTGGTATTACTTCTGATTTTAAATTAATTATTAGATTACTTGAACTAAGAATCCGATTCAAGTAAGATGAATGTTAGAGTTTGAAAGAAAGTAATTTATGAGAATTCCTTGAGAACAAAAATTCTTCTGTTTTCACCACATAAAAATGAAAACATCTTTAATATTGCTATATTTCGAATACTAGATGCTGTTATCAAACTATACAATTGTTTCAAACAATGTATATATGTCAATCTGGCAGTGTATGACACTTTTTTCTTCAAAGATTCTAACATCAGTCTATTAGAAATATCATTCCGGATTACTGGTTTTCTGGTTAACTGGTTTCCGGATAAATGGTTCCAGACTGTATTTATATACCATAGCATCATTATTAATATGAGAGGTTTTATGGGCAACACTAGAATTATCAGCAAGATTCAACTACTCATTGCATTTAATAGAATTTAAATCATTTGTATTTTGAAGAGGTCTGTATGGATCATGTACGCAACAACTGATCTTGCCACCATATAATGGAAGGCAAAATCATTTGGAGGGTAGACATAAAAAGTAGGTGCCAATAATGTCAGACACATCAGCCATTCCCATACAGTTGCTCTTTCCTCATTCAAAATTTGCTAAAAACTTATTTTTTCCTCTTGGATCAGAATTATCACAAGGATAAATGCGTTGATGCATTGTAAATAGGTTATCTTATCTGCACCAATTATTCCAGATGTTGCACATGTGTAAAAGGTATTTCCATTATATTTTGGAAATCCTAACTCTCACAGAAATAAATACAACATTTTTAGTAATGATCTTGACTGCAAAATTTACTTTTAAAAGATGTTCACAAAAAAAAAGATGCTCAAAAGATGTAATTAAAATTAGATTTAATGTAACTTAAACTACAGTAACAGTAGAATCAGGGATGTAGTGGATGCAAAAATACCATGTTTAATAATGAAAGCAGTTATCGCGTGATCCTGCTTAATAAGTAATAGGTTTTCAGTTCTTTGAGGTAAAAAATCATGCTTTAAACAGGAAATCATAGATTAAGACCCCAATTCCTTTTCTCTTTTCAGTATTGTTAATTTTCCAGGATTTTTTTAATCAAATAAAAAACACAATTGTGGAATAATATATTTAGTATGTGTATCAACAGGTAAATCAAGAGGAACATTACCAATAAAAAAAACCAATACAACTGGAAATAGTGATAGATATCATATCTGATTAAAAAACTCTGCTAAATCGACAACAGTACGGTTCTTTTTTTTTGATCCCGTGACCTGACATGTTTTGTTTTTTGCTTTCAAGTATATGTTTTCACTGTAGTAGAGAGATAAAGGATTTCGGGATGTTCAATTACATCACTATTTTATAATGCATATTATCAAGAAAAAGAAAAAACAGTGTTCCCAGCAAAACATGACAGGCAAATTCCCTGATTTTCCATGACCAAATCTCAAAAAATTCCATGACTTTCCTTGAACAAATTTCAAAAATGTCTTTAACCAAACGGGAATACAGTAAAATTTGTTACTTATTTTCCAAATTCTTTGTCAAAATTTATGGGGTTTTTTTCCCTCCAGTTCTTCTTTAAACTTTTTTTTTTTTTTTTTTTTTTTTTTTTTTGTAACTTTTTGATGATTTTCACGTCATTTTTCATTTTTTCTCCAAGATTTTTCCATGACTTTTTTTAGAAAATCTTTGTAAATTCCCTGACTTTTCAGATATATTTTGAAATTTCCATGACTTTCCCTGACTACTTTGACTGACTTTACCCTGACTACTGACTACTACCATGATTTTCCACGATGCTGGGAACCCTGAAGAAAGAAATTCATAAAAATGAACAAATACAATTCTGTTTGCATAATTCTTTCATGTTTTCAATTTTTCTTTGTGCTTTTTTTTTTTTTTTTTTTTTTTTTTTAACACAAAGATTAATGTGGCTATCTTTTTTATACTAAATAATAAATACCTTTAATACTAAAAAGCACCAATTTCCATGTAATAAGTACTAAATTTGATTTTAACAAGTGGATTGTGGTTCAAAAATTCAATGTATTTTTCTTAAAAAAGTTGCAGCAGTAATATATTATGTATACAGGGTGTTTCTAAATTCATGGTCCAAACTTTAAGGGGTGATAGTACACATCAAGACAAACAATATTTAAATAGGAAACCAAGGGTCCCAAAGTCTTCCGAAGGAGATAGGCGCCATTAAAGTTTAGGGTCCAGGGTGATTATGAAAAACAGAAAAATTGGTCGATTTGTTTGCGGTTTTCACTAAAATTATTCTTTATGTCAGTATTGTCTTGAAAATAAATTATAAAGATAAATTTCAAAAAATGATGATAGAGGGCGCTTTAGACTTTAGAGTAACGAACAACTATTTTTTACCGTTATTTTTTGCATCTCATTAAAGGTTTCGTAAGCTTAGACTTAAACTTAAATTTTGAGCTCAAAATCTGAATAGTTGGAAGCAGTTAAGTAGCACAAACTTAACTGTGTTCAGAGGGTTTTAAATTCAAATGATTATAAAAAACGGAAAAATTGGTCGATTGATTTGCAGTTTTCATTAAAACTATTCTTTATGTCGGTATTTTATTGAAAATGAATTATAAAGATAAAGTTCAAAAAATGCCAATAGAGGGGGCTTTAGACTTTGGAGTAACATACAACTATATTTTACCGTTATTTTTTGCATCTCATAAAATTTTCTTAGAAGCTTAGACATAAACTTAAATTTTGAGATGAAAATCTGAATCGTTGGGAGTGGTTAAGTAGAGCAAACTGAACTGTGTTCAATGGGGGTGGGGAGGTTCAAATTTCAAATTATTTTAAAAAATGGAAAAACTGGTCGATTCGTCTGCCGTTTTCGCTAAAACTATTCTTTATGTCAATATTTCCTTGAAAATAAATTTTAAAGATAAATTTTAAAAAATACCGATAGAGGGCGCCTTAAACTTTAGAGTGACCAACAACTATTTTTAAGCGTTATTTTTTGTATCTAATTAAATGCTTGCAAATGCTTAGATTTAAATTTTGAGCTCAAATTCTAAATCGATGGAGGGGTTAAGAAGCGGAAACTGAACAGTGTTCAGGAGTTAAAATGTTACCCTCCCCACCCCTCGAACATATTTCAAATTTCCGCACTTAATTACTCAAAACGATGCAGATTTTGAGCTCAAAATTTAAGTTTGAAATTTTTCAAGCATTTAATTAGATACAAAAAATAATGGTTAAAAATAGTTGTTGGTTACTCCAAAGTTTAAGGCGCCCTCTAACGGTATTTTTTAAAATTAATCTTTAAAATTTATTTTCAAGGAAATATTGACATAAAGAATAGTTTTAGCAAAAACGGCAAACGAATCGAACAATTTTTCTGTTTTTTATAATCATTTGAAATTTGAACCTCCCCACCCCCATTGAACACAGTTCAGTTTGCGCTACTTAACCACTCGCAACGATTCAGATTTTCATCTCGAAATTTAAGTTTATGTCTAAGCTTCTAAAAAAATTTTATGAGATGCGAAAAATAATGGTAAAATATAGTTGTACATTACTCCAAAGTCTAAAGCGCCCTCTATCGGCATTTTTTGAAATTTATCTTTATAATTCATTTTCAATAAAATACCGACATAAAGAATAGTTTTATTGAAAACCGCAAATCAATCGACCAATTTTTCCGTTTTTTATAATCATTTGAATTTAAAACCCTCTGAACACAGTTAAGTTTGTGCTACTTAACTGCTTCCAAGTATTCAGATTTTGAGCTCAAAATTTAAGTTTAAGTCTAAGCTTACGAAACCTTTAATGAGACGCAAAAAATAACGGTAAAAAATAGTTGTTCGTTACTCTAAAGTCTAAAGCGTCCTCTATCGTCATTTTTTGAAATTTAACTTTATAATTTATTTTCAAGACAATACTGACATAAAGAATAATTTTAGTGAAAACCGCAAACGAATCGACCAATTTTTCTGTTTTTCATAATCATTTGAATTTTTGGACCCTAAACTTTAATGGCGCCTATCTCCTTCGGAAGACTTTGGGACCCTTGGTTTCCTATTTAAATATTGTTTGTCTTGATGTGTACTATCACCCCTTAAAGTTTGGACCATGAATTTAGAAACACCCTGTATATACACTGGTTGATTATAATTGTACTTACAAATTCAAAAATCAAATTTTTAAAACTACTGGTCAGAGTGACCTGATATTTTTGCAGAGCAATTGTGCAGCAATGGAATTTCATTTGGCGAGGGAAAAAATAGTTATAAATGTGCCGATAGATGGCACTGGCAAGGTTCACATTGTCTGGAGATATGCAAGTTACTAATACGTGACATGCACACTGCAGACATAGCTGCTATAAAAATGCAAGGTACCAGTTTTTTGCCTGAATGTTTCATGATGTCTCTGATTATGAAGGATCGTGCTCTGCTCTTGAAGCTTTTTTATAAGAACGATGACTGCACTTAACTACTATTTAAGAAGTTTCGGACATTAAAATCCACAAAAGGGGGGGGGGTCCAATAACCACAAATGGTTTGCAAAAAATGATTGTTAAATTCAAAGAAACTTGTTCATTTGATGTTTAACAGGTAGAAATAGGAAGCCAGTTTCGGCTGCGGCAGTGTCAGTGGCAGTGATAGATGTGGCTACAGCATTATAAGAACAAACTAACAGTAATACTGGAATCAGCAGTGCATGGAAAATTGGCCAAACGTTAGATATGCCGAACAGCATGGTGCATAAATGCCTAGTGAACATATTGCGCTGTTATCTGCACAAGATAACTCATGTACAGCAGATGCTACCTCCTGATCCAGAAGCACGTCAGTCTTTTATGCTACAATTTCTTGCCCGGATGGAAGTGCACAATGGATGGCATGGAACTTTCTGGGGTCTAAGGAAGCTCACTTTCATTTGCAAGGTTCTGCAGCTATGCAAAAATGCAGGGTATGGGCGACCAAGAATCTGTTTCAGTTACAGCTCTTATCCCTTCAATTTGACAAGATCACTGTGTGGTGTAGAATATCAGCAGCATTTATCATTGTTCCATTTTTTTTTTTTTTTTCGAGGAGTCACACCTGTCGGTCCTGTTACCTGTACCATTACTGGCAAGCAGTATGAAGCATTTTCGCACAACCATGTCCTTTGGGCATTTCAGCAGCATCAGGTGTATATCGCATTAATTCGGATACCCTCCAATCTGTTGCAGAGCATGCCGTTTTGCACTTTCAGTTAATAGCAGAACAAGACGGAGGGCATATTGAACAACTTATGCCTTAATCACCAGTAAAATGTTTGTTCCACAAAGCTTTTTTTTTCTTTCCTTTTTTGTCATTATTGCTGTTGTTGCTATAAATGCATATTCTTGTCTTTTTGTTGGTAAATTTGAAGTAAATTCCTGAATTCTATTTTCTTTCCTTTTGGTTAAATTTTAATCTAAATATACATAAAAGGCACATTATTTGACTGTAAACATATAAATGGAGGCTTATTTAGATGATTAGGTGTGTAAATAAGCCTAATTCCTACAATATTATACAAATCACATTTAACATAATTCTCAAAACCTGCTTAATACATAATTTTTGTCCTCTCACTTAACACTTTGCAGCCCAACTTTGAGCCTGAAAGGATTCAGGATAATTTTTCTTTACAAAATTTGCAGTTGGCAGCAATTAAAGAAAAATTAAATTTGCCTTATTTAATTAGAGCATTTTCAAACCTGTGTAACTGGAGGTAATTTCTTTTTTAAAAATGGCATCAACCGAATAAAAATTGTGTAAAAGTCACTGGACCAGAAAGGAAAATATGACGGCTTAACCAGCTTCGACTGTATATAACACTTAGAAACATCAAATTAAGTCATAAATTAAATACTTAAAATAAATAAATAAATAAAATCTGACTTTGCTATCATTTTCTTAATTTTTAAGGGAAAAAAAATATTAATTCTAAAATTATAATATTTAACAAACGGCACATTTTTAATCTTATTATTATTTTAGTATAAACTAAAATTTGTATTTAACAATATACAAGGCTAAAAGTATTTAAAAAATTGATTGTGTATAAAACAGAAAACTACTACAGCAATTTTTTTAATTGGAAAAATTAAATACATTATTCAATGAAAAATTATTACATTTTTATTAATGTAACAATACAGGTATTTTTTATAAGAGTATTATTTTGAAAAATAAATAAATAAAACAAGGAAATATTCATTTTTGACATAAATTAAAAACTTCAGAAAAAAAATTAAATCATGTTTTGAGAATTATTTTAGCACCATCTCTTGCTACTTCAGATAATGTTAAAAATTATTCTGAATTTATATATAAAAATATATATATACATTAATATGTAACTCAGAGTTCTTATAATTTTAAAAAGAAAAAATAATAACAAATTTTAAAAAAAATTCTTTTCTTTTTTCTTAATCATTATCTGAAATTCATTCATATAGTGTGCTCACACCATCTATAAGAATGGTGTGACCGTACTGTTGTCTTTAAATAAAACAAAAAAAAAAAAAAAAAAAAAAAAAAAAACAATTAACAGTTCCAAAATGTCAAAATTACAGAAGTTTCCAGGTTAAAGATATTATACTGCTCCACTATTTTATTAAAGAATAAAAATAAATAACATTGACTCTTTTCTTCTTTTTATTAAATTTACAACTTTAGATAGCAAATATTAGTGGCACAACAAATGCACTTTACAACCTAAAGTCACCAGAAACATTTTATTTTAAATATTTCATTGAAAACTTGGAAAAATATTGGATGAATTTTCCCAGAACGACAGGGATGTAAAGAACATGTTAAAACCTCATTTTTCAGCAAAGGTTTAGAAAAGGGTTAGTCATGAGAACAATTAATTAACCAACAACAAACTGAATAAAAAAAGAGTATTTCGGATCATACTATAAAACAAATTTTCAAAATACATTGTAGCTGTAGCAAATAACTGTGTGGATCCTTGATGCAACTAAAATCACATCAGCTGACTTAATAACAAAAAATAAAAACATTAAATATGAACATATTTTACAAAGATAACTACAGTACATTTGACATTAATTTTTAAAGAAATTCCAAAAATTATATTCATTTTCATATAATTTGCACATTAATCCAACATTTGTATTTAATTATTGGTTGGAATATATACAGTTGGAAGAGCATTGGCAGCTTTAGCCAATACATCCCTAGTTCGAATCCTGGCCTGGACTTTTTTCACCTACTAGGAAAATTTACATCTGTTATAATAAATTTACCAATTGACACCTACTCGGAAAATTTACATTTGTTATAATTAATTTACCAATTTGAATAATCATGTTTAAAATTAATCTGATATAATTTCGTATGTAGCGTTTTCTGCCATTCTATATATTGTCCTTCGATTTATTCTGTTGAACTGATCCAAAGTATCAGACTTAATTATGAGATCATCAATGTAATTTGGGTGAAATAGTCCTCTAGTATTCGTCCGAGATGGCTCAGTTGGAAGAGCATTGGCGGCTTCAATCAATACATCCCTGGTTTGAATCCTGGCCCAGACTTTTTTGCACCTACTTGGAAAATTTACATCTGTTATAATTAATTTACCAATTGATTAATCGTGTTATAATTTCGTATGTAGTGTTTTCTGCAGTTCTATATATTGTCCTTTGATTTATTCTGTTAAACTGATCCAAAGTATCAAACTTAATTATGAGATCATCAAGGTAATTTGGGTGAAAAACTCCTCTTGTACTCGTCCGGGATGGCTCAGTTGGAAGAGCATAGGCGGCTTCAACCAATACATCCTTGGTTCGAATCCTGGCCAGGACTGTTTTCACCTACTTGGAAAATTTACATCTGTTATAATTAATTTACCAATTTGAATAATCATGTTTAAAATTAATCTGATATAATTTCGTATGTAGCGTTTTTTTGCCGTTCTATATATTGTCCTTCGATTTATTCTGTTGAACTGATCCAAAGTATCAGACTTAATTATGAGATCATCACTGTAATTTGGGTGAAATAGTCCTCTAGTATTCGTCCGAGATGGCTCAGTTGGAAGAGCATTGGCGGCTTCAATCAATACATCCCTGGTTTGAATCCTGGCCCAGACTTTTTTTCACCTACTTGGAAAATTTACATCTGTTATAATTAATTTATCGATCGATTAATCATGTTATAATTTCGTATGTAGCGCTTTCTGCAGTTCTATATATTGTCCTTCGATTTATTCTGTTGAACTGATCCAAAGTATCAGACTTAATTGTGAGATCATCAATGTAATTTGGGTGAAATAGTCCTCTAGTATTCGTCCGAGATGGCTCAGTTGGAAGAGCATTGGCGGCTTCAGTCAATTCAATACATCCCTGGTTCGAATCCTGGCCCAGACTTTTTTTCACCTACTTGGAAAATTTACATCTGTTATAATTAATTTATCGATCGATTAATCATGTTATAATTTCATATGTAGCGCTTTCTGCAGTTCTATATATTGTCCTTCGATTTATTCTGTTGAACTGATCCAAAGTACCAGATTTATTATGAGATCATCAATGTAATTTGGGTGAAATAGTCCTCTAGTATTCGTCCGAGATGGCTCAGTTGGAAGAGCATTGGCGGCTTCAATCAATACATCCCTGGTTTGAATCCTGGCCCAGACTTTTTTTCACCTACTTGGAAAATTTACGTCTGTTATAATTAATTTACCAATTTGAATAATCATGTTTAAAATTAATCTGATATAATTTCGTATGTAGTGTTTTTTTGCCGTTCTATATATTGTCCTTCGATTTATTCTGTTGAACTGATCCAAAGTATCAGACTTAATTATGAGATCATCAATGTAATTTGGGTGAAATAGTCCTCTAGTATTCGTCCGAGATGGCTCAGTTGGAAGAGCATTGGCGGCTTCAATCAATACATCCCTGGTTTGAATCCTGGCCCAGACTTTTTTGCACCTACTTGGAAAATTTACATCTGTTATAATTAATTTACCAATTGATTAATCGTGTTATAATTTCGTATGTAGTGTTTTCTGCAGTTCTATATATTGTCCTTTGATTTATTCTGTTAAACTGATCCAAAGTATCAGACTTAATTATGAGATCATCAAGGTAATTTGGGTGAAAAACTCCTCTTGTACTCGTCCGGGATGGCTCAGTTGGAAGAGCATAGGCGGCTTCAACCAATACATCCTTGGTTCGAATCCTGGCCAGGACTGTTTTCACCTACTTGGAAAATTTACATCTGTTATAATTAATTTACCAATTTGAATAATCATGTTTAAAATTAATCTGATATAATTTCGTATGTAGCGTTTTTTTGCCGTTCTATATATTGTCCTTCGATTTATTCTGTTGAACTGATCCAAAGTATCAGACTTAATTATGAGATCATCAATGTAATTTGGGTGAAATAGTCCTCTAGTATTCGTCCGAGATGGCTCAGTTGGAAGAGCATTGGCGGCTTCAGTCAATTCAATACATCCCTGGTTCGAATCCTGGACCGGACTTTTTTCACCTACTTGGAAAATTTACATCTGTTATAATTAATTTACTGATTGATTAATCGTGTTATAAATTAATCTGATATCAAATGATCATTTACAAGAAACGGACCAAAATACTGTTGTTTGCATACGTGATTTTAATGTTTTGCAAGAAGTAAAAGATCTCATTAAGCAATTACAAAATAGTCTCAACAGCTTTAGATATCTTGCAGACTGATTCAATAACAATAGCAGATGATTGTCATTTATGGTGCAATATGCTGAAACATGATAATTTGAAACTTCATTTCATCAGCGGCATGTGCGCTGCCCTCTAACATCCTTTCTGAAAGAACGGATATTGTCCAAAAATCATTGTATAATATGGAAAAAGAATTGTAGGAAGCACATCTATGTATATGCACACCTTAAAACCCCTGTCCTCGCTCGAGGAAAAGCTTGCGAGCTAATGCTATTCCTATGGGGAAGCATTTTTCTAATAAATCTTTCGCATTTTGACATTTTTGAATGATTTTTTTTGCATTGGATAGCTGAGGTGCATGCCAACAGCGCACCTTTTTTACTTTTTCGATTTTGGTTGCAGATATTTTTTTTAAAAGCACTTTCAGTTTCGAAACCAGTTTTGAAAGTAAAACTAACTGTAAAAAATATCTGCAACCAAAATCGAAAAAGTTAAAAAAGTGTGCTATCGGCATGCACCTCAGCTATCCAATGCAAAAAAATTATTCAAAAATGTCAAAATGCGAAAGAATTATTAGAAAAATGCTTCCCCATAGGAATAGCATTAGAGAGTTGTGAATTTTAGGAGTGCAGATTTGAGGGAGTCTACTGTATATGATTAAATCTGTGAGGAGCATTTGAATAATTGGACAAAATTACATTTCCGTAGTTTTTAAGGAAATTGAAAAAAGAAAATCTTATTTTTGAAATACCGTACTTGCTATTGATTATATTGAAAGTTGTAGAGAATTTGCCCTGTTTATGATTGAAATTTACAAATAATATGCTATGGCACTGGATTTGGAAATATTTAAAAAAGTTTTGTTGTTTTTTGTCCACAGAAAGTTCTTTCTTTAGGAAATTTTCTTGGAAAATTTGGTTTTTCCATGCTGGTCTCAGTATATACAAGTCTGATATTAAAAAACTACCTGATTTTTTGCAAAGTAACATGTAGAATAGAGTACAATCCTCTAGACTATTTGTGTACATTCTGAAAACATATTGAAAGAGTAAGAAATAAGAATTATTTTTTATTTTATAATTTGCGAGCATTTCCTCAAGCGAGGACAGGGGCCTTAAGTATTTCATGTAACAATAAAAAAATTAGTCCATTGACAATCTGATTTTTATTCTGTTTAATTTCATTTTTGTATTTATTTTCTTTAATAATGTTTTATTGCTTAAAAATGCAAGAACAGTTGTGAATTAAATTGTGTGTTAAAATTGTCTTATAGAATTTAAAATAGTTTCTTATAAGCATATTTTTCTTCAACTCCAGTTATTGCGACACTCTGCTCATGACGACACTGTTTTCTGTTCTTGAGAATGTTGCGATAAGGCGGTTCGACTGTATTCCCTTTTCACCCTTAAAGGATGTTACGGCCCACGAGAAAAAAAGAAAGGTTGTGTATGGCTGGATTAGAGGAATACTTACAGTAGGTAGCTGTAGTTCTATATTGACAGACATTTATATGTGAAGATGAATTTCAGTTAAATAAAGATTTATATTTCTAATGATATATAAATAATTTCTATGTTAAAACAAAAAATATTCAAAATGTGTTTTTTTTTTTTTTTATCATGATTCATGAATCAATAGTCAATTTTTTTTACTTTGAAATATACTTCTAATAATCAAAAAGCAAGTTATTTAAACACCATTTTAGAAATTGATAGAATGGGACTGGTTATAGGCATATATGATAAAAGGAACAATTTTAGTTTTGATACTATGAAAATTTTGAATTTTCAATGTAATGCCTACATACGTATCTTTAGGAACATCTTTGAAAATGGATTAAATCATATAGAGAGAAATTGATTTCAAGCATGGATGGACTGGTTGGTGAAATATTCGAATATTATGGTATCACCAGTTTGCAGAGTTGTCTTCAGAGATTCATTAACGGTTTAATTTGATTTCAGCAAAGATATAAGTTATCGGTTTGAGTTATATTTACTGTTTGATTCTAGAGGTGTTTAAATTGGATATAATGGGAATTAATTGTTTGGTTTACTTTTTTTTTTTTTTTTTTGTAAGTTAGTTTAGTTTTTCTGTTTTGTTTTGGTCTTGACAGGTGAGGAGGGGGACACATTTTGTGCGCACATAAATAGGGATGCACCGGATATTGATTTTGCCGGATATCCGGTATCTGATTTGCCTGCCGGATTCGGATATCCGGTACTAAATATGTTTTTAGTTATCATGAATGTTTGTTTATTTCTTTATGCAATGCCATCTCAAATAATAAATTGCAAACGTGTTTCACACACCATTACAACTTTTAAACGTATTGGAATATAATTTACAGAAACTATATATCTTTGACTATCAGGACTTGAAATTCAGGTTTTCCCAGGCAGAGAGAGTTTTCCTCATAACATTTGTAAATGCAGGGGAGTTAAACTATATGAGAAGGAAAAAATTTAAAAAAAAACTATTATTTTTTACATGCCATTTAAATATTTAATTTATACCAGCATGACAAAATTCCATTGAAATAATTTAAATCAACAACTCAAGATAATTATCCAAAATGTCTATTTTAATTAAAACAAACGAAAAGAATCAAGACATATATATCATATCTATTTTTCAATTTTCACTCAGTGTTATGGACAATTAATAATTGAATTGCTAAATGAATATTTTAATTTAGATTTTATTCGATTTTGTGTGGTTTAGAATCTTTTGTAAGTTACACTTTTTTATTTTTATTTATTTATTTATTTATTTATTTTTTTTATTTTTTATTTATTTATTTTTTTTTTTTTGTAAAATCTGATGGGCATTCATTTTCAATTTACTTGCAATAATAATGCATTTAGATGATTGTATTGTCAATATCCTGCGGTGATTGTATACCTCTTAGTGGAATTATCGTCAATACTGTAATTTTTGACATTTTAGCTAATTGAATTATGTTCTTCTATCAGGGTTGGTAAAAAACCGGGCTTTTTTGAAAAAAAAAACCCCAAAACCATGGTTTTTTTGGTTTAAACCGGGTTTTTTTTAAATATGATTTCCTATTACATATACATGCATATTTATCAATAGAAATAAATATTTTTGAATATATAAGTAATAATAACTTGATTTAAAAGTAATTCTAATCAACGTAATAATTTAATATACAATTAGTTATGTAGAAAATGGAAATCATTTAAATATTAAACATTTTTAGAAAAAGCTGTCTTTTTTTTTTTTTTTTTTTTTTTTTTTTCCCCTTAAATAAAATGTTTTAAATAATGAAACATTGACACCTTGGAAATCCTAAAATGCAATCTTTTAATTATTAGCACTATAAATGATGAAGAATATAAATATGATGCAGCTTCATATATATTAATTTCACAAGGCTATTCAAAATAATTTCTTTGAAATATTTGTTATATGAGATGTCTGATTTTTCTGTTAGAAGACTACATGAATTATCTTTTATTGAAAATAAAGCTTTTTATAAAGAATTTTCGGAATGATTTGAATTTAGCAGTAGAGTCTACACACTTTAAGAAGTACTGTGTATTGCTATTTGACATTTCTCCTCTGAAACTACCAGGTTAAAAGAGAAAAAAAAAAAAAAGACGACGACAAACAAAATTTTTAAAATAAACAAAAATACCTATTTAATAGCTTTTTAAAATTTTGAAAACATTGATCTTAAAATATAAAGCAGTTTTATAAATACTGTCTTCCACTAAAGCATTTAAATAGCCATCAGACAACACGCTATATTTTAACGTTTAGTACTTTTAAATGTCTAAACAAAAAATTACTTCTTTTTAGGCATTTTTATGAGACTTTCTTTCTATTATGTCTCAAGCAAACCTTGCCTTGTCCCTTTCTCCCCAATTTTCTCAGCTGATCTAAGTTGGTTATGCAATAGAAGATTTAAATATATTTTATTGCATACTTTAATTAAATGTAAACAGGTGCTTCCCGAGCACTAAATTTTTCAATGTCTTCTTATTTGACTTTATATCTTGAGCTTTATTATTATTATTATTATTAAAGATAATCCCCCAAATCAAGAAAATTTTCTTTTAGAGTTAGATTGAAATCTTAAAGGTCATTTTATGTTATTAACTATAAATCTGTGTTTCTCAAAGGAAAACATTTTTTTTCTAAATATTACATATTTTTAATCCATTTTGTCTTTTCCAACATAACATAATTTAATTTCTTTATAGCTTCAGATATGTTCATCATTGCATGAAATTTGCATTCTACATGTATACTAACATGGCCTAGACTAGACTCACTATGTCTCATGGTGACTGCTGAGATGACTTAAAAATAGAAATTACTTGCATGCAATAATTTAGTACACTTAAATTACACAAATGAGAAAATATTATATAGATTTGTTCTAAAAAGCCAATTGGTTTAAATTATGCCAACCCAATAAGTAACAGAATAAATCATAATGCAAAATCCCCATTCCCAATGTAAGAATGAAAAAAAAAAAAAAAAAAAGGCTTAACCCAATAAACACAGAGCAAAAATCTGCCAATTATTAGCGTACATAACAAAAAGAAATCAATGGAGAAAATTACTTAAGAATGCTATATTCGAGGCTTTGAGCAATGATCAAATCCTTAGTAAATCTTAACTAATCAAGCAATTTAAATAATAAAAGTGCATTTTTACTAGAGTTTGCCCTTCTGGCTATGAATGTTTTACAATTAATGTTATATATATATTTATTTATTTAAACCTTTAAAAAAAAGGTAGAAATAAAATTAATTTTTTCTAACCAGCTAATTTTTAAAAAATTAATTATTGGTTGATTAAAAATATTTGTCATTTTAGAAATTTATCAATTCATCATTTTTCTACAACTTAGCTTGTAGCTTCTGCATAACTTGGATTTTGCATTTTTCAATGTGTAAAGTAAAACATAAAAAAACCAGATGAAGAAAAAACCAGCATGGTTTTTTTTTTAAACCATTGGTTTAAACGAAGCAACCCTGTCTCCTATGCAATGGAATTTTAAACCCATGTGGAATTCTGAAAAGGACATAATCAGCTAATAATTTGTACAATGAAATGCAGATAATTTATAGAACAAATTTTACACATTTACCAATATGTTTATTTTATAATTGTAAATTAATTTCACAAAGAAATACATAGTTTCCATTTATAATGTAAACATAAAAAAGCTTACTAATATACCAATGGTTGAAGAGTTATTTCCAAACATGGGTTTACTTAATGATTTTTTTCATGTTTTAATTATTTAATGCTATTTTACCTTGAGCTACATTTAATTTTACTTTAAGTTAAATCACTTTCAAATTTATAAGCCAAAAAAAAAAAAAAAAAAAAAAAAAAAAAAAAAAAAAAAAAAAACTTAATTTTAAATATTTATAATGAAATCATGAAAATAACTAGTTGGATGCACCAATCCCAAAACTCTTCTATTCCATATATCTGAATGTTTCAAAAAATATTTACAAATACAGTCGAGTCTCTATAAACAAAATCTATCATTCAGTCAAAAAATTCGTTGAATAGAAAACGGCAAAAAATTTTGTACTTTATAAGAAAGCGTTATGCTTATCCCAAAGGAGTTTTTATGCAGATGCAGTAGAAGATAACACCAGCATAGATGACGTTTAGTAACAATTCTTCATTCAAATGATCTCTCACAACAAAAACTGTTCCAAGTCGCCACAAACAACAAACAAACTCTAAACTCTAAAAGTAATGAGAGTTAGTTTAGGTAGATGAAAACCTGCTGAAAAAAACAACCTTTTCTGCAATTGCCCCCTCACCCCTTCCTTATTGCTGACTTACTATCTAAACCAAGAAATAAACACCATTTTCAAGACGACAATGGAATGGTTTTATCTTTTAGGATGCTTTGTGATTATTGCAAATCGTTCCAATAGCAAGCAAATGTTTCATTCTTTTCCAAGAACGCAAGCTCACCTTGGCTAAAACAAAATCAAGCATAACCATGCAAAAATGTTTTTTTTGGTTGAATGCCTTTTTTTGGACATAAGGAATAAGGTAGAGGATGCTATGTAGCTATGACTTATAAACGAGAAATCAATGAAAAAAATTTACTCTACAAATAATTTGAAGCGTTTTCAGAACATATAAAAGAACATTTTTGAAAAAATTCGTTAAATGAAGATATATATTGTCCTATATGTAGATTATTTTTAATGTAATCATGAAAAAAATTGACCGTTCCTACAAAAAATTCGTTAAATAGAGAAATTCGCTGGATAGTTTCGTTGTAGACAGAGTCAACTGTATTAATACTACTTCAATATTGTTAGTTCAGTACTATACCAACTTTTATTTTTATCTAGAATTTTTGCTGCAGTCAGTTAATTAGATTAAAAATGAGTTAATCTCGATCATGATATTTATTAAAATCAATATTCTTTTCTGTTCTGCTATACATCAGTTGTTTGCGAATAGCCAGTTTTAGAAAGATACGAAGTTCGCATCGCTGCACGAACCACCAATTCTCTGTAAGGATTATGAAAAATCAAAATAATTTTACAAAAATCATTATTACAGTACCATCTTTAGGCAAACTATTTTCAAATTGAAGGAAGAACAGACAGTCATTCCCAGAAATACAGGGTTGTTATAATTAAAGTTCGCCTATTCAGAAGGCTCTAGAGCCGGTTCTATGGCTCCAAACGAAGCAGAACTTCACTAGTACGTAGATGAAGAGATGCGCTCTGCGAAAATCGAATAAAAAATTAGTTCAAATTTTTGTCAATAGGTGGCGCTGCACCAGTATTTAAGCGCCAATACCATGCGATTTTTGTTTGTGGGGATTTTTGGAAGATTCTGTATCTAAAGACAGATGTCAGACAATCTCTCATCTGAAAGACAGTATTAGACTTCGCATTCGCTTAATCTCACAGGACAGTTTATGCAATGCTATAGAAAGCACAATTCTGAGAATGGAATGCGTTATTGAAAATGGTGGAGGATTCATTGAGCATGCGTAGTGTTATTCTTCGTTATTTCTTCGCTGCAGAGCGACATGTTTTGTTTTCGTTGATGCAAATTAGATCAGATGAAATGATATTCGTTTTCTTTTTTGTATTGTTTGGAGTCATAGGCCTCTAGAGCTGTCTGATTAGGTGATATTTAATTATAATAATTCGCAGTTCGTCGAAGTTTGTTGAAACTTTTAAATTTGTGAGCTTTGTCTGGATTGACTGAAAATGATATAATGAATCTGCAAACATCGCCTTAAATATTGCCGCAGCGCCACCTATTGACGAAAATTTTAACTAATTTTTTTTTCCGATTTTCGTAGAGCGCATCTCTTCAACTTCGTACTAGTGAAATTTCTTTTCGTTTGGAGCCATAGAACCGGCTCTAGAGCCTTCTGAATAGGCGAACTTTAATTATAACAACCCTGTATGTATCCAAAGAAATTTGGTTCAATTCTATGCATAACTTCATACAGTATTTGATGGTACAACAATGAAAATGGCACAAAAATTGCGATTACAGCACCGCCTTACAGTGAAATGTTTCTATATTGAAGAAGAACCTACTGGTTACAGTTAAAAATATGCACAAAATATTTGGATCATTCTATGCATAACTTCATATACTTTTTTATAGTATGATGGCGACACTGGGACAGACAGATGTTTTGAATAAACATGTTTTTGGGGATATTTGATCCCTAAAACACGCAAATTCGTCAAAAAAATTGATTACAATAATTTCTTCTTTGAAAGATAGAAGAAATTAAAAAATAAGTTTGTTTAGTTGTGTAACTTAAAAACCAATTAACCCATTGTTTAAATTTAAAAAAAGAAAATTAGTAAAATCACAGTTTAATAAACAACTTCAAATTTTATGAAGATAGAAAACCAACATTTAGAAATGCATGTAAGGCAGCAAACAGCTGTTTTGAATCTATTACCATTCGCTCCCGTAATAGGTATATAAGACTGTGCTTCCCTATCGCTTTGCTCAGCTTAGCTTTTTCTAGCACGCTGAGTCTTATACTGATGAAGAATCTCGATAGTAGATTCGAAACGGCTGTTTTCTATTCTTTTGATGCATTATTTGTGCATTTCTCAATGTTGTTTTTTTATCTTTATACATTTTTGAACAAAAGCTTTATTTGCTATTTTGACTTCAAATTTTGTTTTACAATCTGAAAGTAGATACAATTTTCTAAAAGATGTAAACGTAAATTTTTAAATTTGTTACAGAGTTTAAATATAAATAGTTGAAAAGCTGGCAATTCTTTAAACTTTTGAGAATTACCTTTTATTCATCGATAGGGAACTTATAATAATATTTCATCTTTTGCATTATAAACAAAAGTTTTTCGCATTGTTTGGGATCAAACGATTACTGTTATTAATATATATTTAATTTGTTGCATTCTGCCGGATATCCGATAGAGAAGTCGGATATCCGGTGATTGTGATTCGGATATCCGATGATATTTCAGATATTGAAAAATCAGCCGGATATGCCGGATATTGGCCGGATATCCGTTGCATCCCTACACATAAATCTAGATTAATCATGAGGTTCTTATCATAAACCAAGCCGCAAGTCTCCCTTTTCTATTTACTTGCTTTTATAAAGTTTTTTTTTAGTTTAATTATGAAAAGAAAGCTTTTTTTTTTTTTTTTTTTTTTAAAGAAAGTTTAGTATTGACAAGAGAATTCTGCTAGAATGAACTCATTTTTATCTTAGCTATATTAATAGTCAGAGTAAATCCCCAACTGTAATAAATTATTAATGTACTGATAAATCAAGATTAATTAAAATTTATGCATAAAATAAGATTGATTAAAATTTATGCTGATTTCAGCAAAGAAAGACATACAGTGGTATCTTAGCTATCAAAGATAATTTGCTCTGGAATCAGATTAGTTACATGAATGTTTTCCTTATCCCCATAAATTGAAATTAATAATAATAATAAAATAAATCAACAGTTGCACTATATTAGCACATACATCCAATAAAATAATCACAAGCTAAGTCTGAAAAACAGCAAGAAAAATCTCTGTTGTTTAGACATTTGCTAGTTACGAATTATAAAATAAAAAATAATTCTTATTTCTTACTCTTTCAATATGTTTTCAAAATGTACACAAATAGTCTAGAGGATTATACTCTATTCTACATCTTACTTTGAAAAAAATCAGGTGGATTTTTTTTTTTTTTTTTAAATACCAACTAGACTTGTATAATACTGAACCAGCATGGAAAAACCAAATTTTCAAGAAAATTTCCTAATGAAAGAACTTTCTGTGGACAAAAAACAACAAAACTTGGGGATTTTTTTTTTTTTCTTTAATATTTCCAGATTTAGTGCCCAGGGTTGGAAAAAAACCAGGTTTAAAAAAAAAAAAATAAATAAACTTTTTTTTTTTTTTTTTTTTTTTTTTTTTTTTTTTTTTTTGTTTAAATCATTATTTCTGGATTTTTAGTACATATACATGCATATTTATTAATAAAAATAGACATTGTTGGATTATAAGTAGCATAAATTCATTTGAAAATAATTTAAATTAAATAATTGCAGTGAATTATGTAGAAAATTAAAAAAAAACATACTTTAATTTAAACAGTTATTAGTAAACAGTCTTATGTGCAAACAATAAACTATTCTACACAGTGAAACATTGATACTTTGAAAATCTTAATAACAATCTTTTGTTTACTTATAATAAACATCTTAAGTAGTTTCATGAATGTAAATATTATTTTCCACAAAAAAAAAAAAAAAAAAAAAAAAAAATGAGATACTTCTTGGGGGGTTTTGTGTTTTGAGAGACAATTTGAAATCAACATTTATGGTCATTCGATTTAGCAGATAACAAAGGGGGAAAATATAGTTTGTTATTGTTAAAATACTATAACTAGTACCCAATTTTTGAATACTCTTATAAAACTTCATATTTTGATTTTAATTTTTAAAAATTATCTCTCCAATCAAAAAAAAAATTTCTTTTATAGTTTTACAAAAATCTCTTAAAGATCATTAAGTTATGTAGCTTCATATTCAAAAGCTTGTGCATGTTATGGTAGACTGCTTTAAATAATCTGCAATTTAATGAAAATATTTTATACTAAATATTGAATATTTTTAATCTATTTTATTTTTGAGTTCACATGTTCTAAGATATTCTTTACAGCAATGTATATTGTTCACCAATGCATAATGATTTTCATCCTATACATAAAAAAATAACCTAAGTCCACTATATCTAATATTTGTTGCTGAAAAAAAGTGTTAAAAGTAGAAAATATTTATATGCAATAACTTGTAAGTCTTAAATTAAAGAAAAATAAGAAAATATCATTAGATTTTTTCGAAAAAACCAATTGGTTTAAAACCAATCAGTTTAAACCGTGCCAACCCTGCCAGTGCCATAGCATATTATTTGTAAATTACAATCATAAACAGGGCAAATTCTCGACAACTTTCATCCTCACAACTTTTTATATAATCAATGGCAAGTACGGCATTTCAAAAATAAGTTTTTTTTTTTTTTTCAATTTCCTTAAAAACTACAGAAATGTAATTTTGCCCCAATTATTCAAATGTTCTCACAGATTTAATCATATACAGTAGACTCCCTCAAATCCGCACTCTTAAAATCCACAACTCTGTAAAATCTGCATATAATTTATGGATGTAAACAATGAAACATCTAGTTTGGATGTAGATGTAAAATTTGACTTTTTTAGTTTTATATAAATTCCATACATTTTTTATTTTTGTAATTTTTGTTAAAGTTATTGAATTCATGTTTTTTCATGAGGAAAGAACTATTTATTTCTGAAAAAAATCAAGATATTGCTGATATCATTGGAAATCACAATCTTACCAAATGAATTTATTTATTAATCAAGCTTTTTTAGTTATTAAGCCTGGTTAAACCTGAAATAAAGCTTTGTTATTTTATGATCCTGATGTAAATTAGTAATGTACCTTTATGAGGGAAGTTTCATTGAACAATTTAGGAAAAACACATTTCATCTTTTTATAATGAATATTTAATTGTACATTATTGATTATTAACTTGACCTTTGCTTTTAGTATTTTAATCATTTTAAAAGTTACCTAAATTTTTATTATTTTAGTTTATTACTAAATTTAATAGATTAGTGTATTGTAAGCATTCATTATATTTTTGATTTCATTATTAATTACATTCAAATTATTTAAAAAAAATATATATATACAAAGCAATGACCAGAAATCCGCAAAATTCTAAAATCTGCATAACCTCTGGTCCCAAGATGTGAGGATTTGAGGGAGTCTACTGAGTACTTTATGTCAACTATTGCATAGCGGTAGCAGTAAACTATTGTTTATACACTCTATTGTTCATTTTCATTACAACAGACAATTTTTATATTCAATAAATCTACATAATTTAACAAGTAAGGGAGAGTGCAGATAAATAAGATAATTTTCATACTTAGACAGTAATCTTAAGTTTATATCATTGTTAATTTTAAAAAATTGTTTAAATGAATACTTCAAAATTCGGTAATTTACTGGCACAATAATTTCACTAATAAAAAAATATTATTGCTTAATTTAAATAATTATTTTTATAATGTACATATAATATTCATGGAATCAATAGGATAGACATTAAAATTTGCAAAAAACATTTTTTATTCCCAATAACAATGGTATATTTCATTCACCAGTAATTGATAACATTTTTTAATGCTTTACTGTTTTAAAAATAACAAAGATTGGTTTATCGTTTCACATAAAAGGAGAGACTCAAATAAGTATCTTTTTTGTAACAAATACTTTTACCTTATAAAATAACTACAATAAAAATGACAACAGATTATTTCATTATCTAATGTAAATTATGTATTTAAATCTTTAATAGAATTTAAAAACTTTATCAATAAAATATTGAAATCACTATTTACATTAAAATGTTCAATCAATTAGTTTTGATAAACACTTTGATTCAATAAACATAAAAAATTTTCCACATATTTAATAGACTGGACCAGAATTTCAGTTGATAATTTTAACAATGATGAAGATATTTTTGTGAGATTTTCATCATATTAATTTTGTTTTGAATGAAATATGATGAAATCATTGGAATGGAGGTGACTGGATTTTGGTCAGTCACACTTCACACACCATATGCACTGCCAACATCAGCTGTGTTTCGAATAGAATGTCCAGCTTACTATTTGGATTTGAATTTTGCCAATTTCCAGTACTTCTCAACCTATACTGTTATATTATATAATCTATACCTATATTATCAGAAACAGACCACACACCCTTTTTTTTTAAATGTCTACAAAAATTCAGAAATAATACTTTTAAAAGTATACCGCTGAAAGATGCATGTATTTAAAAGTTTAAAATTAATAAAACTTTCAAACAAAATTTACATTCATAAATTGAGCAATTTCATATCATCCAAGATAACATAATAGTGGTTAGGGGGGGAGGGGGTCATTCCAAAAATAAAGCACCCTTTTGGAGTCCGTTTATTGTTATATTTTCTAAAATTTTGTTTCAAAATTAAATTTAAATATTGAAAAACATTTTTTAAAGATATTTTTCTTTAATGCAATTTTTAAATTTGAGATAAATTCCATTATTGTTATTCAAATAACTTTCTTAATAATTGTGTCCTGTAAAAAGCCATGTCCCAACAACAATTTTTGATTTTAAAACTTTTTTTTTTTTTTTTTTTTTTTTTTTTTGCTATATGTATTATTTAAGTTATCTTTCAGGATGTTTTTTGTCTTTGTAGTTTACCTTATGTAAAAATGTGTTATTTACAAACAGAAACATATTACTTTTCTCCATAAATTTTTTAATTTCTAAATCAAATTTATACTACATCATTATCTAAATGGTTAGTATATTGATTTAAAACTTCAGAGACATTGTATAAAATGTGTTTTAAACAAAATGTGCATAATGCAAATCCTGTGAGAAAAAGATGAGGAAAAAACAATATTCAGCAAAAGTGACTTTCAGAAATGAACTCTTTTCTGAAAGTTAATAAACATATTTTAAAATCTAATATGTGTTTTAAAAGTTAAACTATCGTGCCAATAAGTTACTAAATATTGAGGTGTTTGTTTAAACAATGTTTTGGAACTCGGCATATATAACGTTATAAATTTTTTGGTAATTTTGAGCCCCCTCCCCTCCTTCTGCATTGATATTGTTATGAATAACTAAAAATTCTTTTGGTGTTTGGAATTTATTTCTTTTATTTGAAGTGATATACAAAAAGGGTTACATTTATTTTTTGTATATGTTATTGATTCAAACGAAAAGAAGTCAATGAAATATCACTTTATATACGAAATAATTTTAAATCAAATAACACTTATAAGAAAGAGCTACTATTTAAAAAGTATTTTATAATGGATTTTTGTTACATAATGCACTAAACCATAATAATGTCTTCTTGCACTTGCCTCACAGGGAGACAGAGGCATAAAACTTCTTGCAACAAAACAGGTAAACCACTTTCTTTCTTTTATTTACTAGTAAACACAAGTATGATTTCAAATATATTTTACATATGGTTTATCAAACAACAGATTATATACACATATACATAAGAATAGAAATATTATGGCATTCCATATTTTGGAATTAAATAATTTTATAATCACTTAATGACTTTAATAATAACTTAGTATCTTCATAAAAAATAGATAATAGAGTAAAAAAAGATAACATATTATTTTGATGTAAAGACCAAGTTATAAAAGAGAGAAAATTTTGGTTCAATTAAAAATGATAACAATATCGAAAAACAACACCTTCCACCCTCTAGAGATATCTTATAATAATCGGTACAAAACTAAGTTTTTCACAGTTTTTAGGGAAATAGAAAAAAAAAATTGTCTTATTTTGGAAATGCAACACTGTACTTGCTATTGAATGCATAAAAAATTCTAAATATGAATGTTGTAGAGAATTTTGTTCTATTTAAGACTGCAACTAACAAATAATGCACTACAGCAACAAATCTCAAAATATTTTAAAGAGTGAAAAAAGTCCCAAAATTTTGTTGTTTTTTGTCCTCAGAAAATTACCCCTTGGGAAATTCAGATTTTACATGCTGACTTCAGTATATCAAGCTGGGAAAAAAAAAAAAAAAATCATCCATTTGAACTTTTTTTTATGCATTTCCCCTGGGCTAAACAAATAATAAAAAAAATAAACAATTGAATTAAAAAATAAACAAAAAATTAATCAAAAAATGTAAAATTGAAATTTTAACTTATTTTTACAAAAAGAAAAATATATATAATAATCACACACCTCTTCAATTTCTTCATGATCATCACTTTCATCAATAACATCTTCTGTCTCCTAAAAGAAGAAATGAATAATACATTTATTAGAAAAGTGCAAAAAAGTATAACAAATGTCAATAATTTAAATTAAATGTTCTTAAAATATAGAGCGAGTCAAACAGATTTCCAGGATTATAAATACAATAACTTTGTTGCAAACAATGACACAAGAAAAAAAACATTTGAACACAGTATGGATTTGGAAGCAGGGATTAATCCAGATTTTTCAAAACTGTGAAGTTTTTTTTTTTTTTTTTTTACATCTGTGAAGATTCTAGTTCATAATTTTATGAATTATAAATAAGTACAGTAGAATCCTGGTTATTGGAAAATCGGTTTAACCGATTTAAGACCTTAAAATTTCTTAAAGTCCATTTTAAATGTGAAAAATTTTTTTGTTAGTACTATTTTTAGTGATGTCAAAAGATACTTTTCAACATATTTTGATTTACGATTACTATTTTACTTGTAAATTTTAGCTCAAAACAATTCTGAATCATTTTTAATGCATTGAAGAGTTGTTTTAATACATATTAGTTTTAAAAATTAGGAGCAAAGTAAGTAAAAAATGAAACTTTGGTAAAGGTATTATTGCACACTGGTAGAAATAAAGCTAAAAAAAGCATATTCTTTGTTAAATAAACAAAGACAATTTACTTATTTGGTCCATTGTGTAATTTTGTCACTTTATAAAATAGGCACATATGACATTTTTTTTTTTTTTAACAATATATGTTGCATTTTTTTTTTTGTTTTTAAACTTTAGGGTGCTTTGAATATAATACCACAATGTTTTTACTACAACTATGTTCTAAATTACAATCAAAGCTTTTCATCAAAGAAGTTTTCACCATAAGTCTTCAGATTATGTAAAAATTCCTATAGAATCCCAGTTATCCGAATATTCTTCTGGAACCCCAGTTAACCAAAAACTCTTTGGTCTAATATTTTTTGGATAACTGGGATTTACTGTACACTATCTACCAATAAGTATTTGGAAACTTTCAAGTTTTAACATTTTGTCAAATATTTAAAAATATACTTGTCGGATTCTTGTGAAACTTCAGGATTATGAAGATTATATCTGACCTCATATTTATCAACATTCATTTGATAAGCAGGGCAATTAAGGGGCCGACAAAAAATTAAAGAATAACAGAAATATTTGGGATCACCCTGTACATGAAAATGCACAAAATGATTTATCGCTGCAGAATACAAGTATGTGGATACTGCACAACATGTACACTGATTTTTGTAAGAATAGCTTGTATATTCATGAAGAAAGAGTGATTTTTTAAAAAAAATTCATAAATTCTGGTATGTTTTTTGTTTATATCATGCAGGGTTTTTGACCAAATTTAACACAAATTTCAGAAATATTGGCAAAATCTATTAGAAAAATATAGCGCAATTGGAATATAAATACAGTCGAACCTCTATATAATGAAACTCCATACATCGAATTTCTCCATATAACGAATTTTTAGTAAGAACGGTCCCCTTTTCACATGATTACATTAAAAACAGACTCTATATAGCGAAATATCTATCTCCATATAACGAATTTTTTCATAAATTGATCTTAATTTATTCAGTTTTAAAAAAGCTTCGAAATCATATGGAATCAATTTTCCATCACTTATTTTTGATTTATCGTTCAGTGGAGAGGTTTTTTTTTTTTTTATAAATATTACTTCTCTCCTTATTCTTTAAATCTAACAAGTTCATACCATCTCCCACACACCTTTCAACATCCTTCTCAAAACACAGTCAATTGAATTGTTACACATATAAGAGAGGAATCAATGAGAGCACATAAGAGAGACCTTCAAATGGAGGAAAATATCAACTACAATTTTTCATTCCTTGCTAAAATTTGAGAATTTTTTTTGAGAGCGTAACAATTGTAATTTTAAAATCAAAACAACAAAAAATTACAGATTTCTTCCTCTGAAATTTATGTAAGTCTTCCTCATTTGATTTTCATTAAGCTTTCAAATAAATGTCTTTTCTCTTTTTTGAAACTGCTTAAATAAGTAAGAAATAAAATGTTAGGTTAATATATACTTTTAAACATTTCAAATGCTTAATTAAATAGATCAAAAATAATATTTGTTCAAAATTTACACATTAAATACTATTTTTAACATCATACTCTATACATCGAATTTCTCTATATAACGAATTTTTTACTGGAACGATGGATTTCGTTATATAGAGGCTCGACTATTAAATATTTTATGAAATATGAGTAGTTTTATGAAATAATTTTTATCTGCCCATGCGCGAATGATAAAAACGATTCTTTTACATCATTTAATAGTCAATTCTATGGAGTAACTTATAAAAAAAATCCAATCAAATATCGTGAAAATTCAAAAAGATATTATTATAAGTAAGCTGTTTTTACATTGCTCTCTAAAAACGGCTGAATGATAAGGGATTCTCCACAAATTGACATTTTTTATTAACTGACTTTTAGGAAAAAATTAGTATTTAATGTATACAATATCTAATACAATATTTCTGTTAATAAGTATCTTGACATCTGTGATAGAAAAGAATAAAAGCTCTTTTCCTTTTCTATCACAGGTGTCAAGATACTTATTAGCAGCAATATTGTATTAGATATTGTATTAATTAAATAGTACTAATTTTTTCCTAAAAGTCAGTTAATAAAAAATGTCAATTTGTGGAGAATCCCTTATCATTCAGCTATTTTTAGAGAGCAATGTAAAAACAGCTTACTTATAATAATATCTTTTTGAATTTTCACGATATTTGATTGGTTTTTTTTTTTTATAAGTTACTCCATAGAATTGACTATTAAATGATGTAAAAGAATCGTTTTTATCGTTTGTGCATGCGCAGATAAAAATTATTTCATAAAACTACTCATATTTCATAAAATACTTAATATATTTATATTACAACTAGCAGCCTTCGCCCGCTACGCTGGTCAGTTTTTTCTTTCTTTAAAGAAACTTTGAATCAAACGAAATTTTTATATCATAGTAATTTTTAGTTTTATACCGTACTTTAGACTGTCTGCCATCGGTGAAAAATCAGTCATCTAAACGGAAAGTTCAATATTAGTCACCAATGAATGACGTAGCGCTCAACATGTTAACAATTTTAATCACAAAAAAACTCATTCGGTGGAACTTTCAAAATAAAGTCAAACTTTTGTTATTGGGTTAATCTGATAAAACAACATTTCCTAAGTATTCAATTAAACAACGTAGAGTGCTATATTTCATTTGTAACAAAATTTCTGAAAAATTATCCAACTAACACTGTAAAATCCATTAAAATCTATCTTGTACAATTTAAGTTATAAGCGGCCGCAATGAAATTTCACTTTGCGTTTTATATATATTGAGACAATTAAATATAGCTTACATAATCATGTTAACCTGATTATAGAGCTCTCTTTCAAAATTATAAGTTCGGCAGATTTTTTTGTGCTGTGATTAATTCGAAATCCAGACTTTCCTTTATATATATAGATAAGGTTTGAAAATTTCAGGCTTTTGCGCGGAAGACACCGCCAAATCGGGAAAATGCGAAGTGTCTCGTGAACTACTGAACTTAAAAGAATTTGCTTGGTACCATTCGGTTCAGCATGAAAAAATACACTAAAATATGTTATCAGTTGAAAAATAACTACAAAAGCCGATTTTTAAGGAATTTTTTAAAAGTTCGTTCCTTTTTTTAACCCCCTTAGGAGTGGAATTTTCGAAAATCCCTTCTTAGCGGCACTCGATATTATCAGAAGTATTTTTACCCCAATTTTCAAGATTTTAGGTTCGGCAGACTTTTTTGTGCTGTGATTAATACGAAATCCTGACTTTCTTTTATATATATAGATAAGGATTGAAAATGTCAGGTTTTCGCGCCGAAGAAATCGCCAAATTAAGAAAATTTGAAGTATCTCACGAACTAAAGCATTTAAAAGAATTTGCTTGGTACCATTCGATTCACCATGACAAAATACACTAAAATATGTTATCAGTTGAAAAATAACTACAAAAGCCGATTTTTAAGGAATTTTTTTAAAGTTCGTTCTTTTTTTTAAACCACTTAGGGGTGGAATTTTCGAAAATCCCTTCTTAGCGGCACTCGATGTTATCAGAACTATTTTTACCCCAATTTTCAAGATTTTAGGTTCGGCAGATTTTTTTGTGCTGTGATTAATACGAAATCCTGACTTTCTTTTATATATATAGATTTTCAAGATTTTAGGTTCGGCAGATTTTTTTGTGCTGTGATTAATACGAAATCCTGACTTTCTTTTATATATATAGATAAGGATTGAAAATGTCAGGTTTTCGCGCCGAAGAAATCGCCAAATTAAGAAAATTTGAAGTATCTCACGAACTAAAGCATTTAAAAGAATTTGCTTGGTACCATTCGATTCACCATGACAAAATACACTAAAATATGTTATCAGTTGAAAAATAACTACAAAAGCCGATTTTTAAGGAATTTTTTTAATGTTCGTTCTTTTTTTTAAACCACTTAGGGGTGGAATTTTCGAAAATCCCTTCTTAGCGGCACTCGATGTTATCAGAAGTATTTTTACCCAAATTTTCAAGATTTTGGGTTCGGCAGATTTTTTTGTGCTGTGATTAATACGAAATCCTGACTTTCTTTTATATATATAGATAAGGATTGAAAATTTCAAGTTTTTGCGCCGAAGACACCGCCAAATCAGGAAAATGCAAAGTATCTCGCGAACTACTGAACTTAAAAGAATTTGCTTGGTACCATTCGATTCAGCATGAAAAAATACACTAAAATATGTTATCAGTTGAAAAATAACTACAAAAGCCGATTTTTAAGGAATTTTTTAAAAGTTCGTTCCTTTTTTTAACCCCCTTAGGAGTGGAATTTTCGAAAATCCCTTCTTAGCGGCACTCGATATTATCAGAAGTATTTTTACCCCAATTTTCAAGATTTTAGGTTCGGCAGATTTTTTTGTGCTGTGATTAATACGAAATCCTGACTTTCTTTTATATATATAGATTGCACTATATTTTTGCTAATAGATTTTGCGCGAATATTTCTGAAATTTGGTCAAAAACCCTGCATGATATAAACAAAAAACATACAAATTTTTTTTTATTTTTTTTTTAAATCACCCTTTCTCCATGAATATAAATGCTATTCTTACAAAAATCAGTGTACATGTGGTGCAGTATCCACTTATTTGTATTCTGCAGCGATAAATCATTTTGTGCATTTTCATGTACAGGGTGATCCCAAATATTTCTGTTATTCTTTAATTTTTTGTCAGCCCCCTAATTGCCCTGCTTATCAAATGGATGCTGATAAATATGAGGTCAGACATAATCTTCATAATCCTGAAGTTTCAGAAGAATCCGACAAGTATATTTTTAAATATTTGACAAAATGTCAAAAATTGAAAGTTTCCAAATACTTATTGGTAGATAGTGTATTATGCATAGAACACGAGAATTATATTTAAATGTAAAAAAAAAGTTAAGTTATATCAATTGTTGATTTCAATTGTTTGATGAGATTAATTGTTTTGTGAGGGATCAGATTTTATTTATAAATGTTTAAACTTGCGAAAGTTTAGGAATGGAAATGTTTTGTAAAAAGTCTATTTTTAAGGTGAAGTATTTCATGAAGAATCAATTGTTTAATAAAAATTTGTTTCAAAACAGAATCCTCAGAAGTAAATCTGCCTATAATATAACTGCTCCACATGAATTACCTCGGTCACACAGAGTCATCTAAAATTAATATTTTCCTGGTGATTTCAAAAGGAAAGTTGTGGAATCCTTTTTTCTTCACTGAGGCAACTTACTATAAGTAGCAGTTATTCAATTATGTTACAGATATAGCTCATACCATAACTTGTTACAGATGTGGTGCATTAGTGACAATATATGAGGACCTCAGAAGACAAAGGGTATAAATGACAAAATTGAGTTAAGTGCACAGGCTATCTGGAAAAAATGTCCATTTATTTGTAGATAAAGAGTTACGAGTGATTTTTTAATTATGTATTGTGTTTTAGTGGTCAGATACTTAACCTCTTTCCCGAAACTGTAAAATGCAGATTGGGGGGGGGGGGGATATAAGTACATTTGTATCCGTAAATGTCCACATAGATGAACTGCGACCATTGACATACAAGGCCAGTTCATGGCTCTTAAAATGCCCCATGAATTTGTTCATCTTTAAATGGTGATTAGTACAAAAAGACTATCACATGCTGATTTGTATCAATCTCAGTTTAAATATTATTCACCCTGTGTCACATTTTAAATGTCATAAACTGGCTTTGTATGTCGTTGGTAACAACTTATCGCAGAAATGACAAACGTGTTCTGTATAGCATGAGTCACTAGAAAGTTTTTCTTGTAACTTTACACTGTGTGAACGTTAGCCTTAGGTCTTCAAGCAGTTTGATTTTCACTGTTACCAGGTTTGTTTTGTTAATAATGGACTATGTCAGATGGAGAAAAAATTGTACTTTCAACATTGATAAAGAGTGCATTTTTTCTTAAACAGGTGTGATATAACCTCGCTGATACATGAGTAGCCGTGCAATCATTATGACAACCCTGAAAAATTCCTTAATTTTTTTCCAGGTGAACTTAATAGCAAAATATCCCAAAACAGCTTTGAGGTCAGACATGACCTACTTGTGTGCAAGAAATCTAGCTGATTGTGCTTTGATAGTAATTTAAAGTATTTTCCATTATATTAGTTGCTTTAATTATTACTCAATTTACACACATTGGAATTACCAAATCTTGTTTTGTTGATAGTGCATTCCTTGGTACTTACGTATTAATGCCACCGCAGCTGAACATGCACTAATGCACCTATAAAGAGAAATCTTGTTGCTCACACGGTCAAAAAATGCATTAAAAAGCACTAAAAAAACACTAAAGAATGGCGTCAAAAATCATAAAAAAACAAGGCAACAAAGAATCCAAAAGATAACTGCAGTGGCCCATTCCTCAAGTACCCATTCCTTCCTCATATGATAATTTTCTTTTTCCTTACGACAGGATAGCCAATAGCTTATAGAGATCATACAAAATTTCCATACTGATTAAATATATCCTCATGGGTCGCATTCGCATACCAATAAAGGTTGGGAATTGCTGCATTACACAAGCATAATCATAGCATAAAGCTCATTCCATGAATGATGTTAAGACAAAAATGTGTTTCTGAGAAAAATAAACATAATGTAGTTTGGTTAATGATGACTTTTTACTTGCAGTAAGTAATGAGTTTCTAAAAATAATATTATTTGTATGAAAAACAAAAAAAAAAATTTCAAAGAAAATTTGGTACTGAAAATACACACTTTTGGGGGAATGGCCTGGATAATGAACTCCAAAAAATACATAACTGAACTAAATAAACTTACTTTCTGATGATCAGTTTCTGCAACATGATAAGCTTCTTTGTCACTATCTTCATCATTTCTGCTTATTTCATCCTCAAATTAAGGTACAAAAACAATATAAATTTATTATTCAAAAATGTATTTCAAGAAATGCATTAAATAATTATAATAATTAGAGCAACAATATGTATAAATTATCTAATCACATGTTTTAAAATGTTAACTTTCCGGTTTTTCTAATCAAATTAATCTTGCATTCAAATTAAGCACTGTTAACTTATAATAATATTGTTAATGATGCTTAAATATTTTTGGATTTCCTATTTGCAAATTTGGCAGAAATCATTTCAGCAGAAAGATTTTTTTGAAAATAAAATTATATCCAGAAAGTACAATGTTTGCAGCAAAAATTTTAGGTACAGTAGAATCCCGCTAATTCGAACCCCGTTAATCCGGATAATGCGGACCGGTTTGGGGATTTTTTATTTCGCGTTCGAGAAGCAATTAGCTAATTTCCATAAAATTAACTTGTTTCATCGCCGTATTCTGAATACAAAAAACTTTTTTCTGAAATGTTTTTGGAAGAATACATTAAGCTTTCTTATTCAAACTTTTATTTAAACTGCACGCAACGATATACTTATGCTCAAGCGGATGCATGACCATACGGCTCGCAAAAGGTATAGAAAACTGGTACAGCAGAAAATTAAACTTTTTTATTACAAAGTAAACATTTTTACCGCTCGTAGATATTCAATAAGTTTAACATAAAGGTGATTTTCTATAGGTATGTTTTATTTGATTTTATTTTTTTAATTCTCCGAATAATCCAGATTGGGTCTGGTCCCAATTAATCTGAATTATCGGGGTTTTACTGTACTTCCTTATTATAATAGCGCTGCATTTACAATTGGGCACTAAGGTGGATCGAAAAAAATGAAACTTTTCATTTCTAAGAACGCAGAAAAACTGTCTTTTGTAATTAGAAGAATAACAAAAAGAAAATTTTTGAAATCAGTTAATATCTTTAAGTTGTGTATCGCACATGAATTTTTGAAAACATAATGAAAATTGATGATTTTTGAAAGTAATGATGAAAATTAAAAATAATCAGACCTACATCTAATAGTGCATAAATGCCACCTTTTAGAATAAAAAGAATTAACATAAAACAAGTTAAAATCATTTAATAACTTTAGGTCATACACTGTAATTCTGTTTGGGAAAACATGATCAAAATTAGGGATTTTTGATATTAAATGATTAAATATATACATAAATATATATTGGACTTACTTCTAATAGTGTATAAAAGTCACCCTTTGTAATTAATAGACTAACACAAAAATTATTTAAATTCAGTTAACATTTTAAAGTTGCTCTTGCTCATGACATTTAAAATTTAGAAAATACAGTAAAACCCCGATAATTCGGATTAATTGGGACCAGACCCAATCCGGATTATCGAAAATCCGGAGAATTAGAATAATGAAATAAAATAAAATATACTTACAGAAAATCACCTTTATGTTAAACCGAAAAGTGCTTGAATTCAATGCTGCATCTTTATAAATATAAATATAAATAGTTTATTGCAAATGATATTATAGGAGCGTTTTTTTCACAATAACAATTAAACAAACCTGAAAGATCGCTGAGAAAGATCAGAAAACTATCATTATCAGACAATGGGTCTTATAGGGACTATTTTACAGCAGTTTCTTGCAATGCGTTAAGTAAAAATTTATTGTACAGTGATTTTTTATGACATTTCTAAGTGGTTTAAATAGAAAATTGGGAAAATTGGAATTGCCAAACTTAGTGATACATCTTTGTTTCTTTGAAAGATAACATCAAAGAATCTAAGTAAGAAAACTTAAGGTACTCCTCCGAAAGGATTTCAGAAAAAGTTTTTTTATTCAGAATATGATGTTGAAACAAGTTAATGTTATGGAAATTAGCCAATCGCTTCTCAAATTGGAAAAAAAAATACCAAATCGATCCGGATTAACGGGGTCCAAATTAGCAGGGTTCTACTGTATTGTCAAAAGAGCAAGCACATTAAAGGTTAAAATCACGGTCACCACCGGCCACAGGGCGACTAAATGTAAAAAGTTGGCGACTTAATATTATGCATCTGATCGCCAAAATAGCAATCAATCATTTCTGAAAAAAAAAAAAAAAAAAAAAAAAAAAAATCGTTCATAAATCTGAAAATAAGGACATAAAATATATCGCGAATTTCGAAAAATAGATGCCGAAAATAACCAATTTCGGCAATTGTTTGAAGAACAATCGCAAATATCGTCAAAGGATCGCGGAAAAACATGAATTTAATCAAAAGATTTTGACAAATTTCGGCAAAAAAATCACGGGGAAAAAAGTAAATTTCGTCAAGAAATGATAAAAATACGACAAATTTCATGAAAATATCGATGAAAATACGACAAATTTCATCAAAATATCATTGATAATACGGCAAATTTCATCAAAATATTGATGAAAATACGTGAAATTTATCAAAATATCGATGAAGAAACGGCAAATTTCATCAAAATATCGATGAAAATACGGCAAATTTCATCAAAATATCGCGAACATAGGACAAGTTTTATCAAAATATCACAAAAATGCAACAAATGTCATCAAAATATCGCGAAGAAAAGGCAAACTTCTTTAAAAAAAATCGCTGATCTCGTCAAAAGATCGCAAAAAAAGGCAGATCTCGTTAAAAAATCACGAAAAAGGCAGATCTCGTTAAAAAATCGCGAAAAACATTATCCTTTGTCAATCATTGCAAAAAAAAAAAATTTCATCAAAAGATCACAAAAAAAACGGCAGGTTTTGTCAAAAGATCGCGAAAAAACGGCAGATCGCTTCAAAAAATCATAAAAAAAAACAGCAAAAAATTCTTCGTTCAAAAATCACGAAGAAATGATTAATTTCATCCAAAAATTGTGAAAATACGATAAATTTTTTCAAAAAATCGCGAATTTCTTCAAATGATAACGAAATTCATTAAAAATCACAACTTTGAACAAAGTTATGATTTTCTATATACATAAAATAATTAACTATTTAATATTCTGATTAGAATTCCATGAAACCAAATTCTATATTTGGGCAAAATAATGTTAGTGTAGCATAAAATTGTACATATTGACAGGTAGTGAGGTAACTATTCGTGTGAAACCTCCGAATAAGGGACACCCATGGGACCGGAACTTCTGTCCCTTAAATAGAGGTGTCTCTTATTCAGAGTTTTTACATTTTTTTAAATTAATCATTCATAAGGACATTAAAAAAAAACAAAATATTAAAATTGAAATTGAAATGTACCCGAGGGTTATAAATTACATTAATTAGGCACAAAAGTAATAGAGAATGAATTATTTTTTTTAATTGATTACTTAATTAGTATATGATTTGTAGAGTTATTGATTTGTATTTTTTAAGTAAATATTTGTGTAATGCAAAATGTGCAACATTATTTTAAAAAATCTATTTGTGAAGTAATCAATAAAAATGACTGTTTTGCAGATTTCAATTTTACTACTACTAAACTTTTCAGATATTCATTTATCATACTTAAGTTTTAGTCCTTCATTATGAGCAGTATTTGCGAAAAAAGTATTCAACTGCTTTGCATATTTTAAAGCATCAGTGAAGCTCTTTATTTCACAATTTTCCTTTCTCTTTCATTTTCAGAATCATTCTTCACAATTTTCAGCATTTTTTTCAATATAGACTGAGAGGTGGCAGCACAGACAATCACCTCATCGAGTTCACGGCAGAAATTCTAGAATGAGCTAAAACTCAATAGTATGTTAAAACGCAATTGGTCTACTAAGTCATATTTTGGTGGAAAACACCTAAAAATCTGAATTTAGGAGTTGACTCGTAGATTTACCATTATGCTTTCCTGCACTCAAATCTATGAAAATATGGAGGACTGGGTGCAGGATACCCCAATGATAAACCTACGAATCAACCACTAAAATCGGGTTTATATGGGGGTTTATCCTCCTAGATATAACTTGGCAGATCAAATGAATTTTAATTTGTGAATCGACTTTTAACCAATTCTGGAATTTCAGCTCTGAACTCAATGAAATTATTGTGTGCACTGAAACCTCTGGCTCTAATAGGGATAAACCTACTTTGATATCTTCATCTGAATTGTGGATAAATAAATGCTCATCAGTTGAGTTGCATACCTCTGTACCAACATAACTGCCTCATTATATCAAATGCAAAAATCAACCCCTTTAACATTTTGCACTCGTAGAGATGGGAATGCTCGGAAAAAAAACGGAAAAGTTGGGAAAAAACCCGTTTTTTTCCGAAGGCTTATTTTTCAATTTTTCCGAACTGGAAAAATTGAAATTTCATTTATGAAATAATATAGTGAAAATTTTGTAATAGCTACATTCGCATACTTTTTATTTTATTTATTTTTATGTTGAGTGTCTCACATGAAAATTTTAATGTGGGTAATCTGATCTCTGAGCAGAAATCTGTTTGAAAAGACTTGAAAGGATCCTTCACATTTTTTTTCTTGTTTGAAATTGAAACACAAGACCCTTTGCAAAATTTCTCTTGAAAATAGACATTTCAGAAAAAGTTTAATCAACAAATTGAATCTTTCGCAAGTGCAGTGATTGAAGAAAAAAAAATCTCATGCCATACAGCAGCTGAATCTTCTGAAGTTGCATATATGTATATAAATAACCTTATTAAAAATTTCTAAATAGGAACCTAAATATAGTAATAATTTCTTATTCAAAAATTCTGAATATATTTTGTACAAGTATATACAAAAAGTTCACAATTTCACAAAAACTTGATTACATGAAAAAATCAAGATATGTAAATAAATGCAACTTCTCTTTTTAAAAATTAATTCATGTGTAAAATTATTGCAATAATATGCCGACTAATCGAAATGATAAAATTAAAAATTCAACATAAAATTTTGAAGTATGCATTTATTACTTTAATCTATCTTTTCAAGAAGTAAGTATTGAATTCGTGAAATATTTGACTTCAGTTTTTGGTGTATTTAAACGTTTTAGAAGGTCCTGAACACGTTTTGATGGTTTTTGGAAAATATCTGTCACTCTGTGGTATGTGACAAATTTTATGGGCACTCTATCTCAACAACTGATGCACATAATTTCACAAAACTTTAGATTCAGCTACACCTATATATAAACTCGAGATGTTTAGTTATTAGTGTATATCGCCAAACCGATGGCGCTGCTATGCTGCATTATTCATAATTTTCACAATAGTTCTATCTCAAACTAATGTATGTATTTTTATAAAATTTCAGATTAAGTTAATCTTTGACATAACTTCGTGCTCATTACTTTTTGGTGTAAATTGCTCAACAGATGACGCTGCTATGCTGCATTATTCATGATTATCGTTATAGCTTTATCTCAAGGACGATTTTTTTTTTTTAAATCAAACTACAGCTTCATACAGTTTCTGATATATATTAATGTTGTTAAGTTTTTGGTGTAAATTGCCCTATAGGTGCCACTACTATGCTGCATTTTTCAAGATTTTGTTATAGCTGATTAATTGAATGTTTGTTCAAGGTGTTGAATCTAAAATTGACCTCCATTTTACCTCCATAATGTACAGTAATGTTGCAATAAACATGGGCAGTTTGCATTAGAAAAGTACAACTGCGATGAAAAAAAAAAAAAAAAAACATTTTATTACAAGTAACTATGTTCCAAATTATACTTTCCCTCTTGATTAAACTTTGAATTTTTGTAGTTTTCTAAAGCACAGTAGAAGTTTTATCTCTGTATGTAACTGCTTTTGTTAATTCCTCAAATAGTGAGCATTTTCTATTTGTAGTGTTCTGTTTTCATAACTTTTGAGTTCCACTCTTAGAAATATAAAATTACCATGTGGAAACATAACATTATTGAATATGGTTTCTTACTCAAGAATAGAATACCAGATTTCAGGGTAAAAAGAAGAAAATTACATTTAGTTAAACTTAAATATATATATATATATTTGGTTTCAGTGAGTAAAAATCTAACAGTCAGTAAATCCTACGCTATCTTTAATTGCAGACCTGAGTAAGTCAAAGTAAAACTTAGTTTTGTTTGAATTTAGATTGGAAAGCTATACCAAAACTAAACATATTTTATAAAGGAAATAAAATTATAATTCTAAGAAAAAAAAGTAATAATGTAAAAATATACATTTTTTACGCAAACAATGGAATTTTTGAATACTGATATTCATAATAATGACAAACTGCAATAATTTCTTTAAACTAGTATCATTTACTTAAAAACTATACTTATGTAAATGGAATGCATAATTTATTTCATTCCAAACTGCAGACATATTGGTTCAGGTTTTTACATTAGGTCAATTGGTAGTTAAACATGTAACTGAAAAATCATTTCATCAGAGATATGATATAACAAATAATAGCGTTTAATAAAAATTTTTAGGCTGTGGAAAAAAAAAAAAAACTAAACTTTTAAAAGCAGGCTTTGCTACTTTCTTTTTATTTTGTAATATAAAGTGAAAATAATTTTCATTTAATACATATAAATGGGAAAAAATGTTTATTATTTAATATTCTCTAAGAAAATATAATTTATTTGGGAGAAACAGTCATGAAAAATCAATTTTTCCAATTTTTCAGTTTTTTTCCGAAAAAACCCAGTAAAAAACCAGTTTTTTTCCGCCACTTATATTTTTCCAGAAAATTTACATCTCTATGCACTCGTATGTCCAGGGTGACTGGGCAGAATTTTTCTTTGCAAAATTTGTTTTTGTCATACCAGTAACAAAGGAAAATAAAATTTGTTATTTAATTAAAGCCTTTTTTTTTTAATTATGTACTTGAAGAATTTTTTTTTTCTTTTTAAGTGGTATCAACTGAATAAAATTTGTGTAAGAAATGCCCGAGTCGAAAGGATTAATCTCATTTTCAAGTGTCCCTTATTCAGAGGTAAATACATTACACTTCCTATACCAAGGGACTGGGACCAGAACTTTTGTCCCTTAAATAGAGGTGTCCCTTATTTGGAGGTTTCACTGTATATGCATATATGTAATATACTGTAATATTTTTTTTTCTTTATGTAAATAAAATGAAAGAAATTCAGCAAAATCTCAATTTAAATAATTTTTAAAAAATAACTATAAACTTGAATGTTAAATGGCTACAAAACATTCAGCCTCTTCTGGCCACTGGCTACTAATACAAATGTTGAATTTTAGGGTCACCCGGGGTAAAATGGGTATATTTTATTTATTTATTTTATATTTTTACCAGACAAATTTAAAAAAAAATTAAAATTATGAACAAAGTGCTTACATATCTGGTAATACTTAAACCTTATAGAAACAAACTGGTGACGCATATAATGGGCTTGGCAACCATTTTGTTTCTCAGAGATAGAACAAAGTGTTTTTAGTGGTTGAAAAACTTCTTTCCAGAAAAATATAGAGGAAGAATTTTAGGAATAAACTGTTTGCTATTTACAGAAGAAGGATTCTTCTAATTGAAAACTGTAAAATTAAGTAAATTTATTTACTCACAAAAATTTTATAGTGTTTTTTGTCATATGGGGTAAAATGGGTATAGGTCAAGATATGAATGTATGAAAATTGATCAGAGATGAAAGACCTTTGAGGGCAAATTGTTATTGATCCTATGTTTTAAACTAAAATTATGCTTTGTTATATGAAATTAGGCTATTACTTATATCATCAATTTATCATTTATATTATAAATTAGGATATTTCGGGTGACATTAAAATACATGCAAATTGATTAAATGTACAGGAACACAAGGTAAGAAAAATATCACAAAATTAAATTAAAACACATTTTCTAGTACTGGCGAGGCTATAAAAAAACTCAGAGAAAATGCAATAGAGTACAAGCAGAGGTAGGAGAAGTTTTAACTACAGATCAGGTGGCTGCAAGTCTTTGCACTAGGAACACAAAAAAAGTGCAAACAGTTAAAAGAATCGAAGCAACCCATGAAATAGAAGTTAAACCAAAGGTTTTCACTGCAATGAATCCAGTGATTGGCGATTGAGTCCCAGTAAAATTTAATGTAAAAAAGTCTGTTTAAAAATTCATAGGTCTTGAAGTTTGCAACAAAGTCATCTGCTGGATTATTTTATGTCTTTCCTGAGAAAGACGACGTTGCTGATGTGAATGCATCCAAATTGTCAGAAAGCTATCTCAACCAAGCTGCAATAGTCCTTGCCAGTATACACTTTGCATGTAAATTTTTATTATGTTATACCTATCTGCATAAATTACTTTTGATTAAACATTGGTTTTCCAGTGTAATTTAATTTAATTTCTCATTTTTTCCCTACAGATATTCATGCTGATATCTATCTGCTTTTGAATTGCAATAAATAAAAAAAAATACTTTTAAAGAGAAACATGATTCACAGCATGTGCGTAAACTGGTGTGGTGGATGATAGGATTTATCAGTACTCTCATCTTATTTACATTAGTTTCATAACAGTGTTTTTATATGTCAAGAAAAAAATGTAAGCAAATTAAAGTGGGGAGTTTTTGAAGCCCCTTTCCCTCACCTTCCAAGTTTACACATGATTCAGAGGATGAAAGGGTTTACACATTAATTATAGTTTATTTAAGTATATTTAATTTATTATTGTGTTTCCTTTTTTTTTAAATTATTGTGTAAAACACTATACCTATTTTACCGCGGTGTATACCCATTTTACCACGTGGTTCGGGATAAAATGGGTATGCACTGGGGTAAAATAAGTATAGTGTTTTACACAATAATTTTTAAAAAAAGGAAACACAAATTATGTTTAATTTAGACCTAAGATACACAATGTCAAAAATATTGAACAAAAACATGAATTTATTTCATAATATTTCTGCCATGAAACATTAAAATTAAAAAAGCTGATTTTTATACCCATTTTACCCCGGGTGACCCTAACCTTTAAAGCACATGTAATTCAAGTGTCAGGTTCAAAATACATTGGTTATATTACTACTGTAAAGCTGCTATCAGATTCACCAACATTTTGAGCCAACATTTGATTTCCTCCAACTTTACGCGAAATATTACCTCAACACCCAGTGTGATAGCAAACAACACTATCCCTCAACTTTTTTCTGCAGTTCCAAAAAAGTCTCCGCTAGCTGAGATTTTTCATCCAACGGCGAACATTTCAACGAATCGGAGATTAGCGATTGATAGGAATAGGCAATAAATATTAACGGCTGGTACTTGTAGGATTTTATCACTTGGGTCATTCCACATGAATTCAACCAATGGGTGTTGCATCATAGTCACAGATTTTTTTTAAAATTTTATCATAGATAGACATAGTAGTGAAACCCTCAAATCTGAAATTTAAAAGTAATTTTCACAATATTGGCCGAGATATGGCCATTTGAAAACTGGCCATTTTTACGAAATGGCGGCCATCTTGGAATTGTATCACTGTCTAAATATGGTCATAACTTGACAACTAATGGCTCAAATTTTATATATCTGGTACCAATTTGAAGCTATTTGTACAAAGAATGCATATTGCACATCAAAACAATAATACATTTTTATTTCTTTACTTTTTATTGTGTGCAAAGTGAAAATTTCACCCCAAAAAAGGGCAGATTGTAATGGCTCATAAAAAAAAATGAATCATCATGAATTTTTCTGAAACTTGGTAAAAACATTGCTCCATCTGTGTGCTTTAAATAAAATAAAAATTGGAAAGGTAAAATTTGTTGTTTTAAAATAAATGGTTTTTTACACATAAGGTGTCATTAACCAAATAATGATCATTTTAGAATCTGTAAGCATTCCTTATTCAAAAAATAATGGTTAAAATAAAATTTTCTAACATCTAAATTAATGTAAAAGTATATTCAAAACCTCATTTGTACTAATTTTGTAGGAATCTGCCCCCCAGCCCCCCTCCCCCCCCCCAAAAAAAACTTTAGACAATTGAAAAAATTTTACACTGAAAAAGATAAGAAAATAATTCAGGACTATAATGGGTCATTCCACGTGAAATCAACCAATTTAAGGAAAACTTGTTGCATCATAGTCACAGATTTTTTTTTAATTTTTATCATAGACAGACATAGTACTGAAACCCTCAAATCTGAAATTTAAAAGTAATTTTCACAATATTGGCCGAGATATGGCCATTTGAAAACTGGCCATTTTTACAAAATGGCGGCCATCTTGGAATTGTATCACTGTCTAAATATGGCCATAACTTGACAACTAATGGCTCAAAGTTTATATATCTGGTACCAATTTGAAGCTATTTGTACAAAGAATGCATATTGCACATCAAAACAATAATACATTTTTATTTCTTTACTTTTTATTGTGTGCAAAGTGAAAATTTCACCCCAAAAAAAGGCAGATTGTAATGGCTCATAAAAAAAATGAATCATCATGAATTTTTCTGAAACTTGGTAAAAACATTGCTCCATCTGTGTGCTTTAAATAAAATAAAAATTGGAAAGGTAAAATTTGTTGTTTTAAAATAAATGGTTTTTTACACATAAGGTGTCATTAACCAAATAATTATCATTTTAGAATCTGTAAGCATTCCTGATTAAAAAAATAATGGTTAAAATAAAATTTTCTAACATCTAAATTAATGTAAAAGTATATTCAAAACCTCATTTGTACTAATTTTGTAGGAATCTGCCCCCCTGCCCCCCCCCCCAAAAAAAAAAAAAAATTGACAATTGAAAAAATTTTACACTGAAAAAGATAAGAAAATAATTAAGGAATATAATGTATAATTATAAAATACCTATAAATGCAATGCATACATATGGTGATTTACTTCACATATAGGGGCGAGTGGGATGGAATGGAACAATAGGTTTTTCTCTTTATGTATCATTCTAAATATTTCATCAATCACATATTAGATAAAGTAATGGTACTGCAATCTTCAGTTGAAAAAAGTAGCTAATTTACATAAGCTTGCAATTATATGAAGAAAAAGATTATTTCAAGTCTTCAGCGTCCATGTAAAGATGGTGTATTAAATGCATTTGATCTCTATAATTTTGCAAAAGAATCTGTTAAAAGAATTGAAAGTTTTTTTATAACAAAATTTGAAATTGAAACCGCAAACAGTCAATTAGCAGATAGGTATGCAAAAGCAGATACAATCATAGAAACAAGACTGAGTCACTGCTTTGTACCAATCAATGATTGCCAAATGCTGGTTTCCAGGGTTTCAGACATTTCATCAACAAAATTTATTGCTTCTTTGGGAATCAATGAAATTGTCAGACCATTGATATTTAAAAGTGAACAATATGTTGCATGTGTATATGGGATAAATTGGTGGATTGGGAAAATTTTAGATTACTGTGAAGAACTTACCGACTATAAAATTATGTTCATGTATCCTCATGGCGCTAATTCTTCATATTCATGGCCAAAATCCTCAGATGTTTGTTTGATTCTGTAAGAACAAATAATAAAAGAAGTGTCTATTCCTGTAACTGCTACAGGAAGAACATATACTGTTGCACCAGAGGAAACTCGAACAATTCAAGCATTATTTTTAAACTTTAAAACTGATTAAATCCTTTTTAGCTTAAATCTGAAGAAAAAAACTATTATATTATAAAGTTATATGCATGTAAGTAAATATTTTGTTCTTATTTTGTCTAGATTTGTTCCATGTGTACGTTTAAACTTTGACTTATTTCTCATGATATTCAATGTTTTGCCCTGGATTTGTATTATATTATTGTTATTATTTATTTATTTATTTATTTTTTTTTTTTTTTTTGTCTCATCGTATCTAGATTTTTGTTCATATAAATTTTAACTCAGTGTGAACAAAAAATAACAAATGTCAACTCAATTAACTCATTTATATATATTTATTTTATTTAAATTACACAATTGAATAATTCAACTCTGTAATTTACAGCTAGTATTTCTTCAACATTTCTGGAGAAAATATTATGTGCCTTTTTTTTTCATGTATTCTATAGTAAGGTATTTAAAATATTTATGTAAATATGTTTTGTGAATTATATTATCATATTTTGAATGAAATGAAATAAAAAGTACTGTAAAAATGAATATTTAGTGTAAATAACTGCAAATTGATATTTCTTTATTGAATTATATAATATACACACAATACTTTAATTAGATGCTAGAAAATTTCATTTTAACCAATATTTCTTAAATTAAGAATACTTACAGATTTTAAAATAATCATTATTTGGTCAATGACACCTTATGTGTAGAGAACCATTTATTTTAAAACAACAAATTTTACAGTATAATGTTCCATATATAGAGAAACTGTTATATCTATGCATAATCAAACCATTATACAGAAAGCGTAGAAAGTATATGAACTAAATTTACTTTTGATTTTTGAAATAATCTTTTTCTTTATATAATTGCAAGCTTATGTAAATCAGCTACTTTTTTAAACTGAAGATTGGGGTACCATTACTTCACCTAATGTGTGATTGATGAAATATTTAAAATGATACATAAAGAGAAAAACCTACTGTCCCATTCCACCCCACTCGCCCCTATATGTGAAGTAAATTATCATATATATATGCATTGCATTTATAGTTATTTTATAACTATACATTATAGTCCTGAATTATTTTCTTATCTTTTTCAGTGTAAAATTTTTTCAATTGTCTAAAGTTTTTTTTGGGGGGGGAGGGGGGCTGGGGGGCAGATTCCTACAAAATTAGTACAAATGAGGTTTTGAATATACTTTTACATTAATTTAGATGTTAGAAAATTTTATTTTAACCATTATTTTTTGAATAAGGAATGCTTACAGATTCTAAAATGATCATTATTTGGTTAATGACACCTTATGTGTAAAAAACCATTTATTTTAAAACAACAAATTTTACCTTTCCAATTTTTATTTTATTTAAAGCACACAGATGGAGCAATGTTTTTACCAAGTTTCAGAAAAATTCATGATGATTCATTTTTTTTATGAGCCATTACAATCTGCCCTTTTTTGGGGTGAAATTTTCACTTTGCACACAATAAAAAGTAAAGAAATAAAAATGTATTATTGTTTTGATGTGCAATATGCATTCTTTGTACAAATAGCTTCAAATTGGTACCAGATATATAAAATTTGAGCCATTAGTTGTCAAGTTATGACCATATTTAGACAGTGATACAATTCCAAGATGGCCGCCATTTCGTAAAAATGGCCAGTTTTCAAATGGCCATATCTCGGCCAATATTGTGAAAATTACTTTTAAATTTCAGATTTGAGGGTTTCACTACTATGTCTATCTATGATAAAATTTAAAAAAAAATCTGTGACTATGATGCAACACCCATTGGTTGAATTCATGTGGAATGACCCTAATGTATAGTTATAAAATAACTATAAATGCAATGCATATATATATGATAATTTACTTCACATATAGGGGCGAGTGGGGTGGAATGGGACAGTAGGTTTTACTCTTTATGTATCATTTTAAATATTTCATCAATCACACATTAGGTGAAGTAATGGTACCCCAATCTTCAGTTTAAAAAAGTAGCTGATTTACATAAGCTTGCAATTATATAAAGAAAAAGATTATTTCAAAAATCAAAAGTAAATTTAGTTCATATACTTTCTACGCTTTCTGTATAATGGTTTGATTATGCATAGATATAACAGTTTCTCTATATATGGAACATTATACTGTAAAATTAGAGAGGTAAAATTTGTTGTTTTAAAATAAATGGTTCTCTACACATAAGGTGTCATTGACCAAATAATGATTATTTTAAAATCTGTAAGTATTCTTAATTTAAGAAATATTGGTTAAAATGAAATTTTCTAGCATCTAATTAAAGTATTGTGTGTATATTATATAATTCAATAAAGAAATATCAATTTGCAGTTATTTACACTAAATATTCATTTTTACAGTACTTTTTATTTCATTTCATTCAAAATATGATAATATAATTCACAAAACATATTTACATAAATATTTTAAATACCTTACTATAGAATACATGAAAAAAAAAAAAGGCACATAATATTTTCTCCAGAAATGTTGAAGAAATACTAGCTGTAAATTACAGAGTTGAATTATTCAATTGTGTAATTTAAATAAAATAAATATATATAAATGAGTTAATTGAGTTGACATTTGTTATTTTTTGTTCACACTGAGTTAAAATTTATATGAACAAAAATCTAGATACGATGAGACAAAAAAAAAAAAAAAAAAAAATAAATAAATAATAACAATAATATAATACAAATCCAGAGCAAAACATTGAATATCATGAGAAATAAGTCAAAGTTTAAACGTACACATGGAACAAATCTAGACAAAATAAGAACAAAATATTTACTTACATGCATATAACTTTATAATATAATAGTTTTTTTCTTCAGATTTAAGCTAAAAAGGATTTAATCAGTTTTAAAGTTTAAAAATAATGCTTGAATTGTTCGAGTTTCCTCTGGTGCAACAGTATATGTTCTTCCTGTAGCAGTTACAGGAATAGACACTTCTTTTATTATTTGTTCTTACAGAATCAAACAAACATCTGAGGATTTTGGCCATGAATATGAAGAATTAGCGCCATGAGGATACATGAACATAATTTTATAGTCGGTAAGTTCTTCACAGTAATCTAAAATTTTCCCAATCCACCAATTTATCCCATATACACATGCAACATATTGTTCACTTTTAAATATCAATGGTCTGACAATTTCATTGATTCCCAAAGAAGCAATAAATTTTGTTGATGAAATGTCTGAAACCCTGGAAACCAGCATTTGGCAATCATTGATTGGTACAAAGCAGTGACTCAGTCTTGTTTCTATGATTGTATCTGCTTTTGCATACCTATCTGCTAATTGACTGTTTGCAGTTTCAATTTCAAATTTTGTTATAAAAAAACTTTCAATTCTTTTAACAGATTCTTTTGCAAAATTATAGAGATCAAATGCATTTAATACACCATCTTTACATGGACGCTGAAGACTTGAAATAATCTTTTTCTTCATATAATTGCAAGCTTATGTAAATTAGCTACTTTTTTCAACTGAAGATTGCAGTACCATTACTTTATCTAATATGTGATTGATGAAATATTTAGAATGATACATAAAGAGAAAAACCTATTGTTCCATTCCACCCCACTCGCCCCTATATGTGAAGTAAATCACCATATGTATGCATTGCATTTATAGGTATTTTATAATTATACATTATATTCCTTAATTATTTTCTTATCTTTTTCAGTGTAAAATTTTTTCAATTGTCATTTTTTTTTTTTTTGGGGGGGGGGGGGGGGGCAGGGGGGCAGATTCCTACAAAATTAGTACAAATGAGGTTTTGAATATACTTTTACATTAATTTAGATGTTAGAAAATTTTATTTTAACCATTATTTTTTTAATCAGGAATGCTTACAGATTCTAAAATGATAATTATTTGGTTAATGACACCTTATGTGTAAAAAACCATTTATTTTAAAACAACAAATTTTACCTTTCCAATTTTTATTTTATTTAAAGCACACAGATGGAGCAATGTTTTTACCAAGATTCAGAAAAATTCATGATGATTCATTTTTTTTATGAGCCATTACAATCTGCCCTTTTTTGGGGGTGAAATTTTCACTTTGCACACAATAAAAAGTAAAGAAATAAAAATGTATTATTGTTTTGATGTGCAATATGCATTCTTTGTACAAATAGCTTCAAATTGGTACCAGATATATAAACTTTGAGCCATTAGTTGTCAAGTTATGGCCATATTTAGACAGTGATACAATTCCAAGATGGCCGCCATTTTGTAAAAATGGCCAGTTTTCAAATGGCCATATCTCGGCCAATATTGTGAAAATTACTTTTAAATTTCAGATTTGAGGGTTTCAGTACTATGTCTGTCTATGATAAAAATTAAAAAAAAATCTGTGACTATGATGCAACAAGTTTTCCTTAAATTGGTTGATTTCACGTGGAATGACCCACTTTCTGTTCGACTTTTCTCCAAGACAATTGTAACCTTTTTCTTTCTTTAGAACAAGAAAAGTTGGGGTTAAAATCGGTTGAAAAGTTTTTTGCTCATAAAGTTTGTGAATCTGATCGCAGCTTAACTAGAACCAGAAAAAACAGTATTAATAAAGATGTTCAAAGCACCAAAACACTTTATTATTGCAAACTAGTTTTGGTAATCATAGGATACCACTATCAGTGCAAATTATGATCATAATTTTAATTTGCAATGATAACGGTACGCTATGGCTACCAAAACTAGTTTGCAATAATAAATAAAGTGTTTTGGTGCTTTAAATGTTGTTTTGAATTTATTTATATTGTGCTGCACCAAGTAATTTTTCTTTGTAACAAAAGAAACAGTTTTAGAAGCTCTGTTTTATATCTATCTGAGCAAAACACCTCCTTACATGATGCTGCAGTTGGATATGATAGATATTTTATCAATGTAAGATTTAAAAAAGCAGTTATTTGAAATTTAGAAATGCCGATACTGAAACACTTACTTGATTACCTTTTGCATTTCACTGAATTGTCTTTTAGGCACTTGTTTCAACATATTGATGGGGGGGGGGGGGAGGGAGGAAGCAAAGGATAGGCATTAATTTTAAGTCTTTTAGGTACGCTATAAAAAAATTTTTAGCAAACTCTGCAATCATTCAACCATTTTTACATAACCAGGGGTGAGGAATTTTTCTGAATTCTTACCAGCCAAGAATTTATTTCGCCAGCCCGTAAGATGCAACACACGCAGTTGAAAATAGTTATGACAAAATCGCACGCGATTTCAGACAAAATTACTATTACTGCAATGCATTTTCATAATTTTTTTTTTTGTATAATATTAAGAAATATATATAACAGAGGTAAGATTAATATTAGATAGAAGTTAGTACCATATTTACACTGTAATAATTTGGAAAGTTAAAATATCTAGATTAAAAAAGCGATTCTGATAATGTGCCTATTGCCTACAGTTTTTCAAAAACTAAAAATGCTCTCGCCTTATGAGAAAATCCACTCGCCACTGGCGAGCAAAATGATGTATTTCCCCACCCCTGTACATAACTGTTATTATAACTGCAATTTTATTTGGTCCTGATCATAATATGTCATTAACATGATCATAATAAATTAAAAATACAGTCAAGTTAACAATTATTTATAAAAATGATCAAATGACTGAGAAACTTTTTTGCGGATTTATAAAAATGCAAGCAACCAACCATCTGCTAGTTTACCATTGTCTGTAGTCACAAGGGTCTGTCCAGACTTTTCTCACAAGATTGTTATTATTAATACATTCATCGATAAGCAAATTGTTTAATTTAGATTTAAATAAGACTTATAATAGTGTAAATATACAAAATTTGTAACATAAACAAACCATACATGATTTAAAAGGATTTCATTATCGTTTGTGATTATTAATATTTGGAAAGACCTCTTTCAGACTAAGTTATACTACGATCTTTAATGACAATGAAGAAAGAATTTTATTTCTATTAGATTTACTATTATATATTGATACGATATTCGTCATTTAACATTGCATTCAGATTTAAATTAAGTAATATTAAGCAAAAGCATTTACCAAACTTGTCACATTTAGGTAATCATCCAAAAATTGTAGCAAACCAAAACACCACATCCCTGGCTTATAGGAGTCTTTAGTGCATAAACCGGTTTCAATAGAAATATTTCTATGAAGCAATTCCCCCTCATATTGTTTTCGCAAAACCTTTATTTTATACTTAATTTCATCAACTGAGACGTCTGGTCTTATTCGTAACATAATTTTACAAATTCTTTCATAAGCTTCTATTTTCTTCTCAGGATCATGATAATCTCTTTCACTTGGGTCATATAAGCAACGCTCCGTTTCAAATAACGCAATTAATGCTGCTGTTTCATCTTTTTTCCATATTTTATTAGTTGAGTGATAACCCATTATAAAAATTTTATAAATGCCTAAACAAAAGGTTCAAATGGCCGGTACACCGCAAGTATATTATTTGGTTTGTTGGTTGGTTGAAAACTAGTATCATGCTGCTGATGTTTGGTTAGCAAGCCAAAAATATTCAATATTTGTGATAAAACTTCGAAAAACACAATGATTGAAAGAAATGCCAATTATTTAATTTTTATGATGTGTTAATAGGTTCTTAAAAATTCTTTTATCCTAAAAATTAAAACTAAAAAATTTACAGTTAAATGTATTGAAAATAAAGCTGGCATCAATCTACATTCATTTGTTTGTAAACAAAAGCCCATGTGGTTTGTTTTCTTTCATTTTTAAATGTTCCTCTATTGAAAATGTGATTAATATTTTAATGTTATCCGTTCCTTAGACATTTATCACAATCTATTTCTTCAAAAGAAAATAAAAGATTAATAAAGTGTTTTGAGATCAAGCATAACATGGAAGAAGCTTTTAATTACCTCGAGAAATTTTATTTATCTGTCACAAATGATAAATCATTGCTAAAATCACATCTACAAAAGAAAGTAAGTATTTCTTGATATTAATTTCGCACAGAAAGCGAATTAAATTTGTTAAGTTGCTTAAAATATAATTATGAAATAGGGGAGACTGGTACATAGTAGTCCATTTTTCCGGTTTACATTTTTTCTCTCTCTCTCTCTCTTTTTAATGAAAAGTCCAATCTACCAGAAAATATTCCTGAACATTCCTTAAGTATTTTTACGAGCTTCAGAAATTTTAAGAAGATTGCTTAAAATAATATTTAAAATGAAAAAAAAATATATTTGTAGACATTCATAAAGTGGGACCAGTGTGCCCCAAAAGTGTGCACAGCGGTCCACTATAGAATATTAATTGAAATAAAATAAAATAAATTTTTTTATTAATCTAAATACTCTTTACCTCCAAAATAATATAATAATGCAAATTTATGCGCAACATTTTCAAACAAAACATACACAAAACTAAACAGAGAAATTGTCAATAAAATCATTATATTTTGTAAATAACAACAGACTAAAATACAGTAACAAATGCAAATAAACTGAAGTTATTAAGTAAAATAAAGTCATTGTCATAAAAATTTGAAAGTGAAACTCCAAAATACTTATTAGAAAAAAAATTCTGAAATTCTTTTAGATCTGAGGGCAATTTCATGATAACACTAATATAAACAACAGATTAATAGCCATAAAGTTTTGATTCCAAATTTATTTTATGTTACATCTAAATTGAGTAATGAAATTTCAGAACCTGCCAGAAATACTTTCAGTAATAATAGGCTACAGTCAATTAGGATATTTTAATTGTTTTTAAAAGCAATAAATGCAAAATATTTCTCACTGTGTTAAATAAATTGACATTTTTCTTTGTTTTATTTATTTTACAGTAAAGTAATTGCTTTAAAGCAGCATTTCTTTGTAGAGAATAAGCAATTATGAAATATTTTGAAAATTCTACATTACAGTAACAGAGTAGATTGTGGACCACTGTACCAGCAATGGATGATCCACTGGCCCCATGTTGAAGTTCTAAGACATTCTCATAAAATTACTATTTAAAGTTTTCTTTTTAAGCATTTCACTTTAATATTAAATAAAGGCAGGTGCCTTACTTTTGCAAAAAAGCCATTTTTTCTTACTTATATATAACCTTTAATTAATAATAAAGAAAAGTATGATGATGAAGATTTTTAATTTTGGAAGCACAAAACAACCAGTCAGGATAAAATGGATCACTCTGAACTAATAATGTGTTTTGAAGGCTATAAGTAATCAATTCTGTGCTCAATCAATTAGCCTAAAAGAAATGCTTTAAAAATAAATAAAATATAAGAGATGGTCCACTGTACCCCACTCTCCCCTACTTAAAATGCAATTATAATTTTTTTTAATTGTTCAGTTACTATTATTACTTATGGGTCATTCCATGTCAGATCACCCAGACCATGGCACCCACCATCACCAATTTTTATAAAATTCAGCGAATTTGTAGAGTATAAAATGCTGATTCCAAAAATATCAATTATATTAAAATTGATCAAACGGTTTGTTAGTTATGAGCTTTTAAATAGCTACCAAGATGGCCGATTTGCTGCCATTTTGAATAGCACATGTGACAACATAAAAGTCCATAACTTTTTTTAGGTTTAAGCTAGAGCTTTCAAAATTTTTTTGTTTTGTTCAGAATAAAGTAAACTTTCATTTAAACAAATTTTTGTGAACCTCATTCTATAAAAAATGCTGTTAGAAAATGACTTTTTGTCATTTTTTTAAGTAAAAAAAGGTGCAACTTCAATGGCTGATTTCCCCCAATGTACCCCCTTCAATTTTCACCTAATTGCATAAATAGGCAACAGAAAGTGTGTTTTGTTGACTGATAAAAAAATTTTAATGGGCGGTTCACAGGCTTTTATTTAAAAAAATAAATTCAATTTTACTGACTTTCCACAATAACAGAAAACACAAGATAATGCTGATATTTCTTTTATTACCAGAAATATCATACATATTTACATCTAAAAGTTTGATAAGGTTTAATGTTACATAAATATATATATTTAATGTTTCTAAAAAAAGGGGGAATCCCAAAGGAATTAATAGGAATGCCAATAATGGATTCTTGCAAGAGTACTTTCCTGACAAATTGAAATTGATTGCAGGGTTTCAATAAATTATAAGTAAAAAAGAAATGATAGAAAAAACTCTACAAATAGGTACATTATATAAGAAAATCATACTTGTATATAATAAAAAATGTGATAAAGTTAAAACTCTTAAATAAAAAATACAGTAAGTAAAAGTTATGGGTCATTCCACATGAATTCAACCAATGGGTGTTGCATCATAGTCACAGATTTTTTTTTAAATTTTATCATAGATAGACATAGTAGTGAAACCCTCAAATCTGAAATTTAAAAGTAATTTTCACAATATTGGCCGAGATATGGCCATTTGAAAACTGGCCATTTTTACGAAATGGCGGCCATCTTGGAATTGTATCACTGTCTAAATATGGTCATAACTTGACAACTAATGGCTCAAATTTTATATATCTGGTACCAATTTGAAGCTATTTGTACAAAGAATGCATATTGCACATCAAAACAATAATACATTTTTATTTCTTTACTTTTTATTGTGTGCAAAGTGAAAATTTCACCCCAAAAAAGGGCAGATTGTAATGGCTCATAAAAAAAATGAATCATCATGAATTTTTCTGAAACTTGGTAAAAACATTGCTCCATCTGTGTGCTTTAAATAAAATAAAAATTGGAAAGGTAAAATTTGTTGTTTTAAAATAAATGGTTTTTTACACATAAGGTGTCATTAACCAAATAATGATCATTTTAGAATCTGTAAGCATTCCTTATTCAAAAAATAATGGTTAAAATAAAATTTTCTAACATCTAAATTAATGTAAAAGTATATTCAAAACCTCATTTGTACTAATTTTGTAGGAATCTGCCCCCCAGCCCCCCTCCCCCCCCAAAAAAAACTTTAGACAATTGAAAAAATTTTACACTGAAAAAGATAAGAAAATAATTCAGGACTATAATGTATAGTTATAAAATAACTATAAATGCAATGCATATATATATGATAATTTACTTCACATATAGGGGCGAGTGGGGTGGAATGGGACAGTAGGTTTTACTCTTTATGTATCATTTTAAATATTTCATCAATCACACATTAGGTGAAGTAATGGTACCCCAATCTTCAGTTTAAAAAAGTAGCTGATTTACATAAGCTTGCAATTATATAAAGAAAAAGATTATTTCAAAAATCAAAAGTAAATTTAGTTCATATACTTTCTACGCTTTCTGTATAATGGTTTGATTATGCATAGATATAACAGTTTCTCTATATATGGAACATTATACTGTAAAATTTGTTGTTTTAAAATAAATGGTTCTCTACACATAAGGTGTCATTGACCAAATAATGATTATTTTAAAATCTGTATGTATTTTTAATTTAAGAAATATTGGTTAAAATGAAATTTTCTAGCATCTAATTAAAGTATTGTGTGTATATTATATAATTCAATAAAGAAATATCAATTTGCAGTTATTTACACTAAATATTCATTTTTACAGTACTTTTTATTTCATTTCATTCAAAATATGATAATATAATTCACAAAACATATTTACATAAATATTTTAAATACCTTACTATAGAATACATGAAAAAAAAAAGGCACATAATATTTTCTCCAGAAATGTTGAAGAAATACTAGCTGTAAATTACAGAGTTGAATTATTCAATTGTGTAATTTAAATAAAATAAATATATATAAATGAGTTAATTGAGTTGACATTTGTTATTTTTTGTTCACACTGAGTTAAAATTTATATGAACAAAAATCTAGATACGATGAGACAAAAAAAAAAAAAAATAAATAAATAAATAATAACAATAATATAATACAAATCCAGGGCAAAACATTGAATATCATGAGAAATAAGTCAAAGTTTAAACATACAGATGGAACAAATCTAGACAAAATAAGAACAAAATATTTACTTACATGCATATAACTTTATAATATAATAGTTTTTTTCTTCAGATTTAAGCTAAAAAGGATTTAATCAGTTTTAAAGTTTAAAAATAATGCCTGAATTGTTCGAGTTTCCTCTGGTGCAACAGTATATGTTCTTCCTGTAGCAGTTACAGGAATAGACACTTCTTTTATTATTTGTTCTTACAGAATCAAACAAACATCTGAGGATTTTGGCCATGAATATGAAGAATTAGCGCCATGAGGATACATGAACATAATTTTATAGTCGGTAAGTTCTTCACAGTAATCTAAAATTTTCCCAATCCACCAATTTATCCCATATACACATGCAACATATTGTTCACTTTTAAATATCAATGGTCTGACAATTTCATTGATTCCCAAAGAAGCAATAAATTTTGTTGATGAAATGTCTGAAACCCTGGAAACCAGCATTTGGCAATCATTGATTGGTACAAAGCAGTGACTCAGTCTTGTTTCTATGATTGTATCTGCTTTTGCATACCTATCTGCTAATTGACTGTTTGCGGTTTCAATTTCAAATTTTGTTATAAAAAAACTTTCAATTCTTTTAACAGATTCTTTTGCAAAATTATAGAGATCAAATGCATTTAATACACCATCTTTACATGGACGCTGAAGACTTGAAATAATCTTTTTCTTCATATAATTGCAAGCTTATGTAAATTAGCTACTTTTTTCAACTGAAGATTGCAGTACCATTACTTTATCTAATATGTGATTGATGAAATATTTAGAATGATACATAAAGAGAAAAACCTATTGTTCCATTCCACCCCACTCGCCCCTATATGTGAAGTAAATCACCATATGTATGCATTGCATTTATAGGTATTTTATAATTATACATTATATTCCTTAATTATTTTCTTATCTTTTTCAGTGTAAAATTTTTTCAATTGTCAATTTTTTTTTTTTTTGGGGGGGGGGGGGGCAGGGGGGCAGATTCCTACAAAATTAGTACAAATGAGGTTTTGAATATACTTTTACATTAATTTAGATGTTAGAAAATTTTATTTTAACCATTATTTTTTTTAATCAGGAATGCTTACAGATTCTAAAATGATAATTATTTGGTTAATGACACCTTATGTGTAAAAAACCATTTATTTTAAAACAACAAATTTTACCTTTCCAATTTTTATTTTATTTAAAGCACACAGATGGAGCAATGTTTTTACCAAGTTTCAGAAAAATTCATGATGATTCATTTTTTTTATGAGCCATTACAATCTGCCCTTTTTTGGGGTGAAAATTTCACTTTGCACACAATAAAAAGTAAAGAAATAAAAATGTATTATTGTTTTGATGTGCAATATGCATTCTTTGTACAAATAGCTTCAAATTGGTACCAGATATATAAACTTTGAGCCATTAGTTGTCAAGTTATGGCCATATTTAGACAGTGATACAATTCCAAGATGGCCGCCATTTTGTAAAAATGGCCAGTTTTCAAATGGCCATATCTCGGCCAATATTGTGAAAATTACTTTTAAATTTCAGATTTGAGGGTTTCAGTACTATGTCTGTCTATGATAAAAATTAAAAAAAAATCTGTGACTATGATGCAACAAGTTTTCCTTAAATTGGTTGATTTCACGTGGAATGACCCTTATACTAGTCTACATATCAGATGATTAAGAACCAATGCACCCCTTTAATGTATCCCTTTAATGTATTTTTCTATGCTAATTATACAACTGTTCTTTTTTTTTCTTATATCACGTATAGTTTGTTTGTGATCAACCAGAGGTGATTTCTAAGATTCATTGTTGAAAACAAGCATCATGTAATAGTCACAGATAATGTAAATGTATACTTGTGGATGTTTGTGAACTTATCTAACGACTTTTAGAATACAATCTGATTGTATTCAGCATGAGATAGACAAATGGTTTATCTGCAGTGACTTCAAATTTACATTAATATTTTTGGCACAAAAAGCTGTGTATACAAAAATGCCTTGCTTTCTATGTGAATGGGACAGTTCGGCAAAGCAAAATCATAGGATATTCCGATTAGTTTTTAAATCCATTTTTGCTCACAAACGCATTCAATTGTCAGGTTCTATATATATATATATAGATAGATAAAAGGCATATTTAAAAAATGCTGTCTAAGTGGGCATTTTGAATTGAATTTAAGCGATAGTACTGGACACTGAAAAAATGGTCATACTGAGAAAATAATTGTTGTATATCAAGATCTAATTCATTGAACAAAAAATAAAAACACAGGTTGCCAGGCTGCTACAGGCGACTCTTTTTTAATTCTAACTGGCACCAACCACTTTCTTAAAAATAAAATCCATAATAGATGCTTTGATAACATTTGCAAGTAAAATATACTTCAAATTTTATATTAGAAAAATACTGGTGCACACAGAATATAAAAATAGTTAGCTGTAGCAGCCCTGAGGTTGCTTATAAATCTCTGAAAAATAAAATCACATCTACAAGTATCATGTTTTTACTTTTAAAAATGAATCTGAAAATGTGTTAGAAACTTGAGTTGCTGAGGGTACAAAAATATTTTTTTATATACACTGCCTTAACATAATTGTGATAAAACTAGTTCTTACAGAAAAATTAAATTTGAAAAAGAACCAGATAAAATTGATGAACTAGGTTTATATCTAAATTTGATTTAGTTTTTGTTACTGAAACAAGTACAGTAAACTATCTCAAATCTGAAACCCTAAAATCCACAACTCTAAAAAATCTGCATATAATTTACAGATGTAAATAATGAAACATTCAGTTCAGAAATAGGGACAAAATTTGACTTTTATAATGCTATATCAATTCCATTTTATTTTAATTTGTAACTTTTGTTAATAGTACTGAATTCATGTTTTTTTCCCACGAAGGAAAATAAATATATTCTGAAAAAATTCAGATTTTTCTTATATCATTGGTAATCACAATCTTCTTATTAAATATATTTATGTATTAATCAAGCCTTTTGGGTTATTAAATCTAAATCTGGCTAAACCTGTAAAAAAAAAAAAAAAAAAAAAAAAAAAAAAAAAAAAAAACTTCTTTATTTTATGATTTTGTTGAGAATTAGTAATGTATCTTTATGAGGTACATTAGTAACTACATTGAATAATTTAGGAAAGATATATTTCATGTTTATAATGAATATTTAATCATATATTATTGATTATTAACTTGATCCTTACTTTTAATATTTTAATCACTTTGAAAATTATCTAAATTTTTATTATTTTAATTTATTACTAATTTTAATATTTTATTATATTGTAAAGCATTCATTTTAGTTTTGATTGCATTATTAATTGCATTCAAATTCCTGTTTTTAAAAAGATAAACAAAGTAATGACCGGAAATCGGCAAAATTCTAAAATCCACAAAACTTCTGGTTCCAAGCTGTGCGGATTTGAGGGAATCTACTGTATTTAACTTCAAAATTTACATCTGCCTGTTGGCAGGGATTTTTAAAAATATTAATTACCTTTACTTTAAATTATTGATGTTGATGTATTTTTAATAGCATGTTTATTGTGTATGTGATATGTTATTTTGTATTAATTTAAAGTACCGTAATTTTTATTTAAGAGTTGCAATTTTATTGTATTTTGTATAATAAAAGTATGATTTTGTCATAAAATTCAACTATTTGTTGAACTTTTTCCATCATTTCCTTTTTATTCATAATTTACTGAGACTGCAATAGATTTCAATTTGTCTGATTGCAAGAATCCATTATTGGTAGTCCTATTTATTCCTATGGGATTCCCCTTTTTTAGGCACATTAAATATATATATATTTATGTAACATTAAACTTTATCAAACTTTTAGATGTAAATATATATGATATTTCTGGTAATAAAAGAAATATCAATATTATCTTGTGTTTTCTGTTATTGTGGAAAGTCAGTAAAACTGAATTTATTTTTTTAAATAAAAACCTGTGAACCGCCCATTAAATTTTTTTTATTAGTCATCAAAACACACTTTGAGTTGCTTATTTATGCAATTAGATGAAAATTGAAGGGGGTACATTGGGGGAAATCAGCCATTGAAATTGCCCCTTTTTTTATTTAAAAAAATGACAAAAAGTCATTTTTTGACAGCATTTTTATAAAATGAGGTTCACAAAAATCTGTTTAAATGAAAGTTTACTTTATTCTGAACAAAACAAAAAAAATTTGAAAGCTCTAGCTTAAACCTGAAAGAAGTTATGGACTTTTTTGTTGTCACATGTGCTATTCAAAATGGCGGCAAATCGGCCATCTTGGGAGCTATTTAAAAGCTCATAACTCACAAACTGTTTGATCAATTTCAATATAATTAATATTTTTGGAATCAGCATTAGAAATTCTAGAAATCCACTGAATTTTATCAAAATTGGTGATGGTGGGTGTCATTTTTGGAAAAATCTGGGTGATTTGACATGGAATGACCCTTATTTGTGTGTGTGATATTTACTATGTATCACCAGGCTCCGACTCATCCATTGGATCGAGGGCTGGTACAAATTGTCCAGGGGAAACTTTGCTTGCCAAAGCCGCTCAAATACTTTTTTCTCATTGTACACATATATTATGAGTAGTGCACTAATTTTCAAGAATTCGTTTAGGGAATAATCCCCACTCAACCGACAGGCAGCATAAGAATGAACAAAGAAATTAAAGATACATTAAAACTATTTTAGGATCGGAAACCAAAGTAGGTACCTTTGCATACAATCGCAAGAGAAAACATGCACCCTAGGAAAACTTTATTAGTCACTGCACCCATGGCATGATTTTTTCATACCTTCCTTGAGATTTCCACAACTATTTTGCATATTTTCAGTCCTTTAGCTTATAGTATCTTGCCCCTCAATCTCCTTTAAAGCCAAACCTGAATGCACCTATAATTAAAAGTGTGCATTATGGAAATAACTTGATAAAAGAAAGATAGATATAAATGTCATAAAAAAAAATCCTGAAAATTTTGTTGTAGATTGGAAAACTTGATCTTTGTTTTCGAGGAATGTAAACTTGATGACACTTCTGGATTAAAATCCTGCAAGCTGTGGAATTCACTGGCCAGCATTTTTTTTTTTTCTCTCTTTTCTTTTTTTTTCTTTTTCTTTCTTTCTTTTTTTTTTTTTTTTTTTCCATTCACAAAACCCTTAACATAATTTTCGGTTAGTAACCGTCACTTGTTTAATAACAGACTTTACATGGTTAAATAACTATACAGAAATTCTAGTATATTTTTTTTAATTTAAAAACGTTTAATTTAAGCATGGAAAAATCTATTATTAAATAAAGTGATGATTATAATTGAGAAATTGTGATAGGTTTTTTAAATTAAAAAAAAAAAAAAAAAAAAAAAAAAAAAACTGGCCACAAAATCCTACAACTTTCTGGAATAAAATCCTTGGGGCATTTCCTTCAATTGTTGAAATTTAAATATTTCCCTTGATCTCAAATTATGATAAAATTTTTGCAAATAATGGGAAGAGTGCTGAGAAGAGTAAACTTTGTACTAAATTACTTTAATGATTTTATGCTAATAAAGCAAACTTTTTTGTGCACTTTTTTTGTAGAAATCTTGTAATAGTGAAATATAATTTTAACATTTTATGGATACATAAAGTCATTGTTTAAGGATACGAAATTCCTCTTCCTGTTCCTACAAAATATCTGGCTTGCAAAAGTTATTGCTATCAGTTGTAACAAAATTTGAATTTATCTCATTTTTAACTGACTGATAACTAGTTTTTATCATGTTAAAGAAATGTACTTAAAAAAAAAAAGTTGAAGCTCTTCCCAGCACTACAGCAACTCTATTGGGCTCCTAGTGCAATAAACCTTCTTAGTTTTTGTACCGACTTCCAGTGCATAAGTGAAATGAAAATGGTAGCACCCCTAAGTACTTCTCCTTAGAATAATAATAATCCCTAGAACAAATAGACTGCATTGGATATAATATCTACTAAAAATTGTTATAGATAAATATGTTTTTGTAGTTGTCTACATTTAAAAAGTTGTACTAAATTTGACTTTTCAAATAGTAACAGCTCTTTTTGACATTTGATTTAAGTTACAAAAAAAATCATTGTCAATGATCATATTTTTACCCTATCAGAAAATGAAACATACCATTTCTCTTTCGGAAAGGAAAAGAAAAATGGGATATTCCATTTTCTGAGTGGGAAAAAAACATAGAAAGAGGAAAGAGAAATAGGATCAAGCCCGTAGCCAGGATTTCCTTTCGGGAGGGGCTGAATTTTGAAAATTTTTCTGATCTTACAAAAGTAATTTACATAAGTTACAGCAAAAAATTTAAAAATAATCAAGGCTTAACCTAAAATATGTTCCTGCATAGGATACTTGATAACCATGTCAAATATTGTTATTTCGTATTATTATTATTTTTTTCAATTTTTGTTGAAATTTTTGACATTTAAAAGCACTTTTAGTTTCCAAACTAGTTCGGAAACCGAAGAGTTAAAAAAAAAATTCTTGAAACCTAAAAATCACAAAATAACAATTTTTGAGCTGAGCCTCAAGTATTCTATAAGAAAAAAGTTAAAAAAATATTGAAATGCAAACAAGTGACATGAATTGATTTAAAACACATAATTAATATTAGCGTGGAAGAGTCTGGCATTATTAGTACAATAAATTTACTAATGCAGTAGAAGCAATCGTCGTACTTTTTACTTAGCCATGATGCTGATTAACTTATCAAGATCTACTGTAATGTCCCAATGAATGAAAATGATTGCAAAGCTATATATCTCTCATCGGCCATAATGATTCGATGCAGTCATTTAAATAATTTCACTGTCGAAAAAGATCTTTCAACACTGATTGTTGTTACTGGGTTTTCAACCAAGATTGCGAACAAGTGTTTGATATAACTGCAATCCGTCACATTAAAAGTACTAAAACTTTTAGGATCTCTGTGTTGGTGTCAACAATTTGTTTGTACCCTAATTCATATTCAGCTTTCACTTGCTACATTGACACTTTATCATGAAAATATTGCGACAGATTCTCTAATTTGCTTGTTTCTTTTCGGTTAAGCAAATCCTGGAAGAAATAATGGGAAATCTCTTAAAATGTCTTCAGTCGAAATAGATCTTTAAATTTTGAATACAAATTAAATTTTGAATTAGTCTTCCTACACGGAGAATAAAGACCGTGATATTGTAATACTCTTCAGCGGATGTAATTTGAGGGTTTGTGCGTGTTGTCTGTCTAAATGTTAGTCTTGAGATTTTTATTTTTATTTGAAAGATGTGCTCCCGAAGTTTTGATCACAACAAAATATCTCACAAAAGATTTCTACTGCATTTTTCTCTGTATTTATGTTGAACAATTAGGACATCTTTAACATAAGTTACAGCCGATATCATGTCACAAAATCTTTCTTGAAGAACTCACTATGGCTTTGTCAGACAGAAAATCTTCTCCCAAATAGACAGGCTTATGAGAAAATCATTCTTCTCCCGACTGTCAAAAAAGTTCCAGTTAGCAAAGAAATCGTGCATGTGTTTTTCAGAATACTTTCTGAGCTAAAACAAATGTATGTAGCTCAACAAAAGTTAATATGCTTTCATGCCTATCGATAAATTTTGTATCACAAATACGGAGAAGTCATTTTCTTTTGTTTAATGCGGTACATTATGCAATTGCTTCTTGAAACACTAAATCTGCCTTTAGGTGATTTTTAAAAATCTTTGCCATTGCTTTAACAAGTCTATGATACTTTCGGATTATGGGAATCAGCTTGCTGTTGGACAAGGCAAGATTTAACAGATGGCTTTCAAAGTTGATGTATCTAATTTTTGGATAGTCTGGAAAATTTTAGAATGGACCCCGATAACATGACCAGACTTATTAGCTGCTTCATCATAACGCCTTTGTAACGCATTTATACATGTCACGGCATAGTTGATCACAATGTTGTAATATTGCTTTTCTTGAATTTTTGCCAGAGAAGACATTTATTGGAATAAAACCTAAGAGGATTTTCTGAATTATTGGGGTTTGTGAATATTTTAATAGTCCACATATCTAAGATAAAAGTCAAGCTGTTCTGCGCTTGAGTTTCATTAGCAATTAAGCTACGCGTTTTGTTTGCACTAACAAAACAGATCACGTTATTTATTTTGATAATTAATATTTCGGTAACTGTATCCGAAGATATTTTAATAATTTTATTCTAAACGTCTTAGATGAAGTAAATAGTATTACTACGGATATTTATAATATCGCGTTTCAATTCTCTCTCTAGAATTTGCTCAAATTTTCAAAGAGCTCTTAGCTAACAGTCTTTTTCATATAGATTTCTCTAATGTTAGAGGATCATCATCGTGGTCATCTCAAAGTGGCGTATTTTTCGCTGCGCAAAGTAAGATTGTTTCAAGTATTGGTCTAAGAGCTGCTCTGATTTCTTCTTTTTCTGAAGCTCTTTGAAAACACAACAATAAAATATTGATTTGCTATAGTCTTGAAGAAATTTTAATTTTATTTGCTAAAATAAAATACGGTTTGGAATAATCTAATTGCATGCATTATAAGAATTGCATAGGAAAACACATTTCGCCTTTTTTCAATGTCTGAAACATGTAGAAATTAGTCTTCTTTTTTTTAACCTATTTTTTCAAGAAAAAAACAAAAAACAAGGCTTACAATAAATGCGTTTTGGAATATGTAAGAAAAGGAAATATTATTTCTGGATCTTTCTTCCATTTTTCTTTTTTTTTTCCTACAGTTATTGGAAAACTATATGGTTGTTTGGAAAGTAAAATGGAATAAAAAAAATGTTTCTCTTTGTGGCATCATCTAAGTCATCTGCAATTACATAGCAATATCGAATTAAGTTGCTAGCCATACTGTAGGCTCATATCGAGTACTTCACAAACCCCCACCAAAGTCAAATTGTTCACTGAAAAAAATTTCAGAAACGTTTCAGAAAGTAACGGAGACCTGTGCTGCACGATACTAACGGAAAGGTTTCTGATTCGAGCAGGAAAATGTTTCCTCTAAGACACGGAATCTTTCTGATTCGTAATGAAAAGTTTCTGAAGCCTTTCATTACGGATCTGAAATGTTTCTGGATACATAAGAAATCTTCTTGTAGACGAGAAAATGTTTCTGAATATATAGGAAACTTTTTATTATGAAAGAAAAAGGTTTCTGAATGTATGTGGAACTAGAGGTCTGCACGGGCCGAAATTCCCCGGCCCGAACGAAACAAATATTGGCCCGACCCGGCCCGGCCCGAAAGTTAAAATTTCGGCCCTAGCTCGATCCGGTCCTGAAAAAAGTTTAAAATTCGGCCTGAACCCGGCCCGGCTGGAGTGAATTTTTACAGAATATTGATCTTTAATCATATGGACGAGTTCTGACCAAAAAAATTATATTAATCTTTTTTTTTCCATGTTTATAATCTCCATTTATGCAAAAGTGCGTAGGCTGCGATATTTACGCTTTTAAATGAATCTTTGTTTGTTGTATGTAAATGTTTCAGTTATCACTAGTATTATTAATCCATATTCCCTGTAATGGAGACAAAAAATCGAAAAAGCGGTACATGGTAAAATTTCCAAAGACGAAATCGCTTTGGAACAAAAAAAAAGTGCATTCCCTTCTTAACTGATGTAAAATATACAGTTTAATATATTTTTTTCCCGTATTGTTGTATTCATTTTGCATGGATGAACATTTTAAAAGAAACTTTCAGTTTTCAGTTTAAAAAAAATTCCGTCATAATGTTTTTGTGTGTGTGTGTTTAATTCTATTTTAAAACGCCTAGTAATCTACGATTCTTTAAAAGGAATAAATTCTAATGTTTAATTGTAAAATAATGACGGCTTAAAAGTATATGGCTTTTTTGCAAAAATTTTTGGACAAAGCCAAATATTACTGATTTATAAAAAGTCGAGAAAAGGATTTTCATATAGGACGATTCAATAGGAACTGATTATTTTGGTCCATGAAAACTAGGAAGAATGGAATCAGTCTCGGCTTCGTGCAGAAAAAAAAGTTAGGCCCGGCCCGATACTCCAGCAAAAAAATTAAGGCCCGAGCCCGCCCGGCCCGAAAAGATTAGTGACTAGGCCCGGCCCGAGTCTTGAGAAGTAAGGCCCGAGCCCGGCCCGACCCGAATGCCATTATTGGAAATCGGCCCGCGCCCGGCCCGTGCAGACCTCTATGTGGAACCTTTCTAGAGACTAGGTTTTTTTTTTTTTAATTCATATAAAAAAAGCACAAATAACTGTACTAAAATTACTTGCAGGTGCATACATATAACAATATTTAAAATACATTAGAAATATCTTAAAAATACATTAAAAATTTATGATGTATTTTTAAGATATTTTTAATACATTTAAAATAATTTTATATTGCATGTAATGCACCTGCAAATAGTTTTAGTACATTTCTTTGTGCTTTTTAATATGAACTTTTATTATTTACCCAAGATGAATTTAACTCTAGTATTTTAACTTTTATTTATTGAAGATTATTTTGTGGAAAGGACTTAAGTTTAGTAAAATGGATATTGGAAAGAAACCATTTTTATTAAATGAAATTTTATAAAGGAGTCTGTTTTAAATGAAAATTGGTTTATAAATAATGTTTATATATATATATATATATATATATATATATATATATATAATTGCTTTATTTCATACTGATTTTGTTTCTGAAATGTATTGGCATTGAAAATGAATTGATGAATTCTTTAAAAAGTGCTTTTTTTAAATCATAAATAGCATTATTTTTACTTATTTTAGTTCTTTATGATCATTTCTTTGTTGCACAGACATTTTAATACATAAGATTTTATTATTAAATATTATTTGAGCAATTAAATAAGTTATGATTAAAATTTATGTTAATGTTGACCCTGTATCGTATAAGTTTTTTCACAGCATAATCTTAATAACTAAAAATGATGCCTTACAACTTGAAAGAAGAAATTTCGTGAACTATATTTTCATAAAACAAGCTGATGGTTAATAATCTAGAAATTTTCAAATTTCTTTATTGTAAAAATAGTTAGTTTTTTCGAAGAATTGAAAATAATAGTAAAAAGAGAGAATGTGTGTGGTTGAGGGCAGGGGGGGAGGGGAGTTTGCATATCTTCATTTTAGTATTGAACAATAGGGTGGGCCGAAAAAAACTTTTTTTCGATTTTCGATAATGGCGGGTGCGGAAAAGTGGCCACTGGTGGCACTCAGTTCACACAAAAAATTTGAGATTTTTTGGACAATTCCTTACCCTGCCGCAAATGGCTTGAAGTTTTGCCAAAATGCTGATTTTTGAACTTTTTTATTAAAAACTTTTAAAATATTAAATTAAGTTTATTTTGGCTATATTTACTTGGAAAGGCATATTTAACGTATCTAATGTTTAAATAAGTTCTGATAATGTATTATTTAATTGTTATGTGTATTTTAAATCAGCCGATTTTTATAGGCGAGTAAAACTCGGCGTGCAGCTACGACATCCACGCGAGGAGTTCTCGGTTGTTTCGCGTTGGTACGGAACGCAAAACAAGTTAAAATCTGTACATTTTTAAAGAACATAGCACTAAACTAATGCATAATTAGAGGTTTTTTAAACATTTGGCACATTAAATACATCTTTTAAACTAAATACCACCAAAAAAAAAGCTTAATTTAATATTTTAAAAGTTTTTAATAAAAAAGTTCAAAAATCAGCATTTTGGCAAAACTTCAAGCCATTTGCGGCAAGGTAAGGAATTGTCCAAAAAATCTCAAATTTTTTGTGTGAACTGAGTGCCACCAGTGGCCACTTTTCCGCACCCGCCATTATCGAAAATCGAAAAAAAGTTTTTTTCGGCCCACCCTATTGAACAAATTAACAACTTAAAATATGTATATATTTTTTCTATCAAAATTTCAGAAAAAAAAGTTACACATAAACAATTAATTAGATTAGAAAAATATGTTATAATTATCCGATATATTTGTATTGTGTACATCGTAATTTAATTTACATGTAACAAGAATATCCTAAAATGTATAATTAGAAGTAACATATTATATGAAAAATATACGTATAATTGAATTATTGATATCTGTATTGTTTATCAATACTGAGATATAAACACTATTTTGAATGCTTGAGAACATTCGGAAAAACACGAAAACAAATGAATGAATTTTATTAACTAAAATGATTTATAAAAATAAATCCCATTAATTTCAAGAAATGTTTACTTTTTTAAAATTCCCATTACTGTATTTTTACATAAAAGCAATGAATATTAAGAAAATAAATAGTCAATAAACCTTCAGCTTGTTAAAAAAAAAAAAAAAAAAAGATTATACATAACTTTTCTTTAAAGTTATAACACATAATAAAATAATAATATTTAGTAACTTGTTAAGGTAACACTGTAATGCGACAGGATGTAATTTGAAGGATAATACGCAGGGTTCGCACAGACTCCTTGGACTCCTTAGAAACTACTTAGAAATGAAAACGTTCCCAAGTAGTACTTAGAACTACTTAGATAAACAAAATACTCCTTAGAAACTCCTTAAATTGTATGCCGCGGACGCGCTATAGTGCGTAAAATACGCAAAAAATCGGCGCGGGACGCAGAAAAATAGTTCTTACGCGTCCCGTAAAACGCGTAATTTCGTTAAAAAATTTCAAAATAACGACTATTTTTCGATAAATTTCGTCAAAGAATTCACAAAAAATGGCTAATTTCTTCATAAAATTTCGAACAAACGGCAGATTTCCTCAAAAAATCGCGAAAAAACGACAAATTTCGTGTAAAAATCGCGATAAAACGGCAAAATTTGTCAAAGTATTCGCGAAAAACAACAGATTTCGTCAAAAAAATCGCGATAAAACTGCAAATTTTGTCGAAAAATTCGGAAAATACGGCATATTTTGTCAAAAAAATTCGCTAAAACGACAGGTTTCGTCAAAATTTTCGAAGAAATGACAAATTTCGTAAAAAAAATCGCAAAAAAGGCTAATTTTGTCACAAATCGCCAAAAAACGGCAAATTTTCTCAAAAAGTTGCGAAAAAACGACAGATTTTGTCAAAAAAAATCGCTATAAAAAGACAGATTTCGTCAAAAAATCGCAATTAAACCATAGATTTCCTCAAAAAAAGATAGATTTATTCAAAAGATTCGCGAAAAAATGGTTAATTTCGTCACAAAATCTCGAAAAATGGTAGATTTCCTGAAAAAATCGCGAAAAAACGATAAACTTCGTCTAAAAATAACGGAAAACGGCAAATTTCGTCAGCAGATCGTGAAAAAACTCAAATTTTGTCAAACAGGCATGGGAAAAAAAAAAAAAAAAGTGTCAATGCTGGGAGTGATTTTTTTCTGTTCCAAAAACTAATTTTTTTGCTTCATTTTTTTTTTCCTTCTCTAAAAACGGATTTTCCTGCTTCACAATCTGTTTCTGACTGCTCCAAGTCTTTCTGAGTAAATGTGACTCAGAAAAACATCCATTCATTAAACAAAAAGTTTCATCAGTTTACTCCTCAACAAAAGTAATTTTTTTTTTCAGCAAAAATGTCTTTTTCAATTAATCAGTCTTGTCCCTTTTTTTTTTAAAAAAAAGAAATGCTAACAATAGTGATACTTGTTATCTTCTACATTCAAATGTTCAATATTTTATAGTTAAATTTGTATCTTGCACATTTATTTTTAAACAAGTAAAGAAAATTTCTTTTAATAGTTTAAACAAAAATTATTGGTTTTAATTATTTATTTATTATTAAAACATTGATTATTGCATTTTATTTTTCATTTGCAAATGAACAAGTTCAATTCTTGCATCTAAAATAATGACTTATTAGTGGGGAGCCGCTTTTGATAAAAAAAGAACCCAGAATTTTAGAATTCCCGGGGACCCAGGATTTAAAAAAAAAAAAAAAAAAAATGCGATTGTAAAGCGCACGGTAAATCCTGTATGCACATCATTCATCAGAAACACAGCAGTGACTGGTTGGGATCATACTAATAGTCACCAAAGTGATTTAGTTTTCATGGCCATAAGGGAAAGAAAAGTGAAAAGAATAATCCAGATTCACCTCTAAGCTTCTAATTTCAAAAAGTGATTACACTGTTTAATTACTTCACAGCTAGATATACAACTTGGATTTCTTCTTCATAATACGATTTATCATGCTCAATTTTGCTGATAACGGTGGATTCAGGGGTGATTCTCGTCCGAAATTTCCGAAAATTTAAGGCATCCTTTTCCGAAAATTTGAAATTGAGTTATCAGTTTCGCATAGTTGCCAATTTGTACGGTTTTCCACGCGAAAAAACAATCGCGGAGACATGCAAATTTCGTGAAAGCATTGCCGAAAAAGTGCACATTTCGTCAATATTTCGTGGAAAAACAAGGATTTCGTCAATGTTTTTGTCCACGAATTTTGTTCAAAGATCTTTGAAAAACGCGAATTTCCTGTGCGGATCACTGGTAAAATGGCAATTTCACCAAATATCGCAGATAAAACGCTGTTTTCAATAAAAAAATCGCTTACAAATATTTAGTCAAAATATCATTAAAAAAAAAACACCGATTTAATTAAAAGATTACGGAAAAAACGCCGATTTCGTCAAAAGATCGTGGGTATAAAATGCTGTTTTCCAGAAAAGATCGTGTAAAAATGCAAATTTTGCCTAAAAATCGTCAAAAAAATGTCGATTTCATAAAAAAACAAGTTTATACCACATAAATAACAATAAAAGTGACAAATCCTTAAAATTTTTTGGACTCCTTGGATTTTTTATGTACTCCTTGGATTTTTTCTTCCGAATTCTGTATGAACCCTGAATACGATATTAAAATTATTATAAACATCAAGTATGCATATATTGTTTAAAAAAACGGAAACAAGGTGTAAAAAAAAAAAAAAAAAAAAAAAAAATAGATTATTTATTTATTTATTTATTTATTTATTTTTTAGTATTGCAACAAAGAACTAAGTAAGACTTATAAAGAACTAAGTATTAATAAAGAATGTGATGTAAAAACAATACTATAGGGGAAACTGGGGGACATTGACACAGCTTTTTTCAAAAAAAATTTTTTGGTGTCTAGAAAGCAAAAATTTCAAGTTATTTTTCTATGTGATGTCAGAAAAACCTGTGTAGTGTGTTATAAAAATGTACAATCGTTGTTTTATATATTATTTTTGCATGTAATTTTAAAAAAATAAAAAAAAAAGTAATTTGTATCAATGTGCCCCACCCCCGGGGCAGATTGATACACTTTGACACGTTTGGGGAAAATGGAGACAAAATAACACCAATGCATATTTTTTATAGAAAAATAGTTAGAAAACCATGTTATATATATTTATAGACATTAAAATCGCACACAATTTTTTTGTAAGCGATATTAAAGCAATCAAAAAGAAATGTATAATGACCTGATGTTCTGACTGTTCCTTGTCTGTTTGTTGACTGTGGTAACTTTGTCATATTTGGCATTTTAACCCCAGAATTATCTTCTTTCTTAGGAAAGGTGAAAGAATTACCAGGTTTTCTGTTTATAAATCGGTTTACAAACAGAAAATAAAGGATAATTATATTAAAAATTATGTTTATGATATAATTATCCTGTACTGTTCTGCAGCTTGTTTCTCTTACTTAACACTTCTCATGTCGATAATACTTTTTTCTCTGGAGAATCGATATAAATTTGAGATTTGCCAGGCTGCCGTCCATTTCTTTTGTTAATTATACTAGCACTAGATATTGTGTAAGTTTGTACATCTATTGTTTGCAAAAATACTATAAAATGTTCTAATATAAAGAAATTAGAGCTATTTCACTTCAATAAAAACTAATAGTAGAAATTTTTGACGAAAAATGGTTGAAGTAAGGGAAGCATGGTAAAAAAGTAAATAAAAGGTAATGAAAAAATGAACTAGAAAAGGATTTAGGTTGTATCAATGTGCCCCGACAAAGACTGTATCAATGTGCCCCATACAGCCGTTTTGAATAAAATGAGTCGCAAATCCAGCATTTCATAATTTATTTAACAATAAAGAATGAGGAACTGATAAAGAGTAGCTTTACTTGCCAGGGAGGGTAATATTTTCGGTTGAAAATACTGGAACAGTTGTATAATACCATTTCAATTGTACAACTCAAATTTACTTTTGAACTTTTGACCTACAAAAACAATTAATCACCCATCCCATTTCATCAAACTATTGAATCATTCCAAAATTTTCTGTATGTAGTTAATTTCACTAGTATCACCTTTTGGAGCTGTTGTGAAACTTCCTGTAATGACCCTGTGTGCTGTACAGGGGGTGTATCAATGTGCCCCAAGTATCAATGTACCCCAGTTCCCCCTAAACGATTTAAAGAAACCCTTACCAATAGTTATGTTACTTCACTTCTTATGTAATCGTAAAAAGCATTATTAAAAAGTATGAAAATGGACGTGTTACAAGCGAACGAATTCGTCGCCATCTTGATACAGACAAACTCAAATCGCCTTTGATTTTCGTTCTTCAAGTAATGCACGCATGCGCTAAGGTAGAAAAGACTGGTTTCTTGTCACATCGGAAACAAAACATACAATTGCGGGAAATTTAATGATACTTTCGGAGAATGAAAATAGCTCTGACAGTCTGACATATCCTATGGTTTCTAAAACATTTCTGTTAGAATACGAAACGTTTCAAATATTTTTTTACAGTGTTCCGAACGCTAGCATCCAAACAATCCTAAATTTTAATTTCTCAACAAGACTTGCTGCCAGAAAAAGTTAATATTATTGGAATAATGTTTACCTAAGTTAGTTCAAGATTTAGTACACCCATGGTGCAATTTTATGATTTTGCAATTAAAAAAATGGTACACGTCTGAAAAAATATTTTCGCCCTTTCATATCATATTTTCTAGTTACTTAATATTCCATTAACAATCATTAACATTTTTCTTTCCATCTTATCTAGTCAATTGACAAAAAACTGCATTTGCCGTCATTAAATTCGCGGTTCAGAAAGTTTTTTTGACCCAGAAACTGTATTTGATAAAATTCGCTTTTTTGAACTCAGAATACCCTTCATTTCTATTACTAAATTAAATTTCTGGCTGTAAACTGGACCAGTGTTGTTGTTTAAATTTTTACTTCATCCCTAGACACAACTTAAAATGTCTCTATATGAATAACATCCCCTAACCCGTCAGCACACACGTCTAGATTTCTAGATTGGCCTCACAGTGTAGTTGGGGGTAAATTTTATCCAAATACGTGTGCTGACGGGATTATAAACCCTCTCGGTGGTACTATGAAAAACTTAAAAAACAAAATCTCTACATAGGGGTATTCATCCCTGAAGTTAATAGTTCTACAAAATACAAAGAAAATCAACCAGACAAACCAGCTATTTTGCGCACATTTTCTTACTATTAAAGATTCACATACAAACAATTCACAGAAAAGTTGTTCAGTATAGAGACTGGGGATGCCCCCGTGGCATCTTTTGAAGGTTTTTCGATACCATATTTGTTTTCCTCACATCATTACTTTTCAAAAATGCGTTCTAAGAGTTTCTTTTTAATAAAAAAATGTTTTACAGTTATAACATAATTATCAAAGATACTTTCTTTAAAATTATATTTTTCACATGATTTTACATTACAGGTGGCTATTAAAGTTTTTGGCTCCTTTCTCTGTAAAACATTTTAACATTGACACCGCTCTAAGTTTCGTTTATGTCCATGAAGATAAAGAAAATTAAGGAAGATCATAACATGCAAGTAAATGTTAATATCTGTCTCCTAAAGTTAATACGCCATATCTGTATTACACTAATTTTTCCCAGTCCAATTAATGATGCGGAATTACACTTGATCGAATTTTACTACGCATAAAGGTAGTTAAAATTGCATTATAAAAAGAATTTATATTTTTTCTGGTAAATATCTATTAAAGAAAACATATCTAAATAACCGATATAATGAAGGATTACTGTAACTGTATTTGAATAAATAGATATTTTTACAGCTAAAATTGCCATTGATTTTAATGTAATGGAAGATAAAAACAAACAAAACTTATTTTATTATCATAGAGATAATTTTGTAAAATCTTTTCAAACTTTCGGGAGGGGCTTCAGACCCCTTAGCCCCCTCCCTGGCTACGTGCCTGGTACATATTTTTTTTTTTTTTTTTTTTTTGCATTCATTGTCTAAGTTCGGTAAATCGAAACTAGTGTTATGAAAGAATTCTTTTATGAAATATTTTTTTTTCTTTCTCTCTTGTGGTGCAACCGACGTTATGATTTCAATAATATAAACGTATATAGAGTGTTATAAGAAATGAATAAAGGAAAATTTATTTATGAATTTTGAATGGTTGCCAAAAAATTATACTCTTGGTAGTAAAGAATTTTTTTTTTTAATTTGCAATTTCGTTTCTGTATACAGAGTGATTAAAGAAAAAAAAATTAAAATTATATTGATGGTATTTTAAGAAAACAAACAAAATATACATAGATATTATTTTTTTTCGGTTGTTTTTTTTTATGTTGTTGTGGTGAAATAAATGATACAAGTGTAGTGTTATTACAACATTGAATGTTATTATGGTTTGTGATTTTTTTTGGGGTATAGTGAACACTATTAAATGTTCATTAAGGGTAATTAATTAATGAAATTAATTGTTTTGAGAAAATATTGGTACACTTAGATATTGTAGAATTGTTTTATTATGTTGAGTGATAAAAACGAAATCGAACGAGTGATTATTGAATATACTATTGTGTTGTGATATACTATTGATGTATATGGTTTTTAGAACTATTTTATTTAAAAAAAAAAAAAAAAAAATTTGATAAAGTATTAAGTTTTGGTTACTTATGCTGCGGTTTTTTTTTTTTTTTTTTTTTTTTTTTTTTTTTTTTTTTGAGTAGAAGTAAATAAATGAAATAAATTATTATTTGAGCGATAGGTTATATTGTCATGGTTGTAAATATGTTTCCTGAAGGGAATGAATAGCTCTTGGGGGTTATTACACTGTTACTGATTGTTACAATTACTGGGATTTCGTTTCTTTTTCCGGGTTACCATGGCATCTTTCTTGGGTAAGGGTCGCAAGGAGGATCTGGTCGAACTGGGGTTAAAAGTTAACTCAGATCTAACGAGGGCTGAAATTAGAAAGCTAATCGTTGACAGTGGGAATTTCATTGAAGATGAAGCCAAAGTTTCTTTGAGCAGAATAATAGAAGACAGACTTCGGCGTGAGAAAAAAGAAGATGAAGAACGAATTCGGGAAAAAGAAAGAGAAGATCGAATCCGAACAGAGGAGCGAGCCCATGAGATTGAGTTAAAACGCTTGGAATTATTGGGGAATAACGTACATTTGGGTGAAGTAGTGGAAAATTCGAAACAAGGTCTAAAGTACAGCTGATGCAGATAACCCCAAAGTACGATGAAAAGGTAGACGAAATGCAATTGTATTTGGTAAACTTTGAACGTCGGGCGGCAACGGCGTGTGTACCAAAAACCGAATGGGTGGCATATTTATTAGGACTTTTACCAACCGAGATAGCTAACAATATAGCCCGGGAGCCTCCTGAGAGAGCCAATGATTATGATTTCATAAAAGAAATGTTGCTTAAACGCTACAAACTGAATCCTGAAAAATTGAGACAGCTATTTTTCCGACATCAAAAGGGGCCAGAAGAATCTTGGAGGAGTTACTGTCATGCATTGAATAGTTATTTTAACGAATGGATAAATGAATTAAAAGTCGAGGATTTCGACCAATTAAAGAAGCTACTGGTTGCGGACCAACTTAAACGCAGAGTACCAAACGACATAAAAGAATATTTCTTGGACCAATGGAATAAAATGATCGATCCTTTGGAGGTCGCAGAAAAGGTTGATGAATACGAAAGTTTGAAGGACGGTTTGAAGAATAATCCAGTGCACAAAAAGCCAAGGGATGTTCCCCGATGGCAATCAGAAGAGAAAAATAAGTGTAAATTCAAGGAAAGGTTCGAAGGCAACAAAAATAATCATTTAGCAGGTGTAACCAAATATGGCGGAAATGACAAGCAAGTTGACAGAACAAAATACCAAGGAGGGTATCAAAGGGACAGGGGTCCTAGAATATCTAAAGTCACATGCTTCGTATGTGGTGATCCAACGCATTTTGCACGAGCTTGTCCTAAGAATAATAGCCAAGGAAATCGGGGCAGAATCGACAATGTTCGTAGCAATTCGGTCACTACAGAAAAAGTCATAGAGTATAAAGAGGTATTGACTGCTCGAATTACCGTGCCTATGTCATTCCCTCTCAAGGCAAATTCTGTGAAGTGTGATGAATTGAAGGAAATAGAATTGAAATGTGGTTCTACGATTCTTAACGGCATTTTAGACACAGGGGCTCAAATTTCAGTCATAAGACACGACCTGGTTCCTATTAAAGAAGGCGATGGTGAAGGAACTGTAAAACTAGTATGTGCATTTGGATCAACTGAAACAGCCCCGTTAGTAGTTTTTAAAATGAAAATAAATGACTCGCGACATTGTGAAGTCCCTGTCGTATGTGCGGTATCCAAAAAATTGGTAAGCGATATGCTGATATGTTCTACAGCGTTTGACTCACTAAATGATGGAATTCAAGAATGTCAACCCGTGACTTCCCCTCCTGTGAAAGAAGATGAACAGAAACAAAGCTACAGCCTGAATGAAATTGTAAAGAGTGATGAAGAAGAAGAAGCACTTGAGATAGAAAGTCCTGCTATCTCCAGTGAAGAAGAGGGTTGTAAAGAAAGTAGATCAGAGTTTATAAAGCTACAGCGGGAAGATGAATCCTTAACAAATATTTGGAAGCTTGCAGAAGAACGGAGAAACGGATTTGAGTTAGAGGATGGACTGTTGTTACACTCTGAATAGGTGTGTGGCGAAAAAATAAAGCAAGTGGTGTTACCCTTCAGCAAGCGAGATTTCGTATTGAAAGTTGCCCATGAAATTCCCCTGGCTGGACACCTGGGTGAAAAGAAAACGAAAGAGCGAATAAAGTACTCATTCTTTTGGCCGACTATCAAAAATGATGTCAGGAAATTTTGTGAAAGTTGCAAAAAATAAAGCAAGTGGTGTTACCCTTCAGCAAGCGAGATTTCGTATTGAAAGTTGCCCATGAAATTCCCCTGGCTGGACACCTGGGTGAAAAGAAAACGAAAGAGCGAATAAAGTACTCATTCTTTTGGCCGACTATCAAAAATGATGTCAGGAAATTTTGTGAAAGTTGCAAACCTTGTCAAGTTAGAAGAACTGAAACTTACCGAGATAGAATTCCTATCCAACCAATTACCAGACCAGAATACCCCTTTGAAGTTTGGAGCGTAGATTGCATTGGCCCCTTAGAACCTCCTTCCAGAAGAGGACACAAGTATATCATTTGCGCGATTGATTTATGTACCAGATGGGCAGAAGCAATACCGACTAGAAATATAAACGCTAAAACTACGTGCAATGCATTGATGCAAATTTTCAGCCGCACTGGTTTCCCTAGAATGATATGTACAGATCAAGGTCCAAATTTTATCTCAGAACTGACCGAGGCTTTTATAAATTTAATAGGAGTATCACCAAGATTTTCAACGCCGGGTCATCCCGAGAGCATGGGTGCTGTGGAGAAATGGAACAGAACTTTAAAGAATATGCTGAACAAAAAATGTTCAGGAATATGGAAATCAATGGGATATCCACATTCCGCATCTCTTATTTGCGTATAGAGAAGTTCCTCACTGCACGACTGGTGTGTCTCCATACCAATTAGTGTATGGACGAATTCCTAAGGGACCGACCGCATTACTTAAAGAAATTTGGACAGGTGAGAAAGTGATACCTACAACGGCTTCTAGGTCTGTCGAAAAATATTTAGAAGAGTTAAGAGATAATATAGAAAACGCTCATAGAATTGCAAATGAGAATGCTGAACTAAATCAACAAAGTTATGCCCAAAGGTATAACTTGAGAGCTCGAGAAAAAACCTTTCAAGTAGGTGACAGGGTTCTGATCCTGCTGCCAACATCATCTCATAAGCTATTGAAAACTTGGTCAGGACCGGCGACTGTGGTTCAATTGAGCAGGCAACATTCAGCCATTGTTGAATTTGATGATGGTACAAGAAAAGAACTACATTTCAATAAAATTCGACCATATGTGGCTCGTGTCCAACACATAGGTCTTGTTTTTGAACAGGAAAAAGATTTTGGACAATTACATTCTGCTCCAACCAAGAAAATGACTCTTAATAAAAGTGAAGTAGAGCAACATGTCCGGGATATGACCAGCCCATTAGATGCTAAGCAATGGCATGATTTAAGCGACTTACTTTGTAAATACCATGACATATTCAATACTAAACCTGGAATGGCGAAAGTCGAAGGGCATGTGATTAAGGTTACACCTGATTGTTCACCGAAAAGACTTCGACCGTATCGAATTCCTATAGCCCTCCAAAATGAAGTAGATCGTCAAATTCGAGAGCTACTAGAAACTGGACTCATTGAACAAAGCGATAGTGAATGAGCCCATCCGTTAGTGTGCGTTGCTAAAAAGGATGGCAGCGTGCGGTTGTGTGTTGACTTCAGACTACTAAACAGTTTTACTATTCCAAATGCTTACCCCATGAAACATGCTAATGAACTGCTGTATGAAATAGGGAAAGCACAAATAATCACCGTACTTGACCTTACTAAGGGATATTGGCAGATTCCCATGAAAGAAGAGTGCAAACATTATACTGCCTTCGTAACTCACTCTGGCCATTACCAATGGAGAGTGATGCCATTTGGCCTGAAGAATGCTGGTAGCACCTTTCAAAAGTCAATGGATAAAGTTCTGATTCCGCATAAAGATTACTGTCGATCCTACATTGATGATGTTGCAATTTTCTCAAAAACATGGGCAGACCATTTGAAACATATTAGTGCAGTTTTACAAACTCTTCGTGAAGTAGGTCTTACTGTTAATTTAGAAAAATGCGATTTTGGAAAGAAAGAAGTAAAATTTTTAGGGCATATAGTTGGGTCAGGAAGACATGCCCCGGACCCTGAAAAGGTGGAAGCTATGAAGAAATTAGCGGCACCTACTAACAAGAAAGAATTGCGAACGGTTTTGGGGATAGCAAGTTATTATAGAGACTACATTCCGAATTTTGCAAGTATTGTATTACCTTTGACTAATCTGACGAAAAAGAGAGTTCCCAAAGATATCCCCTGGGGAAAGTTGGAAGAAGAAGCTTTCCAAAAACTAAAGGAACAGTTAGTTAAAATGCCATCTTTATATACTCCACAATTTGAAAAACCCTTTCAGCTTTATAAGGATGCTTCCGCTACGGCCGTTGGAGCGTGTTTATCACAGTTAGATGAGAATGGGAAGGAGCATCCTATAGCTTTTTACAGCAAAAAGCTTACCCCATGCCAGACCAGGTGGTCTACTATAGAAAGAGAGGCTTGCAGCGTTTTAGATGCGCTTCAAAAATTTGATACTTGGATCTTCGGATCGCAAGTTGAAGTGATTTCAGATCATAATCCTCTTTCTTATCTTACTCAGGGCTTGCCACATGGTGCCAAACTAGCACGGTTGGCTTTAGCACTCCAAAGATACAACCTGAAAATTACTTATAGGAAAGGAAGCAAACATGGTAATGCTGATGCACTTTCCGGGTTCCCCTAGGGAAACATATAAAGTAATTGTGTAAATAATGCATTATTATTCATTATGATATTTCATGTTGAACATTTCATATTGTATCTACTTATTAGTATTAATATTATTGTATATACATATATTTATATTGGTTCATTTAAGTATTAAATGTTGGGCTAGCGAACGAGTTCTTCTTTTACGTTTGTGAAATATGCTTAAAAAAATTTACTCTATGGTTTTTGAAAATTAACTAAAAAAAAACTTACTTACAGTTGTGTGAAATATGCTTCGTGGAATATGCTAAAAACATTCCTTAGCAGCATAGTCTCTAAGGAGAACTATGTGCTCTTTACGGAGGGACATGTAAGGTTCCACAATTCAAACTCTGACTTTTTTTTAAAAAAGAAAAGACAATGGTTGACGTCGCCAAATAAGAGATAGACTCTTGCCAAGTGGCACGCCCTCGACGAAAAAGAGAACTGCGTTCGGGCAGTCGGGGCCGAGGTGTGATTGGAGAAAGTCGAAAAAAGCTCTCTTCGTGTGTCGCGAAGAAGTATTGTTCTTGTGGAACAATAATAATAATATTCATGTAAATGTATACAACTTCTGTGTTAATGTGTCTGTATGTTGTTGTGTCATGTTAATAAATGTTGTTCGTATATGAATATGGTCTCCAAGCTTCAGAACTCTTCTACATTTGGTAGTCGCTATAGTGCAAGCAACACAAAGATGTCCGAATGTTTTGGGAGATAGAACAGCGATCCGTATTATCTGAAAAAGCTATGAAATCATATAAAAATCTGGTAGAACCAGAGAGAAAAATAGAGCTCGATCTAAAAAAAGTGTTACAGAAAAAATTGGGAAATATTTTCAATCTAAAAATGTGCGTAGAAAAGAAATGGAATCAGATGATCTGTAAAGCTCATGAAATAACTGAAATTTTTGTTAGCTGAAAATGTGGACTGAGCTTTACTGGTGCCTTATATCAGTGGCGTAGCAAGCGGGGGGCGGAGGGGACGGTCCGCGGGGTGACACCCAATTTTTATTTGCAAATATATAAATAAAGATTTTGGAAAGGAATTCTGAAATAAAATAAAATTTTAGTGCACGACGCAATAAAGTTAGTTTTCTTTTTTTCTTTGAGAATGTGCAATTTTATACAGAATGATATATCTAAATAAGACATGCACCAGGAAACAAAAACCTACCTATCCAATGAGTTGGTAGCATAAGAAAAATTTTAAAAGAAAAAATTTTCTTCGAGATATTGACAGCAAATCGACTTATGCGGACTATGGAGTAAAAAATGCGTCAATCCTGTTTTTGTTTTTGTTTTTTTGTTTTTTTTTTTTTCATTTTTTTATGCAGGAGGACAAAAGGTAGATAAGGAATGGTGCGGTCATTTATTATAATAACGTAGGATTGTGATTGAAAAATATGCCGGATAGGAAGGGGGGGGGTGACACCATCTACATCCGCCCCGGGTGTCACCCATCCTAGCTATGCCACTGCCTTATATTCAGAATTATACTATTATCCACTCAAAATGATTTCTGAGGATAGTAGTCAATAGAATGTATTGTTAAGTTGTCTCAAATCAGTTAAGCTCCATAACGCTAAACGAATATCGATCATGAAGTAATAATTAAAGTATAACATTAATATAATCAGGTTGTTGAGGAATTAATGAAGATAAATATAAGTGAACACAAATATTTAGTATATGGTTGAATCGTATCTGTTCAAGATTTTGAGTTTACTTGGAGCATAGATATTCCACTTATCAAAACCGCTGGAATGGAATTGTGTCCACACTTTGTACTGAACGAACCGTTCTCACACTTCATTACATCAGCCTGTAACATATAGTTATTAACCCGAATTTTTAAACTGGTTATGGATGTCAATCATCCATAACCAGTTTAAAAATACGGAGTGAGTTAAAAATGCTTCTTTTTCCCTGATTGATTTTAAAACACCAGTAAAGCTCAGTCCAAATTTTCAGCTAACAAAAATTTGGGTTATTTTATGAGCGAGCTTTACAGATCATGATTCCATTTCTTTTTTACGCAGATTTTTAGATTGAAAATATTTCCCAATTTTTTCTGCAACACTTTTTTTAGATCGAGCTCTACTTTTCTCTCTGGTTTTACCATTTTTTTTATATGATATAAATGTACTTTGATTATATAATAATTTTCTGTCACTTGGAAAAACAGAAATTTTCATAACGGTATTCTGGATGCTATATAAATTTAACTATTGATGATATTGTTTACAGTTGAATTTCTATTTAAAGTATATATATCCAGAAAAAAGATATTTACAAAAAATTCTATGATATTTTAGCATCACTTTTCAGAATATTTTAAAATAAATAATACACTGTAATAACTTAAAAATTATCTACTACTACATGCAAAGAGAAATGATTCTTGCGAAAATTATATAAGTAACTAATTGAAGCACAAAAATAACAGAAAAGAATTTAATGAGATATATCTTGTACAATATTTTACAATATAAAAGAACAAATTTATTTTTGTGGAAAATGTAGTAATATACTAAGAGAATTCCATAATATACGTGTTTATATAATATAGGTACATATAACAGTGGTATTTATTTACAATTGTAATGACTGTTATGTCTTTCATGAAAGATTCAAAACTATCAAATTCTAATACAAATTTATTTATTTTTTAGTTAAAACTATTTACAATATTTTATTTGTTATTATCCTGAATAATAAAATGTATATAAGCAATTTAATACTGCTAAAAAAGTCTCAGATTATATCATAAAATCAGTTTATGCCAGTTGTTGCCAATTTCTGCCGGTTATAACCATTTTCTAACGGCAAAAACTCAGCCCTGATAAAACATGAGCTTTGTTTCACTATTTTATAATCACATGGACTCCAGTGTTTATTTCAAGGGGTGGCTAGAGGGGTACATTCCCCTCCCACAGCAATAAAATGTCCCCCACCCGGAACTCTATAATGTCAGTCCGGAGTTACCAAAATTGCTCCCGGAGAAAAATGTCTAAATTCAACACTGGTGGACTCTCATATTCGACTGTATAACTGAGCAAACTGATCTTTTAAATTCTCCTGCACAAACTGATCATCTTTTTGTGCAACTCACTTATTTCCACATCATATGTCTGTACGCAAAGTCAACACGTGTTACTTCAAATTTGGTAGCGCTGTGACATCTACAAAGCACTTGATAGATATATCAAGATGAGTTTCTCCAAGAAAATTACACTTTGATGCTGGATGAAAAAAGTTTATTTAATATACACAGAAAGTGGGAGATCTTGGTATAGAACGCAAGTACGATGCATTGGAATCGTGGATAAGAAATTGGCTGTGTATCATTGTGTAAGAGAGAGAAATTTACGGATCAGATGGACCTTCATACCCTTTTATGTCGCTACTGGTCTCTGTAATGTTGTTTACTGCATAAAATCGTCGAGCGTCCATTTTGTTTTACAAAATTATGAAGCAATATTCTGGGAATATAGTGTAATTTTAATGAGAGATCTGTTTTAATCGTTTTCTTTTCGTATGTTTATAAGTTTATTTTTCGCAAATGAGGTAAACGATCCGGGTGTGCGTGTTACACAATAGCGCGGCATACACGGAAAATAAATGCTCCTGGTTTGGAATCAAACATGTGGAATATTTTTTGCGAATCAGACTGTTCACTTCCTAAGAGTTCAGATCTTACATCCAAAGAAAGACAATCCTTCTTAACTACCCCTGAGTTTATGTGGCAAATGTAGTATCTCATCTTTCAGAAGCTGTTCAACATACAGTACTTCGTCATTTTCGATAATGGTTTTTCTTCTTTTTTTTCCTATATCTCTTGGATAAACTAGATAGTGATTTGCAAAAACGTTTAAAGGGTTAGTTCATATGAATATATTCCCGAAACATTAGAAGTCGTCATTCTTATAGTATTTACAAGATATCGCCTTTACTCTTTTTCTTTTATCGCCTTACTCCTTTTTTTTGCTCCGAATTTTGATTTTACATGAACATCCACTTCGCACCCTTATGAAATCCATTCTAAAGGGCTCTATGGAATTGAACTTTCGCACCAGCGCATAAGAGTAAGTGTAACGCTGGACACACGTGGACTCATGTCTCATGGTGTTATCAATATACCGGCAGGGACGTTCCTTCACCCCTCTCGCACATGATGTCTGGTGGAAACTTTGCGTAGAGTTCTGGTCTCTGTACAGCTCTAGGATTTTACCCATTTTGGATATGCCGCCCAAAGGCTGGATGATTTCCGTAACGGATGGACAGCACTCATCAGACTCATTGATTGTCGATTGGAAATGCTCTCGCTTTTTTGATGATGCATTCCACGATACATCCCTGGAACATAAGATAGAATATTTTTAATTTGATTACTACAGAAAATTAAAATATGCAAGCGATATAAATCGAATAATCACATATATCGTCTATATATCACAGAGATCGTGATATCGTCTATATATCACGTCTATATATATTATTATCGTGATATTATAAATCAGATACTTGTGATATGTTAGATACCAATTTTGGAGGTATCACATGCCGAAATTAGATTGCCTGTCTGTTCGCAGCGTAAAACTCATCCAAGATAAGCATTGACGTCATTGTGTTTGAGATCTGAACAAATATGGAAAGTGTGCGCATACGTATATGTTAAAACAAGTCTCAACTGTCAACCAGGTGAAGGGGCAACTTCACAGTCGGAGTGAATGGTCGTATCTGCATCTAGTCATAAAAAAGTTTTTATTCTCTTAAGTGAGTTTGTGGAACTTTCTCTGTCAATCCGGTAGCCGGGATGTTTTAGATATCCGATGTGAACGAAGCATTTGACAAACACTATAGAGTGTTTCAGAGCTTGAATCAAGGAAAGATCTAGAAATCCTTCCAGGAGGAAAGAGATAGGAAGCGGTAGTTGATACTGCAAACTGGGGTTTCCCCGTATGTTGTTCACGCTGAATGTTTAAATTAATTGAGCTCGAATTTCAGACGTGGTACACCTGGAATTAGAAATATTAGTTCACACCACAAAGCTTATTTATCTACTTATCTGAACCTCACTATGTCTGAGGTCTGAAACAAATCGGAAGTATGCGCATGAACATCATCTATTATTTCCCTACTAGTATTTGTTCTTAAGAGGGCAAATCACGTTAACAGTTAAAAAAATAATAATTTTTCACAAATTTTAGAATGGATACCTTCAAAAGTTACAAATACACTGCAAAAAGAATTTTACAAAAATACCTATTAGAAAAAAGGGTAAAACCTTGTGCGGAAAATTACAATCATTAAAATCAACGTTTAACACACAATAAATAAAAACATGCTACAGACGTATACGTTTCACGAGCACCAGGGCTCACTTTCTCAGTGTACAAAAGGTAAAAATGTTTAAAATCAGAAAACTCCCCTAATTGACAGCAAGTCAGAAACTCAAATGACCGTAAACATAGTACCAAAATACCAACAAGCCTCAGCAACCAATTGAATCAAACCGGAAATGAGGTGTTATGACATAATAAATCTAACCAGAAAGTTGAGATGTACGGTACCCTAGATAAATCATTAACCGAGGAGTTTTTTCCTTTATGTATATGGAGTGCTTCAAAAAAGTCCAAGTCAAGCGGAGCAGTGCATTTTTGGATAATAGTGGCTGAGGTAAAATTAAAATTATGGCCCTCCTCCCAACAATGAGAAGCAATAGAGGGATTCATCAACTCTTTTCTCTTAACATAACCTATGTGTTCCGCAACTCTTTTTCTGAGTTTACGTTTTGTTTGTCCAATGTAGGACAAACCACCCTGACATTGTATATTGTAAATCCCCCTATAATCCAGAGGAGAAATTTGATCTTTTAATTGAGAAAAAGTTAATTTATTGACTGGTTTGAATACTACTTTGAAATCATAATGTTTCAAAATATTTGCAAATTTAAAGCTAATGCTTTGATGAAACGGTAAAATAATTAGACTAGAATAAGAAACTGATATAGCAGAAGAATCGGGATCATCGAGATGTTTATTAAAACTATGAGAAATTAATTTGTTGATGTATGATAAACTGAAGCCACGATCTATAGCAACTGATCTAATGTAATTTAACTCATCACTAAGAGAATTGTTATCTGAACAAATTAAGTGAGCTCTATTGATCAAATAAAGAAAAGCAGAAGCTTTTTGAGAAGGGGGGAGGGTGACATGATTTAAAATGGGCGGGGGCAGCAAAGGGTTTATGGTAAACACGAGTGTCAATTGAGGTTAATTGACGAGTAACTAAAACGTCAAGAAAGGGCAATTTATTATCGTTTTCGACTTCATAAGTGAATTGAATGATTGGATCTATTTGATTTAAAATAGTCAAAGTCAAAATATTATCAACAGGAGAAACAGATAGGTCAATGAGTGCCAAGGAATCATCAACATATCTGCAATAAAATGGGAAACTGATGAGGCTAAACATTTTAACCTCAAAGTAATGCATGTATAAATCAGCTAAGAAAGGGCTAAGGGAGTTATCCATAGCTAAAACATACATGGAATAGAATTGATTAGAAAATTGAAAAGTATTTTGTTTTAAACAAATGTTGAATAAATCAATAATATGATTAATTTCATGATCTGTATAATGGAATTCTTTTAATCTGAGAGTGAGGCATTGAATTGCACCAAGAACAGGAACATGTGTGAACAGAGATGTAACGTCAAATGAAACCATTCTCAAAGAAGGGGAGGGGGTGTAGTTCTTAATGAGATTTACAAAAGAGCTTGGATTCTTAACAGTGTAAACATTGGATACTGAGAGAAAATAAAAACGCTTAACCAGATATTTGGCAAGCGGGTAAGTTGCCGAACCGATATTGGAAACAATCGGACGAAGAGGGACACCAATTTTGTGTACTTTTGGTAAAGCATAAAAACGACTACAGTTAGCAATGGAAGGAGTTAATGACATTTTTATACTGTCATCAATGCAAGGAGAGGATTTGATAAGTTTTCTAGTATTTATTAAATCATTTTCAGACGGATCACGATTTAATTTAACATAAGGACCGGACTGTTCCTTATTTGACGTGCCCCCTCAGCCCCCCCTGTAGTTTCGGCCCTGGAATGCGCCAACGAGTATTTGAATGATGGCCAACTCGATTTAATCGATACTTTAAAATTTTTAATCGATTCCTCTGAAGGCAATAATATTATTTTCATTTTCCTTCAAATGTCGAAGATAAAGTATTCGAATGTGCTAATCCCAAAAAGTCTATTTCATACATGTTAAAACTTCCAATTTCACTATCACGGTGTCAAAATTAAATGATATAATTTATGTCTATCATGGAGATTCAATAAGCATAAGTTCATTGACGTACCGTAAAATGGGGTGAATCGGAACACTTTTGAACTTCAACGATAAAAAAAGCAACAATTGATTTTTTTATTTTTCTACTAGAAACTTCGGTCTTGTTTTGTTCTTTACTTTTTAAGCAAAAACGAAACATTTTTACTGATTATATGTATATTATTTTTTTAATGGTGTTCCGATTCACCCCGCAGATAGGGGTGAATCGGAATAAATGTTATAATTTTTAATTATTCCGATGCAAGCTTTAATAGCGTTAATAAAAACAGGTATTAATGATAAGGGAGGAATAGGAACATGTAGTTACTGTGAAACCAAGCCTTTATTTTATATACAAGTAAAGATATGCCTTTTAAAAATCAGAAAACAACTTTGAAATCAAGGAAATCTAAAATTTATTTTAAGAAATTATATTTGAATTGCAAAAGTAGAAATTAATACAAATTCAGCCCTGTTCTGTGTTATCCTTTACTAGTAGTCATTTGATAAGTGAATCTATTGAGTAGCCCCAATCCTTGGATGTATTAATACGATCTGCTTATACGCCCTCATCCCCAGCCCTTAGTACTGTTTGCATCCCTCTCTTTTTTAATTGTTTTTTCATTTTCAGACGTTTGTGTAATGTTGTGGATGTCAGAGAACAATTTTGTGCAGCTTTTCTTACTAATTTGCTATTTTTAAATTCTTTTATTGTATGTTCCATGTCTGTTGGATTAGGCGTTGACTTTTTTGTTTAACCAAGCAATTTCTTGGCACCTTTAAACTCTTCAAGTAATAAGAACAAGCAAAATATTGTTACAATACATATTCATACATATGTTTTCATATATTACATGGAACCATTACTGTATAGAAAAATAAACGAAGAGAGAAAACGTGTTCCGATTCACCCCGTAAATCTTAAACCTCTGATTTTGCAAGCCATTTTTCATTTTTTCATTATGTAGTTTAGAAATAAGCAGAATTTAATGCAGAATATCGTTTACATGTCTATAATTAATTAAAAATCCCCTCTCTTAGGTTTAGAATCCGAAAAATATCATAGTTACATAGAAAGTTATGAAGACGTTTAAAAAATGAGGTTTTTGAGGATCCTCTTGAAGTTTAATTTATATACCTCAGAAGTGGTGCCAACATCTCAAAACTGAATTTCCCAACCCTTAATGTTATTACCATCTTATAAAAAAATTGGCAACTAAAAATATCATCAGATATATTTATAATGAATTTATTTGTATGACCGGGAAGTTTCGTTCCTATTTACCCCGCTGTTCCTATTCACCCCATTTTACGGTATGAGCATTTTAAAACAAAATATTAGCATTTCATTATCCAAACAAATTGTTGAATTTCGACTCACACGCTCTTAGATGTCTACAATCAAAATTTGAAATTCAAAGAGCATAAAAGCGACCCCTTTTGGGCAGTATACAAAACCTAATAAGGATCTATTTATGTAATAGGGCAACAGAATATAAAGTTTGATTAAATTCCATGCATAAGTTTTGAAATAAAGCTATCACAAATATCGTAAAAAAATGCAGCATAGTCTATTACATAATTTACACGAAAACCTAATCAGGAACATCTTATTGTGTCAACATCTAACAGAATATTAAGTTTGATGAAATTATCTTCATTAATTATAGAAATATTCTCGCTAACATCGGGAAAAAAAGTATTGAATTCAGAGTGTTGTACCGAAGGACATCCCTTTCCCGGAGCATTGAATGGTATGCCAGGAAGATTTCGGCTTTTTAAATGTTTCATGGGGAAAAGTCCAACCCCCATCCCTCCCACACATATACAGAAATCTAGAATGTCTCTCTCCAGAAACGCAAAAATCTCTCCCGAAGAAAAATGTCTGAATTCAACACCCCTTAAAAAAGCAGCATTGCAGCATGACCTGTCAGGATTTACACGATAGCCTAATCAAGAACAACTTATGGCAATGTCCGTCAGAGAATCAAATTTGATGAAATTCCGTTCATTTGTTCTTAAAATATGATCCCTAAAATCATATGTATCGTGAAAACCCGTCCAATTTTGAGGTATCCCAAAGAGGGACATCTCCATCCGAAAAAACTGAAATATCCCTTCAAAAGATTTGAGATTTTATGCTAATGTAAAAACGTTCTAGCGTTCTCTGAAGTCTAGAATGTCTACGGAGCCACAGAAATCCCTCCCGGAAAAAAATGTCTGGGTTCAACAATGCTGATAAACGCAGCATAGCAACGCCCACTCTTGAGTGAGCTACACTGAAATCTTCAAGAAAATTCTTGCATTAGTTCATGAGATAGTCGAAGACTTCGAAAACCGGAAGTGGAAATTTTTAATGAATCCAATACTTTCTTTTTGTAAAGAAAATAAAAAGTAATAAGCTAGTCAGATGTGGTAAACCCAAAACTTTCTTCTATCTCATATATTAATACTGCATGAAAAAATGCAGCATAGTAGCGCCATCGGTTAGGTGATTTACACCAAAACTTATGTCAACTTCTAACTGAATCTAACTGTTTGATGAAAATCAGTGCATTAGTTTCTAAGATAGAGCAATTGAAAAAACTCAAAAATTAAAAAAAACTACAAAACGCCATTTTTTTTTTTTTTGGGGGGGGGGGGAGGAGGATGATGTACACTAAAAATTGATCAGGTTCAATTTTTATCAGGTACCAGCTGAATCTGAATTTTGATGAAAATCCATGCATTAGTTCGCGAAGTAACATTTTATATATTCTCATAGTCTATACAAATATTGTGAAATCATGAAAAATGCAGCATATTAGCGCCACCTGTAGGGCAATTTATAACAATAACTAAACAACACTAATCTTATATCAGGGATTTATTAAATCTGAATTTTGATGAAAATTCGTGAATTAGTTCTTGAGATAGCACTATTGCGTTAATCATGAATAATGCAGTATAGCAGCACCACCTCTTGAGCGATTTCCACCAAACGATAATCAGCATCAAATCATATCAAGCAATTGAATCTAAATTTTTATTAAAGTTTGTGCATTAGTTCTTCAGATAGAGCTAAGTGGAAACAGGGGCATACGAAGAAAAAACTGCGCCTGGTTCAGAGTTCCTATTTAGCACCCCCCCCCCCCCCCCACACACACTAACTTTTTCTTATGATAAGCCAGAAGTGACGTTGTAGAAAAAATTTCGCGCCCCCTAAATTTCCGCGCCCGGGACTTGCCCCCTTCAACTCCCCCCCCTCCCTTTCGCATGGCGCTGAGTGGAAATTGTGAAAAATGCAAAATAGCAGCGCCATCTGAGAAGCGATATACACCAAAATGTGCACAACATCAATTCATATGAAGAATTAACTGAATCTGAAATTTGATGAAAATCAGTGCATTAGTTATTCAAATATAAGTATTGCATAATTCGCAAAAAATGTAGCATAGCATAGCAGCGCCACCTATCAGTCTATATACACCAAAAATTAATCAGGTTCAGTTTATATGAAGGTCAAACTAAATCTAAAGTTTTGTGAAATTCCGTACATTTGTTCTTGAGATAGAGCTGTCAGAAATGTTTGTCACATACACACTCACAGAGTGACAGACAGACTAACATAGACAGATATTTTCTAAAAACCATAAAATCGTGTTAAAAATCTTCTAAAATATATAAATCCATCAAAAACCGGAAGTCGAAATTTTTCACGAATGTAATACTTTCTTCTTGTAAAGATACAAAAGAAAGTAAAAACGTAAAATCGATTCTGCCTATAAGATCGGCACAGCACAGCAATGGCAAATTGATTCACTATAGATTTCGATTTCAATTTTTAGATTCGGCCAGAATCGATTTTATTTTGATTTAAATTGAAATCGAAATTTTTTAATTTACTACATTAAATCGATCCACGTTTCAGATTGAATCGATTTTTCTAACTTTATTGTTTTAATGGTAGTATTGATGTAAAATTACGTATAACGAAGGATTTTTTTTTTCTTTCTAGGCTAAATGAGTGTTGAATGCATGTATTTTTCACCGTAAGGGCTATCCGCAACTCCGGAGGAAGGCATGTTTTATATTTCTGTAAAAGAGGGGAAATCGTAATTTGTGCATTAAAAAGCATAAGATCTCAAAACTTCTGGGGGGGGGGGGTATCCCCTGCGGGCCACCACATGAATTCGACACTAGGTACATTCGTTATATTTTCGTTTAGAAGCCCATTATTTGGATTATTAATTTATTATGTTTTATTTTTCACGCTCGTCCCTTCTAATTCCTTCTTCCCCCGCCTTACACCTTCCACGGCAATTTTAACTTACAGAGCCGTTCGAAATATGCATGAAGTTTTAAAAATGTCCATTTCTCGATCTATTTTATTATAGATCCACATTTTGAATTTTTGACAAAAGATACTTATGGGGTCGTCCTTCCGCCCATTTGAGGTTTACCTGCGCCGTGCCGGGAAGCATATTTTTTGTTTCTTCAAAAGAAACAAGAAATTGTTTTTGGGAAGGGGGAGATTTGCAACCCTCTCAACACACAACTTAAAATTTCGTTAATTTAATTTTCTACCATTTTTAACTTAAAAGTTTAAGCTACATGGCACTCCCGGAGCTGTGGACCCCCCCCCCCCCCCATTGGTTATTCACCTATTTTGCTTATTTCTTCACTTCATTTCAATCTTTAAAAGGCTATAACTTTGTTTCTACGGGAGCTACAGTGGGGAGAAAAATTCTATTATAGTTAACTTTTCCTCGCCGTTCTTTTTGCTATTCCAGTTTTACAATTTTCTCCATAGAACCGTTTTATTTACCGTAATTTCGGGTGTATAAGCCGCGGATCAAACAATTCTTTTTGGACCCAGAAATCTTATTTTGTGATTGAAGACAAATATTTACGGCAATCTGACTAGTTATATTTGTTTTTTTAAAAATTCTGGGTCGAAAAAGAATTGTTTGAGCTGCGGCTTATACACCCGAAATTACGGTATTTATTTTTTATTTTTTTTTTGGGGGGGGGGTTCTCATTTTTTGATGTAATATGTCTATTGAAAGCTTATGCTTCATACATTAGAAATATAGCATTAAATTTTTTTCCCCATTATTGTGGGTTACGTTACGGACCCATAATGCGTTAAAAATTAAATTTCTCAAACTTCTTCAGAAAAAAAAATATATATATTGGTACATCAGCGAAATCGGGGTTCGAACTCGCAACCGTTTGATTGAGAAAGCAATCCCTAAGATTATTGGCCACCGAGCGCTCAGCAGCGCTATTATTTCTTTAGATTGTCATTTTTAAATTCGTAATATCTTTTGAATGGAATGTCCGATTTGAATAGTTCAATAAATAATCTACAGGTATTGAAACAGTCATGAATACAAAATGATTTACTTGGAAAAGGATTAATACAAAGGTATCGATAGCACGGTCTATTTTTTGTTGGCGTATTTATTGCGTTTTAAAATGTAAGAAAGTAATTATAGTGAGGTAACTACAATAGCTGGACATATGGTATCGCAAATTTTTTTAAAAAAATCTATATTGATGTGTTCTTTAATATTGTAGCACATTTTTTGTTCATTTAAAATTATATCCTGCACAATAAAATATTTCCTGACGATTCAAAAAATACGACGTAACGATTCAAAAAATACACACATAATTGTTTAAGTTTTTCATTTCTGTCGGCACTCCCGGAGTGCCACTATTTTTTTTCCTCCACGTCCGTCCTAATCCCTCCCCCCTACCGCCTCCGCGGGGTGGAAGGCGGTAATTATGGTCCAGCTGATTGTCTTAGTTTTGGAATTACTAATTTTGAGCTTATCTGTGAATATCGAAATATCGATTCTAGAACTGAGAAATCGATTCTTTTTATGTTCGATGTCGATTTTAATCGATTCTCAAAATTTCCAGAATCGCCCATCACTAGGCCCACCCACAGATAGGTTAGTCTGCTATCACATGCGTATTTTCTCCCGGTCAACTGAATTCTTGGAAAAGGTGTTGTATATATTTTGTATAGGACCCTTTTGCCGTTTTTTTTTTCATAATAGAACGAGGGGGAATGAACAAAGAGTCAGACGATAAGGAGTCTAAGCTTATTTGACGGAAATATTTCTGTTTTGCCAGTCAAAAATCCCCTTGCTGCGAAAGTCATTAAACTTCAAAAACACCGTGTCGCCACAACAAGCATGCCGGCAGTAGCCAACAATTTGTACACTGTTAAAAATCGATAGAGGTTTTTATATACATTTCATCAGAACGAATTTTTCGAGAGTCCGAGAAAAATAGTGCTGGACAGAACTGAGCTCCTGTAACGGAAATCTTTATTTCGACCTGTCAGCATAACCCAAATCCTAGAATGAATTATGTTAGTCACTCCTAATCATTTTAATTCAAAGTATTAATAGTGTAAACTCATGCAATTTTTTTATATCTAATACAAAAATAACAGTGATCGTTCGTTTCAATCCTGGTTAATCCCTTCGATATGAGTGAGGCAACTGCCTTCATTACCAAATTGCGTTGTGAATATTTTTGAAGACGGAATTAACTTATGGATCGTAAATAAAACATAACTCTAAATTAGATCATAATAGAATTAAATAAAATAAGACTCATGGTCGAAAAGATACTAACAATTTTTTAACAACTAACAAATAAATTTATTTACAATTATCTTACAAATTGTTGGTGCGTCATAAGACACATTATTTTCAATATAGATAACACAAAAAAAACCAAAATAAAACACTATTAATTCTACTTGTGTAATTATTGTTTTTTAATACTATGATTGAATACCAATTGGAGCGTGCAGAACCCCCTACTTGGCATTTTGCCCTACACATTTTGGGAAACAATATAAATTATAAGAAAACCGTACCTTCATATTATTTTGTGCCCCGCACTCAGTTAAGGCTCGCATTCGAAAACATCACAGGCGGTCACACATCAATACTGGCGGACATCACATTCGGATCCTCGGCTATCACACATCATCAGTGGCGGACCTCATTTTCGGATCACAGGCTGTCACACATCATTACTGGCGGACATCATTTTCGGATCACAGGCTATCACACATCATTACTGGCGGACATCATTTTCGGATCCTCGGCTATCACACATCATTACTGGCGGACATCATTTTCGGATCACAGGCTATCACACATCATTACTGGCGGACATCATTTTCGGATCACAGGCTATCACACATCATCAGTGGCGGACTTCCCATTCGGATCATCGGCGATGTTGGTAGGTCTTCCTTGGAATTAATCACGTTTTTCTTCTAACACATCTTCGCCTCTCGGAGCGAACCTTTCATCTCAACTTTTTTTTGGAAAAAAAAAAGTCTATATTCTTTTTTCTTTTTTTTATGGCGGGCGTGGCTAATCAATCTGCCCGAAAAAAATGACCATTCAGTCTCTCGCCCGGCCTGTTCCTGAAAAAAGATTCGTTGGCTCCTTCTTCGAGCGTGGGGGGCTGGCCCCTCTTGTCTGCAACGCATTCCCAGCCGGAAAAATGACCGGTAGCCTCAACTAGAGAAACGTGTGGGGTCTCGCTTAATTGGCTTGTAAATCTACCAATAAACCATTCTTGACGTAAATGTTAAGCGATTGTTACGCGAGAGCCCAACTGGTGCCTTCTAGATACCATCTGAGATAGGGGTCTGCCTTGCTCCTGACATGAATAGCGTTAAACATACACTAGTATTTACAACCACTATACAAAAACATCAAAGGATACAATATGTATAATATACCATTTATATATATGTATCTATAAATCACGGAAGATTGCTGGATGCTTATGTTTCCAGCATCTCCCCCCCCAACTAAATGAAAAAAAAGAAATAAACAGACAAAAGAGTACTTTGGCTATTTCCATGAGTACTTGTAGTGTAAGTCACAGGCTACGATTTTTGGCTACCAGTATTATAGAACGAAAAAAAATGTGATTAATTTTATTGGCACATTCTCATTACTTGAATAAGGCCAAGCAGACTTTTCGAAAATAACGGTGGCAATCAAATATAGCAATTAATGAGTTATGTGACTTACACTACAGAACCCATGGAATTAGCCCTTTTTCTTTTCTTTTTTTTTTTCTTTTTTTTTTTAATAAGTGTTCGGCGATCCTGAAAGATCAATCACTGTTTCAAAGTCTGTTTGTGATTGAACACTTGCAACGCCATCAGTTGTCTACTTCTGTACATCACAATCTAAAATGATCATCGTAGAATGCCTAGATTTTTTTTTTTTTTTTTTTTTTTTTTTTTTTTTTTTTTTTTGTCCATGTCTGTAAAGAAAGTTCAGGTTACGTACACAATGATTCGCAGTCTCTGATTGTATCGCTCCTGGTTTATCTCCCCTGCTGGGAGGTTGTTGATGTGTGAGGATTCTTCTTCTGCGTTATGCATCCATACTTATATTGTTCCCATAATTTTGCCTAAAATCGCGAGTTTCCGAAATAATAAAGCAATGAGAATATATATACATATATATATATATATGTATTTTATTTATTTATTTATTTAAAAGCTGTTATTATGTCCAAAACTAGTTACTGAAATAGTTTAAGAACACATTTCTGACTCATTTTTCCATTTACAAGTATGGCTGTTATCATAACGTACAAACCAATGCATCACCATATTTATATGCTACACTATAATCTTTTTTTATATATGATACACATTTTATACCATTCACATTATCTCAATATAAAATCAATACCCACAATTATTTATATTTACAATTTGTTGTGCAGGCTGATTTTCACCCTTAGCACTATTCCAAAACTTATAGTAAGTGCTGTTGTTTCTGTTTCATTCCTTATACATATTGAAAAATTAATCTTACAAGATCAATTTTGCCCTTTTTCTTTATATAACATTTTTACATATAATATAACCTGTCCACTCAAAAAAAGGTCCCAATTTCTAAAATTTTATGTCATTCTGATGACCGCGGAAACCATATACTTCAATAAAATTTTGCTAGTAGTCAAACTCTCCAAGTAATCCGTTGTGTAAGCCTTATAAGCATTTTGTTATGTGCTGATATAAAGAAATTTTTTATTTATTTATTTATTTATTTATTTCATTTTATTTTATTTTATTTTATTTTATTTTATTTTTTATTTATTTTTTATTATTATTATTATTATTTTTTTTAACTAATTTGAAACCCAAACAGGGAGGGAAAAACAAAAAGCTACCACATTTATTGATTTATTTATTTATTTTATCCTACCAATGTTACCTTATGTCTCCTTATTACTTATATAATCCTTATTATTATACCCCTTTTATTATATATCCGTTTTATTTATTTTTTTTTATCGCTATTATTAATGTATTTACTTCCAAACCCTTTTACCCAATTTCGAAATCTATCCTTCTCGGAGCAAATAAAAACAATGATAGTTCACGACCCTGCATGCCTTGGCCAAGTAAATCAAAATCTTCTGCCCGCAAAAGAATTTATTACATGCAAAGTCCCAAAACCCCCAATGTTGGTTGCCCCGCCAAAGATAAAGTTATGCAAAAGTTTTTTTTTTTTTTTTTTTTTTTTTTTTTTTGTATGGCTCTGAAAAGGGCCTTTTTTTTTTTTTTTTTTTTTTTTTTTTTTTTAAACTAAGTTCCCTTTTCGTCTTTAAATATAAAGAGGTATTATCTCCCTGTGTCGCCCAAACAAAACTACTTTTGAAAGAAGTAATTATTAATATTATTGTTATAATTTTATTTCAAAATGTTCAATGAATCTGACTATCTAAGCTATCTATACATTCACTCAATAATTAACCTTAAGAGGAAATGCGTTCATCCACCTTATCTTATATAAATTTGCCTATCCACCGTAATACTTATTTATTTTATTTTATTTTCTTTTATTTTTTTTCCATGTATGGCTCTGAAAGGAGCCTTTTTTTTTTTTTTTTTTTTTTTTTTTTTTTTTTTTTTTTTTTTTTTAATTAAGTCTTTGTGACAGTCTTGTACAAGCTAATCCTCCGTAACCTATATATCTAAGTAAGAGTGTCCTTACCTAATCCTCAATATTCTGTTCCGAGTCTGATTCATTTAACTCGCCCTTAGTTTTTCTGGCATTCCTCGTCGTAGCCTTGGGTGCAAAAAGAAATTGTATGTGTCGACGTATTGTTGGCCCATTTATTTTGTCTTTCAGACGGAGCACATAATTATTGTGTCGAACAACTTTTACTACCACAAAAGGCCCTTCAAAGCGAGGGTGTAAAGCCCTAGGCTTGCCAATTACTTTTGCGTACACTTCTTGACCCACGTCTAACTTTTTAACTTCCTGAAGATCATTTTCTTTGATATATTCCGCCATAATTTTTTGTTGGTTAGCTATGGCTTGCCGGTGAACTGCCCTCATATGTTCTATCCTATTTTTAACGAACGCTTGAGTGCACGTTAAATCCGGAGCACTTAATACCGTAAATTGATTTTTAATTTCTCTACCAAAGAATAATTTTGAAGGAGAATAACCTAGTGCTCGATGGATCGTGGTATTATAATTAAGTTTAAAATATTCGAGTCTGGTGTCCCACTCAAGAGTGGAATTGGACATTGCCACCAAGGATGCCTTAATCGATTTATTAATGATTTCAGCCAGACCATTCCCACAAGGTTTGTAGACGCTTGTCGGGTGTAGATCTATATTTAGTGTCTTCAAATATTCTTTAAAAAGCGCACTGCGAAAATATTGTGCGTTGTCTGTAACTATTTCGGAACACAAGCCGTAGGCTCCGAAGTACCTATTTAAAACGTTCAAGATAGTTTGGGACTCCACATTTCGTAAAGGGACTGCTTCTAAAAATCTAGAGCCTGCGTCTATGATAGTCAGAATGAAGCAATTTTTCCTGAGGGTCATGGGTAATTTACCTATTATATCCATTTGTAGACTTGCTCCGATTTGTAAATTTCTTTCCATTTTTTCAAGTGGTACTTTAATCGTCTGGTGCTGCTTACTGCAATTACATCTTACGCAATTCGTGCAATAATTTTTTATATCTTGGTACATTCCGTACCAGAATAAACGAGTTTTGACAGTTTCGTATGTTTTTTTAAAACCAAAATGGGGTCCATGTGCCTCCGCCATAACCGTAAACTTAAGCTCGTCCGGTACGATTATTAATTCTGGATATTTCCCGTTTTGTTTTAATACCAGCGTTTTATTCTCGTTTAAATTATACTTTTTTGTTATTCTGTTGTTTTTCTTAGACTCAAACTTTTTTATAATTGTGATTAATTTTTCATCCTCATATTGCTTGGCTCTAATGTTCTCTTCACTCAAGTTAAGATTTACTTTGAATAAGTTATTCTGTAACTCGTTGCTACTAGTAATATTATTTACTAAGTTTCTAGACAAAAAATCCGAAGGATTAATTTTCCCTTCGATGTACTCAATATTGTAGTCATAGTCGCTGAGATTTAAAATCCATCTAGCCACTATATCCGACTGCATTTCAATTTTCAGCGGATATGTGAGAGCTTCGTTATCCGTTAAAATAGTAAATTTCCGCCCTAACAGCATGTGTTTAAAATGCATAACTGCGTCATGAATAGCCAATAATTCGAACTTCATGCTTGGGTAAGCCGTTTCTGACTGCTTAAGTTTTCTACCGTAAAATTCAATAGGGACTAAGTATCCATTATCTTCCTGCGCAAGGACACCTGATATTGCTTTCTTTGAACCATCAGTTATTAAAAAGAACTCCCTATCAAATTTTGGCGGTTTAAGGGTAGGGTTGCTCACGATTGCCTCTTGTATACTTAAAAATGCTTGTTCCGTCTCCTCAGTCCATTTAAATTTTACATTTTGTTTAGTCAATTCGACTAGAGGATTGACAATATCGGCATAATTTTGAATAAGAGTTCTGAAATAATTTGCCAAACCTAAAAGTGACTTGACCCCCTTTTTATTTTTAGGTCTAGTTAATCGTTGTACCTTCCCCACGTTTTTTTCTGATGGGGCATATCCGTTTTTATTAACTTTGAAACCCAAAAATTCAATTTCCGGTTTACATATTTGCACCTTAGAGGGTTCAACTGTTAAATTGTGATCAATTAGAGTTTCCAAAACTTCCTTTAACAACTGTGCCATTCCCTCCGGGCTGTCTTCGGCCAAAACCACATCATCTATAAAATATCCTACTTTGTCCTTAGGAAAGTGTCCCAGGACCCTATCCATAAGTTCAGCGAATTTTGTACTACTTAATTTAAGCCCAAAATTTAGGCGGCACGGGGCGTACTTCCCACACTCCGTCACAAATGCTAATTTGTGACGATCCTCCGGGCGTAACATAATTTGGAAAAAAGCCGAATGCAAATCTAATGTTGTATAAAAAATTTTTCCACTAATTGCCTGTAAAACATCTTTTACGTCCGGTACCGGATATGGAAACCCCTCTAAAATCTCGTTTAACGTCCTGTAATCCACCGCCATTCTATAGCGAACCAAGTTTTTTTCCGTACCTTTTTTTTTTTTACAAATAATACCGGAAATGCATAATCTGAATCTGATTTTTCGATTATTTTCGCTTCTAACAGTTTTCGTAGTTCCTCCTGTGCATACTGCTTAACTGCCTGGGGCGTCTTATATGGTTTATGCTGAATGGGAAAATTGTGGTTTAATTGTATTTTGGGCACTACCAATGAAGATTGTCCCAAAGATTTGTAAGACTTCGAAAAAGCATGTGCATGACTCATCAATAAGTCTTCTATCATTTGCTTAAAATCCCCTGTTAAATGATCTAAATTAAAATCCGATCTATCAAGCTCCGCTTCTCTCCAAGCCCTAACTTCTTGCAAATCCAGGTTATTAATTTGATAGATTTCTCCATCTTCAATCTCATTAGGCTTTAAATTATTCTTACTAACCAAATCCGAACTGATAAGTGCGATCCTAGTATCCGTTCTAATTATTATCTTATCTTCTGTATTGTTTGTTACAATTAAATTAATTTTATTAGTGACTGGTACCTCATGAATTGAACATTCCGTAATTAAATTTTTAAATTCCTCTGTTGGTTCAATTAAAATCAGCTGATTAGGCTGGACTGCCTCAGGACATCTCAACGATATTATTTTCGTTTGTCCTGGGTGTAAATGTGTTTCTTTCTCTATACACGCAAATATTTCATTTCCTTTAAAATGACCTTTAATTTTATTTGTGCGCCCTGCCTTGGTGATATTTTTCATTTCCGACCCCCTTTTATTTACACTATTTACACTAACTATTTCCTTATTCATAACCTGCGGTTCCAGGGCAATTTCCGTATTTTTTAATTTTAGTGTTTTCTTATCAAAATTTAAAATCATTCTATTTTTTTTCAAGAAATCAAAACCTAGCAACATTTTATAGTCCCCTTGAAAATTATGAGATGTAACATAAAATGTTCCTGTCACAAACTCATTGTTAATTTTAAATGTAATTTTTATACATTGCCGAAAAGGTATGACTGAGTTATCGAATGTGTGGATTGTTACCCTATTCGCCAAGTATTTAATTTTTGCATCCGTTTGTTTGAGCGCCTCTAAAACCTCCGGTGATAAAAGCGAAACTGCGGCCCCGCTATCCAGCAACGTGTCAACTTTTAACCCAAAAATCTGTAATGCAATGATGGGAAGTTTATCCTTTTCCGCTGAATTCACACTAGCAATCACGAACTTATTCCCCCTTATCGGGAATCTACCGGGGTCTTTCTTATGACTATTATTTACAACTGCAGATTCCCTTAAAAGTTTCCCGAATTCGACTTTCTTTTCCCTTTGTGTCTGTCCGAAACATCTCTCTTATTTTCTTTTTCCTGAATTGAATTTCTATTTCTGTCATGCTGCGGTTCATCCCTGGAATAGTCATTTCGCCCTCTCCTATGTTCATCCGATTGTTTACGATTTCCATAATATGCATCGTAGCGTGCAACCCCTGATCTGTCATCTCTGTTATTATAGCTTCTATCCGACGAATCCCTATTCCATGGAGAACTATGATTGAAATTTTCATAAAAATTTTCAAATCTATTATAATCCTGATAATTTCTATCCCTGTGAAATCTGTCATAATTAAAATCACTATACATTTGTGCACTGGGAAAATAATTTTGTGATACTGGCGCTGCAAATCCATAGCCTTCCATCGTCCTGTAATTATTCGCACCAAAACTCTTATTTGCAAAATTTCTCTGTCCCTGGTTCCGAAATTTAGTATTTGAATTTTTCAAATTGTACCAACATTCGGAAATGTCATGCCGATTCGTATTACAGATTTCACATCGTTTTTCTTTCAAATTATCTTCCCTAACTTGGGTTTTCGTTTTTAATTTCAACTCGTTGACCTGAGCAGTTAATTCTGCTATAGCCGTAGCCTGCTCTTTATTTAATTGTAATAAATTCGTACAAAAATCCTCATTTTCTTTGCTTGTATTGGCTGTTACCGCGTTAATCTGATCTAAAACTGTCGATTTATACGCGGCTTCGATCGTCTGAGCTTTTTCGCACAATTTCCCAAAATCTTTAATGTCTAATTTTCGCAATTCCAACGCAATATTTGGCGATATCGCCTCCAAAAATTTATTGGCTTTTATTAAATCGAATAGTTTATTAGCTCCCACCTCCGTTGCCTGGCCAGAAGCACCTAAATACATTGATGCGGCCTTGTTAAAAACTTCTATAAAATCTTTCATGTTTTGATTTGGGAGTTGCTTAATTGAGTTAAAATTTATCTGTGCTTCGATAAAAGAATCTTTTTTCTGAAACAATTCCACGATTTTTCTTTTAAACTCTGTATAATTCTTTTCCTCATTTAGCGTCTGGTCAGATACTAATTTCTCACGGGCCGTACCCACAAATTTAGCTTTTAATATCTGTAATTTAAAATCCTCTTCTACGTGGACCCGATCCAATAATTCATCGAATTCTTTCAAATAAAATAACACATTGCTAATCTTTTTTACGTCAAAGGGAACAATCAATGATAACATTTGCGACAAATTCGGTTTTAACGGGTCGTCCATTTTAATCTCTAACGTTTTAGATTTCAATTTTGATTTATTTCTTGTTACTACCCCTGGCTTAGATTGATTTTGTAAACTTTTCCTTCCTCTTCTCCTCGGCATATATTGTCCTAATTGACATTCATTACCCTTATATTATATATTTTTACACAAATAACTTTGCAATACTTAACTCCTGAATAAAATTTACTATCACACACACAAGAAAATATAAATATATATATATACACTGTCCCTCAATACCAAAATACAATCAAATTCAAAATAAATGTATAAAGTACACATAGAAAATCAGTACCAAATATTAATTTTCTAAACTGCCCTTTCTTCGTCTTATTATTATTATTTTATTTCATTTGTAATACTACTCCCGCTGTTTTCTTTTGCGGCATAAAATTGGTCTTATAAATTCACATAAAATACTTCTTTTTTTGTTCAATAACATAGAAAATGCCATGTACCCCCAAAATATAATCCTTGCAATAAAATACCACACATAAATTCAATGAGATGCAAAATCTATTTTAAAATTCTTTCAAATTTTTCAAATATGTCATATAATTTGAAATCTTATCTATACATATAATAAAACAGTAGGACCCGGTGTGTCTGTACATTGAAGATAATTGACAAAAATGGAGTCAGGGCGATAAAAGAAAACCAATGAAACACAAAAAAAATTTTTTTGAATTTTTTGTCTGTCTGTCTGTCTGTCTGTCTGTCTGTTTGTTCGAGGTTATCTTCGTAACTACTGAATGGATTTTTATGCGGTTTTCACTAATGAAGAATGCACACTCCCGGGCAGTGTATAGGCTTTGTTTCATCAAAATCGGACAACAGACAAAAAAGTAACAAAAAGAAACAAAAGAAACTATTAGGTGCGCTGCTCACGTTTTTTAGTACATAACGTTTTTTAGTACATATAAAATCCAATAGATGTCACTGTGCGATTTTAAAACGCGCTATCGTTATGTTTTCGCCAGTCTACTTAAGTATGAGAAAGTTTCAAGCTGGCTGTCGTTCCATGTGGTTTAGTCGGTAGAACGTCAGTGCGCCATACTGATGGCCCGGGTTCGATTCCCAGCATGGAATTTTTTTTCACTATGTTGGCATTAACGCCTATAAGCAATTAAAAGAATTTGAAATATTGTATTCAAGGCGAATTTTCTCTCTGGGAAAATTTCCTTGCATTAATATGTCAGTGTAATTTTTTTTTCGATTTAATTTTTTTTTTCGAAACTTTGTTTTTCTTAAAAAATTACAGTAAATATTTGATATTTCCCAACGTTTTTTGAATGATCGACTTGCTTTTTTTTTTTTTTAATGTATGTCTGAACCTTATCTAACTACTTCTTCAAGATTTCTTTAGATAAACCGACCAGCGTAGCGGGCGAAGGCCGCTAGTTTCATAATATTACTCTTAAAACCTTTCCACACACAATTATAAGATTGATTGTTTCCAATTTAAAACACAATATCATCAGTATAATCATACTTAAACATATGTATTTATTTTTAGTATAACACATCAAAAAATAGCCATTTTGGACGAATGAGTCAGAAACGTTGTAGCACACTCCATTGGCACCAAGTTTTACTTTTAAAATTTAATTTAACATTAAAAACCATGAATAGCGCGTAGAATTTTGAGTAAAACTAACTCTATGAATTACTATTAACTTTTTATACCAAAAACAATATTATTAACCTCCGGAACTGATCCGAAAAGGTCACGGTACCAGATAGGATTCTAGGGGCCTATGCTGGACAGAACTGAGCTCCTGTAACGGAAATCTTTATTTCGACCTGTCAGCATAACCCAAATCCTAGAATGAATTATGTTAGTCACTCCTAATCATTTTAATTCAAAGTATTCATAGTGTAAACTCATGCAATTTTTTTATATCTAATACAAAAATAACAGTGATCGTTCGTTTCAATCCTGGTTAATCCCTTCGATATGAGTGAGGCAACTGCCTTCATTACCAAATTGCGTTGTGAATATTTTTGAAGACGGAATTAACTTATGGATCGTAAATAAAACATAACTCTAAATTAGATCATAATAGAATTAAATAAAATAAGACTCATGGTCGAAAAGATACTAACAATTTTTTAACAACTAACATATAAATTTATTTACAATTACCTTACAAATTGTTGGTGCGTCATAAGACACATTATTTTCAATATAGATAACACAAAAAAAACAAAATAAAACACTATTAATTCTACTTGTGTAATTATTGTTTTTTAATACTATGATTGAATACCAATTGGAGCGTGCAGAACCCCCTACTTGGCATTTTGCCCTACACATTTTGGGAAACAATATAAATTATAAGAAAACCGTATCTTCATATTATTTTGTGCCCCGCACTCAGTTAAGGCTCGCATTCGAAAACATCACAGGCGGTCACACATCAATACTGGCGGACATCACATTCGGATCCTCGGCTATCACACATCATCAGTGGCGGACCTCATTTTCGGATCACAGGCTGTCACACATCATTACTGGCGGACATCATTTTCGGATCACAGGCTATCACACATCATTACTGGCGGACATCATTTTCGGATCCTCGGCTATCACACATCATTACTGGCGGACATCATTTTCGGATCACAGGCTATCACACATCATTACTGGCGGACATCATTTTCGGATCACAGGCTATCACACATCATCAGTGGCGGACTTCCCATTCGGATCATCGGCGATGTTGGTAGGTCTTCCTTGGAATTAATCACGTTTTTCTTCTAACACATCTTCGCCTCTCGGAGCAAACCTTTCATCTCAACTTTTTTTTGGAAAAAAAAAAAAGTCTATATTCTTTTTTTCTTTTTTTTATGGCGGGCGTGGCTAATCAATCTGCCCGAAAAAAATGACCATTCAGTCTCTCGCCCGGCCTGTTCCTGAAAAAAGATTCGTTGGCTCCTTCTTCGAGCGTGGGGGGCTGGCCCCTCTTGTCTGCAACGCATTCCCAGCCGGAAAAATGACCGGTAGCCTCAACTAGAGAAACGTGTGGGGTCTCGCTTAATTGGCTTGTAAATCTACCAATAAACCATTCTTGACGTAAATGTTAAGCGATTGTTACGCGAGAGCCCAACTGGTGCCTTCTAGATACCATCTGAGATAGGGGTCTGCCTTGCTCCTGACATGAATAGCGTTAAACATACACTAGTATTTACAACCACTATACAAAAACATCAAAGGATACAATATGTATAATATACCATTTTTATATATGTATCTATAAATCACGGATGATTGCTGGATGCTTATGTTTCCAGCAAATAGTTCCGGATAATCGAGGTTACTGATATTAAATAGGCTTCGTCCTATTCTTACTTACTAAGTACATACAAAATTTTAAGTCTCTATTTCCATTTGTTCGTGAGATAGAACGTTTACAGACTGACAGACGGACGGCATTTTTTTTTTTTTCTAAAAATATGTTTTTCGGAATCTCCAGTATCTGAAACGTGTAAATCCGTCAAAAAAAATTTTTCGAGAATCCGAAAAAAATAGTTCCGGATAATCGAGGTTACTGATACTAAATAGGCTTCATCTTATTCTTACTTACTAAGTACATACAAAATTTTAAGTCTCTTATCTCCATTTGTTCGTGAGATTGAGCGTTTACAGACAGACAGACAGACGGACGGCAATTTTTTTTAAAAATATGTTTTTCGGAATCTCCAGTATCTGAAACGCGTAAATCCGTCCAAAAAAATTTTTCGAGAGTCCGAAAAAAATAGTTCCGATAATCGAGGTTACTGATATTAAATAGGCTTTGTCCTATTCTTACTTACTAAGTTACATACAAAATTTTAAGTCTATCTCCATTTGTTCGTGAGATTGAGCGTTTACAGACAGACAGACGGACGGACGGCAATTTTTTTTTCTTCTAAAAATATGTTTTTCGGAGTCTCCAGTATCTGAAACGTGTAAATCCGTCAAAAAAATTTTTTTTTCGATTTTCAAAACGATTGCAAAACTTACCCTATACTACGTATGATAGGTAAGTAAAAGTGTGCCACAATTTTTGACACGACACTTTTTAGCTTGTCTGAAAGAAATAGCATCGGAGGCTAAAAAAAAAGACCCAAATTGAATTGTTAGATTTTTTAGGTACAGCAGTGTTCCAAATTGAAAAGTTCATTATGTAGCCCAAAATGGTTTAATAAAACGGCAGATCCTTACTTAATAACATAAAAATAATCAAAACATCTTAGATAATAATACATTACATCTAAGAAGTTTTAATTGCTTTAATAAGGACCTGCCCTGTTTTGAACCATTTTCGGTTACTTATTTTGGGAACACTACTGTACCCAGAAATCTTTCAACCCAGTTTGGGCCTTTTATTTTTACAGTGCAAGTTCCATGAGTCTAGACCTTAAGTCGTGTACTCTTTTTAGATTGGATTTGATTATTGCTGTAAAATCGATGGATTAACTAACCGTTCTAATCAACTTTACAGTGAAGGTGGGATAGTATGTATACAAGGTGTTTCGACGACTGTGGGACAAACTGGGAAGTTTAGTGCAGCTGACCGAAACTAACTTATTTTGTATCGGAATACAAAGTCGGAAGTAACGTGTTGAGGCACGAACGCAAAAAATAGGGCAAAAAAAATCCATACTATGGATAAATGTCTCGGTTGTATACATCATATAAGGAAAGGGCAGCTGACGTCACTGTGGGCTCCTATTAGTGTGGGCAAGCTATTTTCACCCGTGCTTCGTTATAGCACCGACTCTTCAGGCATTCTGATTGGCCTACAAATTTTATCATGGTTGTCTGCTTGCTATGATTGGGCTACGTCGTCAAGATGAATCCTACAATGATAGTAATGACAAAAATGTAGGTTGAAAGAAGTGTTTGTTTGTAAACATGCCCTTTCCTTATTATCATATGCATAGGTTGTCACTTCCGACCTTACATTCATATACAAAACATGTTTGTTTTAGTCAGCTTCACCAACCTTCCAAGTTTGTCCCATGATTGTAGAAACATCTTGCATAAAGATGTTTCCAGTATTAAATTTTATTCATTACACTTATTTCATTGAAAAAATAAAAGTTTACAAGTATATTATTTTGCAAAAGATAAAATATGTCGATGTTAAATTCGAAAATTCCTCTTCGGATACCATTATCTGATAAACAATACAGCATAGGACATTCCATTAAAAAAAGTTACATGTATGATGAAGTACTTACGAACTATATTTGTGTTTCTTATGTCCTGGCTTCCAGGTATTTCGTCGATGCGATCCAACTGCTCTGGTATACACACAAGAGAAGATGGAAAGGAACTGGATAAAAGAGAGAACACACACCTTACTTAATCTTTAGGTTTTATGAATTATTAGATTGTAACGAAAGTTTTCCGAAAAAACATCATTATATGATAACTATAATATACATAATTATACTGTAATATTATACAAGGCCCGGCTATTAATTTCCAGGACTGACATAACTGTACGAGAACGAAAAGCCGGAAGATGGCGCTAATGATTGCAGATTAAAAAGCGTTTTCTTGCGCATGTGCAGTGCACTGAGCATCATTCTGAAGTAAGGCTGTGGGCAAACATCACTAATTTCAGTTACACTAAATGAGCAATAAATCTATCTTTGAAGATGCAGTTTCCGACTATCGGTGGAAGGAGAACAAAAGGATGCTAGTTTAAAAACCTCTTTAAATGATTTCGGAGGTCCGAAGCCTATCTAATTGACAAAGGAAGGGAAAGTTTATCTCCCCCATCTTCAGTCGTAAAGCTGTCAACTGATTTCGCGTTCGATTTCTCTCTTGAAGTTCAAATTCAGTGCACTGAAAAAGCAATTTATACATCAAAGCGACGACACGAAAGATCAGAGAGAGCGACGCTTGACCACAAGAAGTTAGTGCTATGTGCCTGGTCCTTAAGTGGTTCTCGTGAAAAGGCGCATTAAAACGTAGCTCTTAAATTCCTGTTTTCGGAGTGAAAACGGAGCAAAGGATTAACATTAAATTTTTGCTTAAAATCAGGGCTTGGTTATTGCCAGCAGAAAATAGTTTCTGCCGTGCCAGTGGCAGAAAGTGGTTATTACTGGTTTTTACAGGTAGAAATTGGCAACAACTGACATAAACTCATTTCATGACTTAATCTGAGACATTTTTAGTAGTATTAAATTGCTTATATACCAGTGGCGTAGCTACGTTTTTTGGCGCCCAGGGCAGGATTAATTTTTTGCGCCCCCCCCCCCCCCAAAAAAAAAAAAAAAAAAAAAATGGAAGAAGAAACAAAATAGTCTTTTTGACTTATATTTTGAGGAAAAGCCATCTTAACTTTTTCATGTTTTTAAGGATTCGGCTAATTTTACTAAAACACACTAAACTAAAATGCATAGAACCAGATTACTGAAGATTTCCAATTTTCATCAATATTGAATTTGAATGGGAATTTCAAAAACTTAGCGGTACATTCACGGATGTGTTTATGCTATTTTAAGCATGTGGGATGCTGAGTCCGATTAGGGTTGTACGGGCCCAGCACATATTTGAGGGCACCTTGCAGTTCCTATGCATTTTTTTTTTTTGGAGGGGGGGGGGTGTAGAGGATGAGATTATTAGATATTACGATATGATTTCAAAAATAATCAAAATATATTTTTATTTTTGAGAAAATAAAGCGAAACTATAATTTTAAGACTTTAAAAAAAAAAAAAAATTATTAAATTTGAGCCCTCAGCAACAGTGGGTCATAGCGACAAAAAAAAAAAAAAAAAAAAAAAAAAAAACACACATTTACTAAAACTGCTAAGTTATGATACGTCCGATTATAGTAATAAAATATCCTGATTGAAAACTGCAGTCAACCTAGAATTTCAAATTGCTATACGCATCCATTTTTAAAGATGGATCGGAAAACAATATAAAAGGTCTTGAATTCTTATGGTAAATCAAGATATCCAACGAATTTGTTTGAGATCTTAATAAATCCTTAACATATTCTCAGTCGCATGACAATGATCAGATATCAATATATAGAGATATGCTATAGATGAAAATGATAAAAACTAAAATCCTTTTGAAATTCAAAAATTTAAATTAAAATCCATAAATTATTTTTCCCAAAATCCATTTTACTCCTTGAATTTCGTTTTTCAGCATGACATTTATTATGTTCACCAGTAAAATCAGAGAGTAACTTAAGATGGGAAATAGTGACGTTTAGGCAATTCTCCTTTCGTTTGTGGCTAAATCTTTTCATGATTCAGATTCCAGGAATTGTGCGGATCTTGACCATATGTCAATCAAGAGCTAATTAACCACTCACACTAAACGTTTCTCGCAAAATGACATCGACGCCCTCTACTGGAAAATATTACAAGCCTCAATATATTTGCATGAACTGGAATGAAAAAGTTTAGATTTAACGTTTCCGATAAGCCTGTATAACCTACGACCATGTAGGTCTAGAAATTGTCGTAAATAAATCGTAAGACCTCCGATCGAATTCAGCGAAATGATTGTAAGATGCAATGACGAAAGATTTCAGTCCAAAGAGGTTCCCGAGTCCAGTTATTTTATTCCATTGATCTCTCAGTCATTCCCATAATTTACATAGATAGATGTAGCTTTCTCTAATGTATATGTGCTGAATTTAAATATATGTAAAATAAATTAAACTTTTAAAAAGACGAAAACAGATGTTTGTAGTGGTAATACTAAGAGGATTGAAAAGTCCTACTTCGTATTTTTATACGATTTAAATAGGAAAAATTAGGGGTAGGTCGCTCACATTTCATTTAGTTTTCTCAATGACAATTTGACGGAAAAATGGAGTTTCCAATAGGAAAGAAATAATACCTTTTCTTGTTGTTCTTTCATCTAAATACTTTTTGCATTGGTTTAAGGAAGTTTTCATTTTAAATATTTATATGGAATGCTAAGAACATCAAAAATCAGTGTGAAAACCAATCTATATGTGCCCGTATGTATGATGGAGAGGACTAAAAATATCTACTACACACACTCTGAAATTTTGGGTGAGGGTAGTACAAGGTAAATCCTATCCTAATGAATGTGAGACTCAAAATTTTTACTTTCTTTTATTTTCTTTTTTCTTATAGTCGAGAATATCAAAAATGCCATTCCCTCCCCCCCCCCCTCCCGCAAAATGTCAAAAATCGCACACTCATCTGAATTTGATTTCCCAGTCGTTAGAAATCAAAATTTTTCACTTATCAGCAAAAAAAAAAAACCTAATTAAGATTTCAATTTGAAAATTTCAAAGCACATCTTTGAAAAAAAAAAAAAAAATAGAAAATCGTTTGGTAACTTTTTGTCGTTTTAATTGACGGCGACAGTATACAAAAGAAAGAAAGCCCATATGCAAAAGCTGCCACAGTCGACTACTTTTGTATTCTGTTCGCACAAGTATTTTTCTGATATAAATATTAACGTTTATTTCTATTGTAAATGTTATTAAAGTGTGTGTAAGGATTTCTTTTTTTTTGGGAAAGTGGTACCAATTTGAATAAAAAAAAAAAAATAATCGCCTGTGGCAGCCCTGCATACGATAGAAACATACAAAAACGAACATCCATTAAAAACAGAACTAAAAATATTTTTTTCCGTCCGAACAATCCACTAGTTTTCGAAAATCGATTGACCAAAGATTATATAACATACAGACAATCAACTTAATAATTAAACGCTATCGAATGCTAAAATCATAATTTAAAAGAATTTTATCAATTTAATCGAAAATTGCTAGTATGTTCTGTAGACAGAGTGAAGTGATAGGAGTTAACCCTTTCCGGCGCACTACTCTTTAAAGTTGGAATTTAAAGAAAAAAATTTTAGGCAATCTATTTAGGCCTAGAGGAGTACACATGTATTGTTTTGTAAAGATTGCACTAACCATTTTAATTATACAGCTGTTGCCGAAGTGTTCACCTCCCATAAGTAAAGCATTGATAAGCGCAGTGAGAAGAGCATTGCTGTGAAGCGCGTATTACAGTAAAACATTTTACCTATTATTTAAAAACAGTAGAGTTTGATCTCTGTGGTGCTGCCATCTAGAACTCATAAGAAAGATTTAAAGTAGCCATTAGAATAGTTTTTAAAATATTCACGGAGTTTTTGTGTCTCTAAACTGTCTCTAAACTCTCTGGAACTTTAGGTGTTGCCTACCCGGCAACACTGCGTGTTAAGGGATTAAGAATCTGTTCACAACAGTTTCTACCCTTTATTTACATTTCAAAGTATGATGACTATCGAACTTTTAAGCCCCTTTTTTTTTCGGATTCTACAAAATAGATTTCAACAGGTATTGATTCGTGAAAATAAGCTTACGATTTTCTTGAAATTTTTAAGCTCCAACTCCATGTGAAAATGACGTATTCTTATCTCCGGATTCTATGGACCCAATTTCCACTGGGTTTTTCTCATTCAACTTGGTTTTCGATTATCTCACAGGTTTTAGTTCTATCTTCCACCACCAGGACATTTTTATATGAGATTTCATGGGACCTATTCAAGGGAATTTTCTTTCTTCCAATTCATTTTACGATTATCACCAGATGTTCTTGCATGTGCTCAGTACGCCTTCTATACGGTGACGTCTGACATAGGCAGCGCACATCCATTCCGGAGATTTATTTGACAAAAATAAATTTGAATGCATGTTTTTAATGGTTGGTTTTTGGCTGCGTAGCACACCTATTGTATGCTGCCGAAAACACTGGAGACCCATACCAGAAGTTCATTTTGAAAGATTTTTTTTTTTTTTTAATTAAAATTCGAATAGAGGTTTTAATCATTCGTGGTTCATTTGGAAAAATCGACGGATGGCCCAGCTAGCAACAAATGAAAAATGTTCTTGATACCAGAAATGTAATTTCAAGTCTTCAATCGGCTTTTTGATTTATTTATTTCAGGCTAGACAGTTAAAAGCCTCCATCAGCGATTGAAAATTAGGAATTTTGCCATTCCTTCCAACTTCACGGAATTTCTTCAAAACATTCACATAAACACACAAAAGAAATCAACAATTATTATTTATTATTAAAATCTGTGAAATATTTTCGGTTTAAAGCTCCTCTGAATTTGGCGCCCCTATTTAATCATTTTGCGTCTCAATTCAGAAACATAATTATCTTCGTTACCGATTGTGTTGAGCCATCCCTAGAAATATTTACATAAATTTTTTCATTCTTCATTCATTGGATGTAACAAAATATTTTACTAAAGAATACATTAACATACATAAAAAAAATTAAAAGTAAAAAATGTTTGTTTATTGTTAAAATATGTAAGATAATTTCGGATGAAACCTCTCTCAATTTGGCGCCCCTTAGCCTCGGAGCCCGGGGCGGGAGCCTCTATTGCCCCCCCCCCCTCCGTAGCTAAGCCACTGTTATATACATTTTATTCAGTATAAATAAATAAAATATTGTGAATAGTTTTAATTAAAAAATGAATTTGTATTAAAATTTGGTAGTTTTGAATCTTCCATGAAAAACCTGCCATACTATTTGCAGATAATTTAAAATCATGAAAATGATATTAAGGACATAGCAGTTGTTAAAATTGTAAATAAATATCATAATTTATGAAGAAATTAAATACTTGTCACAAATGTTAAAATCTATTGCTGTTGCTTTGCACTTCATCCTAAGTATATGGAACCCGGACCAAAATTGACATTTAAGCATAAAGAAAGAGCAAGAAAATTGTTTTTTGATATTAATCTAAATTTTGTCATTTTGTGCCACATATAATAACCCCTTGTAGCAAAATCGACTCCTTTCCCAGAAACATATTTCCCCAATCAAGTCCTAGAAAACGTGGCCTTCTGTGGGTGGTCGCCTTTAGAAACAAATACTGGCCCCACCAGTGGCCGAGAGGTTCTGACCTTTCAACTGGTAGACGGCAGGTGCTGGGTTCGAACCCAATCGCGGCTGTCGGCCTAACCATTCAAAGTTTTCGTGGTTTTCTTCGAACCTTGCGTAAATACGGGTTAGGTTCCCTTAGAAAGACGCCCGCAGAAGACGCGTCCTGAAGACGTTCCTGAAGACGGCGCGAAACGTTGATAGTTTTATTTTATTTTAATTGTGTAAATGTATATTAAAATTCTTGTTTTGTGCACCACTGAGCAATGTTTTGCATTTTAATAAATACATTCTTATTAGTTGAAAAATATTGTTCTAATTTCCAATTAAAATTATACAATGCAATGTGCGTATAATGAGAACAAGACTTATGCATTAAAAATAATTCCTTTTCAAAAAAAAAAAAAAAAAAAAAAAAAAATGTCCTTCCGGCAGTGCCAGGAGGAAAAGGTAGCTTTCATATACTTATTTATTTATTTTAAATTAAGTTATATAAATCAAATATACGAAGGTCAAAATAGTGGAACACGATTATATAAGATTGAATACTAGTTTTTGTCAATACTGAATATTAATAGGAATTTTTAGAAATTAGTCATCTTTTATTCAACCTGGTTTTATTTTAAGCGATTTATAGGGTCGCCAAATTCCACGATATCCATTTTAAAGCAGCATGAGGGATAAAAAAAAAAAAAAAAAAAAAAAAAACCAATGAGCTTGATCGAAATCTTAATTCATGTGAACATGTACACTCACATCGAAATCGATTAATATATACGAGTGCTGTCGCGGGCAAATTGACTTTAAAAAAAAAAAATGTCACCCACATTAGAAATTCAAACTGCTATATCCCAGGCGTTTTTTAAGGTAAAGACAAAGCAAAAAATATTCTGGAATTCATTATCAAGATAAATAGTTTAGAAAGAATCTTTTTTCAATTTCTAATTTTTTGTTTATACATAATTATACATTTAAAAGATTTTTGACAAATTTAAATGGCTGCCATTTTGAAACAAGATGGCGGATAAAGTTGGCCGATGAACTCGGTCAAGACATTGGTATGTACCATGAACACACGGAGTTATATCGAAATCAGTTTATAAATATGCGTATTAACGCGTGACAAATTTCAGACCGTTTCAAAATGTCAATCACACTGGAAATTAAAAGTGCTAAAACTCAGCCATTTTTCAAGATATAGATAAAACAAAACATGCTCTGGAATCTTTGTATCAAGGTCAAAACACAAAAGAAAAATCTTTTTCGATTTCTTACTTTTTTTGCACCTAATTTTAAAATTTAAATAAAATAAAAATTAATATTCCGCCATTTTGAAACAAGACGGCGGTTGGAATTGGCCAACGAACTCGGTCCAGGCATCAGTATGTCCTATCTAAGATTCATCCAAATCGGTGTATAAATACGCGTGTTATTACGTGACGAAAATCAGTTCATTTCAAAATGTGAGCAACACTAGAAATTAAAAGTACTATAACTCAGACATTTTTTAAGATACAGACGAAACAAAAAATGCTTTGGAATCGATGTATCGTGGTCAAATGCATAAAAGAAAAATCTTTTTCAATTTCTCACTTTTTTGTACCTAATTTTAAATTTTAAATTAAAAAAAAATTTAAATGGCCGCCTTTTTGAAACAAGATGGCGGATGGAACTGATTAACGAACTCGGTTCAGGCTTTATTATGTACTATGTATACACACTAGAGATGGGAAATATAGTTATTTTTGGTTAACAGGTTACATCGTTCCACACATTCACACCTACAGGTTTCAACAACCTTTTATTTTTGTAACGTGTAACTAATCGATGAGACTATGCTGTCAACAGACATTTTAATTAGAGGGTCGCTAATTAAGGTATCTTGAATAATTTTGATACATAAGTATAGACGCTGTTTTAGTTCAGATAAACCTGCGCCTTTAAAATCAACATAGAGTTAAAATTTTAATTTTTACAAGACAAAAACTTAGTTGTGATACTTTATATTTCACGTATTATTATCGTTTTCTTGCACTAAAAATGCATTTTTCCTCGTTGAAAAATTATACGTATCACAACTCAGTAAATTTTGCCCGTAGAACTTTTTTTTTTTTTTTTTTTTTTTTTTTGCTGATTTACTTGTCAAAACACATAAAACCTTTTTCTAAATAAAAGTTATAGGAAACTTACAATCTTAACAATTTAAAAAATAATTATTTTAATTTAAATTAATATTTATATGATGCAGAAGAAAGTTTAAAGCATTTTTGCAATTGTTACAATGACTCCAAAACTGACGGTTGAGAATTTTTTCTAAACGATCAGAAATATCCTCCATGAAAACAACACCGTTTTAACAATGCGATTTGTTTAAAAAAAAATTAAATTGATCTTCATTCGTTAGCACCTTGATTTGAAGTTCGAATTTTGACATCCCCGAATCAATATCTGTCAACACATATTCAAAGCTTATCCCACAAGAGCACGAAACATTACTTGTATATTTTTAATCAAATGTCATTCATCCCATAAATTTCGTATGTGCAAGTACGTATTTAAAATCCCCTCCCCAAAATTTGTGACAGGCCAAAAAATGACGTTGGTAGTATAAAATTGGCGCCCTATAAATTTCCGCGTCTGTCGGGACCGCCCCCCTTCGCCCCCCCCCCTCCCATCCCTTTTCGAATGGCTGCGTCCTCACCAAGCTATTTTTCTTCTTTTTTTTTTCAGGAAAATACAATTACAAAAGTAATGTTTTCCAGTTCGTATTTTCTAACGACGCAATATTGACAAAATAATAATGATAAAAAAAAACAGTAATAAGCATTCTATTAAATAAAAATCATAGCGCCAGAATACCCCCCCCCTTCCCCAAATACCATGAGTACACAGTAATATCCCTTTTAAATATTCAAACTCAAAGATTGCCACCGTTTTACCCATCTAACTACATCAACGGAAGATTATGTCCCGTGCCCGAGCGATAAAACAGCTTTCTATCAACAATTAAATCCGTAAATCTCTTTAATTCCATTTTTCAGACAGAGATTCCTTCCCATTAAAAATATGACCAAAGATGGCCGACATTAGCTCCTTGCTTTTTAATAATCTGCAAGCGTTACTAACTAACTTCACGTACTCTAGAATAAAAACACATTCCCCCCCCCCATTTCATTTTCAGTATTCTAACCAGTTTTCATTATTCCAGTTGTTTTTTTTTTTTTCCATAAATGTTGTTTTCGTAATTTTAAAAACTGATTCTATTGCTTTACTCTTTGTAACTGTGAGCGTTATAAAAAATTCAAACGATAAAATATATTCTGTGAAGAATCGAAGCCAGATGTTTTTAAATATTCATAGAATAATCAACAACGAATAGCTTTTGAGAGATTTTATCACGTGAACTTTTGAGATAGCAAAAGGACAAGGTTTCCTATGATTGGCTTTCTTGATTAGACCAAAAAGATTTTTAATGTCTTGGACAATGCAAAAGGAATATGGTTCCTATGATTGACTTCCTTGATTAGACCAAAAGGATTTTTAATGTCTTGGAATCGTAGATCGACAGTGACGCATCAAAAAAAAAGTTTCATAGGGTTTTTTTTTTTTTTTCTTTTTTTGTGCGTCGGAAATTTTTTTTTTCTCTCTCTGTCTCAAAAGCGTTTTAATGCAGTTGGGGATTTTTGTTTTCTGCAGTAAAAAATTCTTTGCCTCAGAATTCAAATAGATTTATAAGTTGGAATTTTTTTTATATAACTAAACTTTTATTAATTTATAAATATGTATTCCTAAAATGATTTTCAGCCTTATTATTTGTTTCTTCTTTTTAAAATGCTTTTCATACGAGGCGTTCCAAAATTAACAGGGACTGTTTGGTAATCTGTTATTGAATAATAAGTTTTTGGTTAATATTACGAATATTTATCCTGTTATGTTAAATAATGCCCATCTCTAGTACACACCAAGTTACATCCAAATCGATTTATAAATACGAGTGTTATCACGTGACAAAGATCAGATCGTTTCAAAATGTCAGCCATAAGAAAAATTCAAAGTGCTATAACTCAATCTTTTTTTAAGATATAGACAAAGTAAAAAGTGTTCTAGAATCGGTATTTTAGGATCTAAGACATAAAATAAAAATATTTTTCATCTTTTAATTTTTTCGCATTTAATTTTAAATTTTAATATTTTTTAAAAATTTTAAATGGCCGCCATTTTGAAACAAGATGGCGGATGATGCTGGCCAACGAACTCGGGCGAGATATTTGTATGTACTATGTACATTAGAGGTCTGCACGGGCCGGAATTTCCAGGCCCGGCCCGTTGTAAAACTCAAAAGTTCGGCCCGGGCCCGGCCCGGCCCGGCCCGTACAAAAATCAGCGAAAACAGGCCCGGCCCGTTTTGGCCCGTTACAATTTCTACGATTTCTGAAAAATTTCGATTATTATCATATAACTAAAATTCCTTTAAAGAATACTGCGTACATATCTATGTAATGATTTTACATATTTTACAGCAAATACACATTAACAACATTAATGATTACTTAGATTCTTAGGCTTTCAACATTCGAATAAAGATTCATTAAAAAATTAATATGGCTTAGAATAAAAGAAAAAAGAAAGAAAGCTAAAAACATCGTTAATTTTGAAGCTGTTTAATAAAAGAAGATTTATAAATATATTTTTATATCATTTTATTATAGATTTCAATTCCAAATTCATTCTTAAATTCAAAGAAGCTCCTTTCTGATACATTTCTAAATTCATTTTTTTTTCTCAGAAACGCATAAGATTAGCAGATATCTTTATTCAGAAACTATATAATCGAATGGCGTTATCCATTTTTTGATACAAGCAATATAAGAATACTGCAAACAAATAAAATACTGTCATAATTAGCGTTTTGAATAGAATTTCCGGAAGCAATAGCAAGGCAAGGGAGAAAAACCTGCAATCATTTGAGAAACTATTATATCTCAACAAGGTTATACAAGTACTTTATTTACCAAAAATGAAAAACGCTATTCGATTCCAAATCCCTTCAATAGTTAAGCTTATCACTTTTGTACTTTTACAATTTAAAATTAATCAGAAAATGTGTCAAACTTTCGCATTATTGAGAAATTAATTTAAAAATCATCAAGAAGTATATATCCGAAGACTAAGCTAACATAAGTTCTTTATCGCTGTTAATAATTTCACAAATCATGTTTTCTGCCAATAATTAAGTCTAGTACCGGTCCGGCCAGTCTATATGTAGGAAAGTAATGCAAGCGTCAGCGTGATCTCGGACCGGCATGAGTCAGCTAAAAAAAATATTAAAACGGGTTACACATAATGTAAATCTCCGATGCCGATACACTGTGCATTTTTATATTGACGCTGTCAAACTAGTATAGCCACATTTATACTTATTCTCGTTAAAACCATTTTCGTTGAAAATAGCTCATATTTTATCGTTTCTGCTTAAATCTTCAGAACGGGCCGGCAGCCCCGAAAATTTTTTTTAGCGGCCCGGCCCGTCTGGCCCGTTCAATTTTTTTGCCGGCCCGGCCCGTTTATGTTGTTTGTCGGCCCGGCCCGTTAGAAAATTCGAAACGATTCCGCCGGGCCGGGTACGGGCCACGGGGGTTGCGGACATAATCCCCGCGGACAAAATCCCCACGGACAAAATACCCGCGGGCAAAATCCCCATGTGTATTTAGAATTGTAATACTATCTTATAAAACATAATTTTATTGATAAAGATTTTCATAAAAGTAAAATTAGTCCAACTGAAGAATTTTGCGTATCTTACAGAATTTTTTTAACATAAAAAGAAATATAATTGCATTAATAAATAACATAGTAGATAACTCAGAGAGTAATCCCCCGTAGTTTGATGTTCACAAAATTGAACAACTGAAACCTCAGGATTTCATCAACTATGTTATATAATAATAATAATAGCTTTAAGATATGTGATGCATTTGTATGCATTATTGTCTTTTAATTTATCATGAATCTTTAGGATAGAATTTTTACTTTATATTTTAAAATGTAGAGATAGATATTTTCACACTTTTTCATTCATTTATTTTTTTAATTGTAACTCACCGTGTTGGAGTTTTTAATAACTCGTTAATTCTGCGTTGACATTGTCATAAGTAGTAAATAGTCGCAGCTTTAGAACTATTACAGCGAATATACAACTTATATACTGTATGTGCTCATAAGAAGCCATATCATTCACGCGAAATACCCATTTGCTAATGTTAATTCTATGTAGTTTTTTTTTTATTTTATTTTTTATTTATTGAGTTAAAATTTCGATTTTTTTAAAAAAATTGTTATTATATAATTTGTAAACAAAATCACATGATGAAACTTCTCATAAATATTATATATATATATATTCAAAATATGGGTAAAATGAAATCGTTATATATATTATTTGCAGAATTTCACTTTTTCTTTCATTTAAATAAATAGGAATATAAACGCTTTAATTTTCATTCAGCATTTTTGGAAATACTAATTTAAATAAAAATTAAAAATACTTAAATTAAAAATATGAAAAAAAATATAACTTAAAAAGCGTCATATTTTTAAAAGTATTTTTTTTTTTTTTTATTTGTTGAATCAAAATTACTGTAAAAGAATTAAGAAAGACATATTTCAAGTTTGAACCATTTATCTGTAACGATTCTTGACTTATAACGGTTTATCTACGAGAAATGATGAATAAACCCATCATGAAGAAAATTGCACTTTCGTTGCTCCATATCAATTTTTGCTGGAAAGTGCTAGATTTTGAAAACAAACCAAAACATAAAATTTAATATTTCCTTTTTCAATTAAGATAGAAACATGATTTAAATGTCATTTTAAGCAAAAAATAATAATAATTATTATACTGATTTTTTTATTTATTTTATTTTTTATTTATTTATTTATTTATTTTTTAAGGAAAATTTGAAGGTTTTCGCGTCTTGAATTCAAGCTGGTTTTAATACTGTTTACGAAACTATTGCAAAATCAGTATGCATGTTTCGAAGGAAAAATTATAAAAAACAAATACCAGTTATTCCGATTTTTTTTTTCTTTCAGGTATGGATATTTTATTTTCAGCTGTGTGTCGATCTATCTAACTGCATTTTCAAATGATTTTTTTTTTTTTTTTAATCATTATTATTATTCCTCGATCCAAAATGGGCTGATATCTTTTTTCAACTTAATTCTTTATTTTTTACTCAGAATTTTTTGAGAATTTTAAAAAATGGGCTTCTTATCCACAATTAAGAAAAAAACAAAAAAACAAAAAAGAACAAGAAATTTCACATCTTTAGTTACAATAAAATAAACACACATGCACAGACACAGGGTGACTCATATTTATCGAAACAATGGGCTATCTCTTTAAATATTGCCCCTAGGTACAATACTTACAGTTGCAAAGTTTCTTTTTTTTTCTTTACTTATTTATTGCCTAAGTGGGGCAGAATCAGAAAAGGGTGCAAAGTTTGATAAAATAAGTTGCAATTACACAGGGGGACTATTTAGGGAAATACAAAAATTACATTTTTATACGGCCCTGGTTGGTTAAAATTTCCCCTTAGGAAGTTTTTCCTTATCATTTTTTAATTTAAACAATAACAAAAAAATATATCTTGATTCCTGCAAAACTCAGAGAGTTATGTCTATTTTAATAATTTGCGGGGTTTCAAGGGATCAGACACAAATGGAAATGCGTGTAATTCAATGCGCAATGTTACTGTAAAAGTATCAAGGAAACATTCATTTTTCTTTTATTTATTTATAGAGTTAGAATTTTGAATGCTTTGAGATAGTTAACGATATAATTTGTAAACAGAATCACATCATAAAACTTCTTTTAAAAATAAAAATGCATTTTTTTTTTTTTTTTTTTTTTTTTTTTTTAAGAGTAATTTAAAACTGTTATTAATCAAAGTTTCATTCGTCGAATTGAATTTTTTTCTTTTGATTAAGTATCTAATTTTTATTTTTATTTAGCATTTTAAATAATATTTATTTAAAAAAAATTAAAATATTTAAAATAGCGATTTAAAACTAATCGGATGTGGCAATCCCAAAACCTCTGTTTCATGAATGTGAATATTTCAAAAAGCGCTACCAATGCGCGAAAATAAAATAAACTATGCTCATCATGAGAATTCTAAGGACATGAAATTCCATGCATTATTTCTTGAATTAGACAATTGCAATATTGGAAAAAATGCAACATAAAAAGCGCCACTTGTTGGGCAACTTATACCAAAACATAAAGTGAATAATATTTATCAAGCTGAATCTGATATTTGAACCTGAATCTGAAATTTGTTGAAAAAATTCGTGCATTAGCTCTTGGATTAGAACTATTGAAGGAATCGGGAAAAATTCAGCATAGCAGCATCACCTGTTGGGTTTTTGATACTAAAATATAAACAGAACTAGTTTATACCACGGATTTACTAAATCTGAAGTTTAATGAAAATCCGCATATTAGTCATTGAGATAGAGCTGTTGCAAAAATCGTAAAATAATACAACATAACAGTGCCACCTGTTGAATGATTTACAACAATAACTGATTAGTTTCAATGTATATCAAGAACTATCTGAATATGCATTTTTATTGAACACCGTTCATTACTTTTTGAAATAGAGCTATTTCAAAAATCCTGAAAAATGCGGCATAGCAGCGCCACATGTTAAGGCCCCTGTCCTCGCTCGAGGAAACGCTCGCGAGCTAATGCTATTCCTATGGGGAGGCATTTTTCTAATAACTCTTTCGCATTTTGAATATTTTTTTTTTTTGCTATGGATAGCTGAGGTGCATGCCGATTGCGCACCTTTTTTACTTTTTCGATTTTGGTTGCAGATATATTTTTTAAAAAGCACTTTCAGTTTCGAAACCGGTTTTAAAAGTGAAACTAACCTTGTAAAAAATATCTGCAGCCAAAATCGAAAAAGTAAAAAAGGTGCGCTATCGGCATGCACCTCAGCTATCCAATGCAAAAAAAAAAAAAAAAAAAAATTATTCAAAAATGTGAAAATGCGAAAGAGAAAAATGCTTCCCCATAGGAATAGCATTAGCTCGCGAGCGTTTCCTCGAGCGAGGACAGGGGCCTTAAGCAATTCACATAGAAATGTAAACAAAACTATTTCATATCATGGGTTTACTGAATCTGAAGTTTAGGGGAAATCCTAATGAGTTATAGATGTTGCGTAAATTGTAAGGAAAAAAATGCAGTATAGCTGCGCCATTTGTTGAGAAATTTACACCAAAAACAAATCAGCAACAATTTATATCAGGAACTACCTGAATATAAATGTTTAGCAAATTCAGTGCATTAATTCTTGAGATACAGCGCCCCCAAAACTTATGTCACAGACAGAGCCATAGACTCATAAACAGACAATTTGTAAAAAAAAAAAAAAAAAAAAAAAAAAAACTGTTTTTTGGAGTCTCTGACACTCAAAACGTAAAAAAGTGGAATTCGAAAATTTTCATGAATCCAATACTTTTTTAATATAAAAATAAAAGAAAGTAAAAACATTAATTATGAACAAATTGGAATATTTTCTTTTAGACATCTTACAAAACGCACATAGATAAGCAAAATAAATGTTCCAAATAAATATTCGTGTCTACCAATGAGTCACTTTTCTTGTTATTATCCTTCTAGTAATTTTTCTTGAAGATGTGGCCATTTTTGTGATACTCTGCATATAAATGTGAGTAGTACTGGGTGCATAATTTATGCATACATATAATACATATGAAGTTTAGCATTAGCCGCTTCCACATTATTCACAAAAAATTCTATCATTCATCATGGGAGATCAATCCAAAATCCCGTCATAGCTGTACTCGGACCCTGTTTCCTTTATATTTAACAAGATACTTTGCATTTAACATTTCATTGCTAAGACTGTGGCAAACTCAGTAGTACATTTTTCCACCCTCTCCCCCACCCTCCGCAGAGTACCAAGAATGCCGAAATAAATTAAAAATCATCATCAGGTGATATTATTTACTAAAAATATGCATTTTCTAAAATTGATCCAGAAAGGCTGTTATAGATTGTATACTCCCTCCTCGGTGAATGAAAGGGGGACAAATTAAAACAATCATTACATCTTTGAAAAAAAAAAAAAAAAAAAAAAAAGTATAATCTTAAAAATATTAATATTTGTATAAACGAGATCTAAAATTTAAACTAAATTCGAAGCATTAGACAGACTTTAATACATTTAAAAAGCAATTAAATTTTAAAAATATATGTATCAATTAAGAAAATAATCAATTTTAAAAATTGTTTCATATTTAGTGTAAAGAGTCTTTTATTTCACTTTAAAATGTACATGTATATTTAAGAAATATAAAATATCTATCACATAATTTATAACTTCCATTTGTCACTTTCATTTTTCAAATAAGCTTAAAACATTTTTTAAATGTTTAGAGATCCTTTTTGAAAAAGAAACTTGGTCAAAATAGAGCTTTTATTCAGCAAAGAAGGTGTTTTGTCCGGCGGAGTTTTTGTCCGGTGGGGATTTTGTCCGGTGGTGATTTTGTCCGTGGGGATTTTGTACGTGGGGATTTTGTCCTCGGGGATTTTGTCCTGGACTCGGGCCACGGGCCAAGCCCGGGCCCGTGCAGACCTCTATTGTACATACCAAGTTTCATTCAAATCGGTTCATAAATACGTTAGTTATATCATGACAAAAATCAGATCGTTTCAAGATGTCAGCCATAAGAAAAATTCAAAGTGTTATAACTCAATCATTTTTTAAGATATAGACAAAGTAAAAAGTGTTCTGGATATGGTGTTTTAAGATCTAACACATAAAATAAAAATATTTTTCAACTTTTAATATTTTCGCATTTAATTTTAAATTTTAAAAAAATTTAATTGGCCGCCATTTTGAAACAGGATGGCGGATGATGCTGGCCAACGAACTCGGTCGAGATATTTGTATGTACTATGTACATACCAAGTTTCATTCAAATCGGTTCATAAATACGTTAGTTATAGCATGACAAAAATCAGATCGTTTCAAAATGTCAGCCATAAGAAAAATTCAAAGTGCTATAACTCAATCATTTTTTAAGATATAGACAAAGTAAAAAGTGTTCTGGAATTGGTGTTTTAAGATCTAACACATAAAATAAAAATATTTTTCAACTTTTAATTTTTTTCGCATTTAATTTAAAAATTTTAAATGGCCGCCATTTTGAAACAAGATGGCGGGTGATGCTGACCAACGAACTCGGTCGAGATACTTGTACGTACTATGTACATACCAAGTTTCATTCAAATCGCTTCATAAATACGTTAGTTATCGCATGACAAAAAGCAGATATATATATATATATATATATATATATGTCAACATTTGAACGGAGGGTGGTTTGTGATCGGTGGTCATGATCGGTGAAAATATACCAAAATTTTCTGGAAGTGCTTTCCTCCGGACGGCTGTAATAGGTAGCTTTATACTTTTTGTAATGAAAGCTACCTAAAACTAGATTTATTGCTATTTTTTCAGCATGAAAATAAAGATCAGAAGAAAAAGAGATAAAGATTATACTTTTACCCCAAAAGTTAAAGAAACAATTTTAAATAATGCAATAAATGTAAGATTCAAAGTTAGAGACATTGCATACATTTAAAGAAAATTACATAAATATATGAAATAAAGAACAAAAATTGCTACATAAAGAAAAATTGTAACGATTGCTAATGCACACTTACACTGTAATTTTTTTCATTTAACACTGATTTTCTGTTCTCCAAAGAAGCCCACCTAATGATCACATCGTCCAGTTTAAGCAAGTCCGCTATTTCATTTTCACATTTCAAAAGCATTAAGCTATCCAGTCTGTCATCGCTCATGGCAGTTCGTAACTCATTTTATATATTTTTTAGCTGACTAAATGTCCTTTCATTTGACGCAACACCATAAGTTGCTGTGAATGTTAAAATGCACAGTTTAAAGGCTTGATCTAAATAATTTTTGAATTTTTTGGCATGAATGAAAAATCCGTTAAGGGAGTCAACATTATTGTTTGAACACAAGGTCAAAAAGTATTTCCATTTGACTCTGCAAGTTGTGTATGTCAGGTTTATCAGATCCAGAAGGAAACATGTTAATAACTTTTTCTAGATTACTTATGCTCAAATTTGCTTTGGTGAATGGTAACTTAAACTAGTCGTTGGGGGCCACCGTAATACTTACCCATCATGGATATGTATATGAAAATAAAACATGTGAAAACTATTTATACAATGCATTGCAATTCATAAACAAAATTTAAATATTGTTAATATACATAGTAATGCTTTATTAAAGTACTGCTGATGTACCAATTTCGACAAATTATATAAAACGCCAAACTACTCAAGTAGTACCGAACTGCGTAAAAGAAACATCCTTATAACTCCAAAAATAATAGTTCTATTAACTAACAATTAACTGTGTCGGATTAAGCGTCTCATTTCCAATTAAAATATACCTCTGAATTGAAATTTGAATGAAATACAGGGTCATGAAAAGTCGAAGAATGTGGAAAACAGGATTACAAATATCTCGGCAACTAATAATCCGATCGACTTCGTTCTATATGCAAAATGTGTGTTATTTTATTGCCTTTTACGTCCATTTCTTAAAACAAAAAAATTCGAAAATTTTTATATACCTTTCATCAGAACGAATTTTTCGAGGGTCCGAAAAAAATAGTTCCGGATAATCGAGGTTGCTGATATCAAATAGGGTTCGTCCCATTCTTACATACTAACTACATACAAAATTTCAAGTCTCTATCTCAATTTGTTTGGGAGATAGAGCGTTTACAGACAGACAGACAGACGGACGGCAATTTTTTTTTTTTTTCTAAAAATATGTTTTTCGGAATCTCCACTATCTAAAACGTGTAATTCCGTCAAAAAAAATTTTTCGATTTTCAAAACGATTGCAAGACTTACCCTATACTACGTATGATGGGTAAGTAAAATCGAATGTATCGGTTCAATATTATCTTTGATATATATGAAACATTGTCATTGAAGCCCATTATTAATGTGTCCAAAACTTCTTTGAATTCTTTCCTGTAAAAAGTATTTAAATCAATTTCCATTGCTGTTCTATTGTTTTTATCAATTTTCTTAGGTGGAATCCTTTTTCTATTGTGTTTTCGGAAGTCTGATTCAACATCTATCCCCATTTTTTCAGCGAATATAATTGAACTTTTTATAAGATTATTCATTCCAGTGGAATCATCACTAATTGCTTGTAAGCTTTGGACAGTATTTTTTATTATCGCAATGCAGTCAAAGACGTTAAAATCAGGTGTCTCCAGAATCTCAGTTAAAATTTTTGTTTTACTTAAGATGTTTTTCATGAAAAAAAATGATGCAATAAAATCAAAAGTTTTCATTTTCTTATAAATTCCAAATGCTTTTGTTCTAGTAGAAGAATCAAAAGTATTCTCATTGAAAATATTTTCTAATAGTTCTATTATTCCCTCCCCCCTCCCCAAGAAAATTCTGAAATGTGCTCCTGCCCGAGTCTGCAAAAAAAGCTAAGCTCAAGCTCAAACATGATTAACTATCCGATGACGTTCTCTACATATTGGACATAATACAATGTTGTCAAAATAAAATCGGCTCATGTAGCACATTTTATACGTATTCTTGTGAAACTCATATTTATTGAAAATAATTAAAATTTTATGAGCTTCTTTTAAATTTTTATATCAGACTGGTGGACGCACTCTGTTTGAAAGTTTGCCTTTCATTTTGCCTGCTCGGTCTACGGGCCATGCCAGTACCTTGGACCAAGCCCAGGCCCGAACAGACTTCTAGTATATGAGCCATTATGGCTTTTCATACGAAAATAACATAAAAGTCACGGACTATAATTTGAAATTTTTAGAAATGAACAAAGTTTTGGAGGAAATAAAGGAGCGGAGAAGGCTGTTTAGAGTCAGATATTGATACACAGGAGCAGAGACATTCAGGTCTAATAAGTGTATGATGTTTTCGTAGAACAGAGAAATACAATGACAAATTGAGTCTGGTTGATTTCTTTTGGTAATTTAACTTGTTTGCTAAACCATAGTCGCCGAAAGAATAAAAAGCTTATATATTTCTTACGATTATTAAGGGGCCGCTTCACTCAAGTGAAAAGACCCGTTCGCTAATGCTAATCCTATGGAAGAAATTTATAAACATATCTCGGTTGCATTTCAATATTTTTAAACGATTCTTTTTGCATTGGATAGCTGAGATTGATCTGAATGCAGGCCGTTTTTTTTTTTTTTTTTTTTTTTTTTTTTTTTTTTTTTTTTTTACTTTTTCGATTTTGTTTACAGATATTTTTTATGAGGGTGATTTCGCTTTCCAAACCGGTTCTGAAAATGAAAGCGTATCTATAAACAAAATCGAAAAAGTAAAAAACGGCTTGCATTCAGATCAATCTCAGCTATCCAATGCAAAAAGAATCATTTAAAAATATTAAAATGCAACCGAGATATGTTTATAAATTTCTTCCATAGGATTAGCATTAGCGAACGGGTCTTTTCATTTGAGTGAAGCGGCCCCTTAAAAAAAAAAATAAAGTCTTTCAAAAATCTAGATTTTTCCAACTCTAAGCTCAAATTTCCCAACTTCACACATATGGGGGGGGAGGCTCTCCCATACCCCCCCATGGCGACGCCCCTGTCTTTATCTTATAATGGTTCCGTTTTCACTTTTTAAGTACGGAACGCTAAAAAGTAATCTAAATTTCTAAATGCTTCGTGTTTGTTATACGTCGGTTGTAAAAATGAAAAATTAAAAAATAAAATAATAAGATTTTAATTTAATGATAAGGCTATCTATGGAAAAAAAATTTCATTATCAATGCATGAAAAATAATAGAATTTATTATAAATCACAGTAATATATTTTATATTTTTTGCTGCATTTATTTCGTGTTTTTTTCTTTTCTTTTACAGAGTAAAAATTCACGGTACTCCATATAGATTTACATTTATTAATATCCGCGTCTGAGAAAACACATCTGTAATAGTACTTTTAATTAAAATTTACAGAAATATTTACTTTCGTAAAATAACACTTACCACAAGTACGAGTATGCAGATAATAGTAGCAATAAATGTACGATGAATCTTTTTATCCATTCTGAAAGAATGAGAATAAATTATTGTTTCTTACAAATGTTTTCACTTCACATTAAAATATAATTTATGTAGAAAAAACTGATATTTTCGTGATTTTAACGATAGTAAAATTGTTATTTAATAACATGCTACTTCGTAAACTATTACCGCATGTTCTAAAAAAACATAATTCATTTGGAAAAGTCTCTTGTCTTGTAAACTGAATCCCAACCCCTTTCTCCCTTTCTGAATATTTTAATGATGTGTTAGCATTTCTTTTTTCTCTTTAATTGTGTTTTGCCTTGTGATTAATCTGATTGGTCAGAGTTTTCAGTGTCAGTGACGTAGTTTGGTTTCTTACTCCTTGACGGGAACCTTCTGCTTGGCGCAAACTATTCGCGTTTGAAATGAAATAGACGCCCTCTCGCGGACAATGTCTGAAACGAAATAGAATTGATATCGTGAGCATTTTCCGCTGAAATCTGTGTTTAAAAGGCCGATAAATAAATAAACAGTTCTATAATAAATAAATAAATAAACAGTTCTATAACGCATGCAACGTTGGGTTCTTTGTATTAAAATTATCTAAAATCAAAATTTTATACACAAAGTTTAGATCTATAATATAAAAAAGTACATTTGACTTACTCATGGAAAAATAACATGACAGCAACACAATGCTTGCTGATTCGCTTGCTTGCTCCAGCTGCATGGAACAAACAGCATTACGTAAACAAACGATTATCAGGTCTATACAACGCCATCTTTCGGTCATTACAAACGCGAATAAGAGTCGAGTGTTTTGATGGCAAAAGTTATTTAATAAACAGTGAGCAAAAAAGTATTTGCACGCAGACGATTTTTTGCATAAGTAATAGAGATGGGCATTATTTAACATAATAGGATAAATATTCGTAATATTAATCAAAAACTTATTATTCAATAACAGATTACCAAAAAGTCCCTGTTAATTTTGGAACGCCTCGTATGATAAGCATTTTAAAAAGAAGAAACAAATAGTAAGGCTGAAAATCATTTTAGGAATACATATTTATAAATTAATAAAAGTTTAGTTATAAAAAAAAATTCCAACTTATAAATCTATTTGAATTCTGAGGCAAAGAATTTCTATTACTGCAGAAAACAAAAATCTCCAACTGCATTAAAACGCTCTTGAGACAAAGAAAGAAAAAAAAATTCCGACGCACAAAAAAACCCTATGAAACTTTCTTTTTGACGCGTCACTGTCGATCTACGATTCCAAGACATTAAAAATCCTTTTGGTCTAATCAAGGAAGCCAATCATAGGAACCATTTTCCTTTTGCATTGTTCAAGGCATTAAAAATCCTTTTGGTCTAATCAAGGAAACCAATCATAGGAAACCTTGTCCTTTTGCTATCTCAAAAGTTCACGTGATAAAATCTCTCAAAAGCTATTCGTTGTTGATTATTCTATGAATATTTAAAAAACATCTGGCTTCGATTCTTCACAGAATATATTTTATCGTTTGAATTTTTTATAACGCTCACAGTTACAAAGATTAAAGCAATCGAATCAGTTTTTAGAATAACGAAAACAACATTTATTGAAAAAAATTGCTGGAATAATGAAAATCGCTTTTATCAAACAAATAGGTAGAATACTGAAAATGAAATGAGGAAAAAATGTGTTTTTATTCTAAAGTACATGAAGTTAGTGAGTGACGCTTGCAGATTAAAAGCAAGGAGGTAATGTCGGCCATCTTTGGTCATATTTTTAATGGGAAGGAATCTCTGTTTGAAAAATGGAATTAAAGAGATTTACGAATCTAATTGTTGATAGAAAGCTGTTTTATCGCTCAGGCACGGGACATAATCTTTCGTTGATGTAGTTAGATAGGTAAAACGGTGGCAATCTTTGAGTTTGAATATTTAAAAGGGATATTACTATGTACTCATGGTATTTGGAGAAGGGGGGGGGGGGGGGGTATTCTGGCGCTGTGATTTTCATTTATTACATGTTTATTACTGTTTTTTTATCATTATTATTTTGTCAATATTGCGTCGTTAGAAAATACGAACTGGCAAACATTACTTTTGTAATTATATTTTACTGAAAAAAAAGAAGAAAAATAGCCTGGTGAGGACAAAACCATTCGAAAAGGGATGGGGGGGGGGAGGCGAAGGGGGGCGGTCCCGACGGACGCGGAAATTTATAGGGCGCCAATTTTATACTACCAACGTCATTTTTTGACCTGTCACAAGTTTTGGGGAGGGGATTTTAAATACGTACTTGCACATACGAAATTTATGGGATGAATGACATTTGATTAAAAATATACAAGTAATGTTTCGTGCTCTTGTGAGATAAGCTTTGAATATGCGTTGACAGATATTGATTCGGGGATGTCAAAATTCGAACTTCAAATCAAGGTGCTAACGAATGAAGATCAATTTTATTTTTTTGAACAAATCGCATTGTTAAAACGGTGTTGTTTTTATGGAGGATATTTCTGATCGTTTAGAAAAAAATAATTTCCAAACCGTCAGTTTTAGAGTCATTGTAACAATTGCAAAAATGCTTTAAACTTCCTTCTGCATCATATAAATATTAATTTACATTAAAATAATTATTTTTTAAATTGTTAAGAAACTACATATTTTATACAGTGTTCAGTAAGTTTCCTATAACTTTTATTTAGAAAAAGTTTTTATGTGTTTTAACAAGTAAATCAGCAAAAAAAAAAAAAAAAAAAAAAAAAAAAAAAGTTCTACGGGCAAAATTTACTGAGTTATGATACTTATAAATTTTCAACGAGAAAAAATGTATTTTTAGTGCAATAAAAACGATAATAATATGTGAAATGTAAAGTATCACAACTAACTAAGTTTTTGTCTTGCAGAAATTAAAATTTTAACTCTATGTTGATTTTAACCCTTTAACGTTCATTGGTTTCGCCACGAAACCACAAAATTTTAATTCCGATACGCAACACTGACACTGGTATTTTTATCTAAAAATATCCCTTTTATTCTGTATGTGAAAAATCACGTTTTCTAATTTAGAAATATATTTGTTCTTAATTACCGGTGTCATTCATTTATTTCGACATCTTAGCAAGAAAAATGCTGTGATCGTTAAAGGGTTAAAGGCGCAGGTTTATCTGAACTAAAACAGCGTCTATACTTATGTATCAAAATTATTCAAGATACCTTAATTAACGGCCCTCTAGTTAAAATGTCTGTTGACAGCATAGTCTCATCGATTAATTATACGTTACAAAAATAACAGGTTGTTGAAACCTGTTACCTGTGAATGTGTGGAACGATGTAACCTGTTAACCATAAATAATTATATTTCCCATCTCTAATAAGTAACCATAGAAAGCAAATTTGGTACTATTATCCTAATTATTCATTTATTTAAATAAGAAGAAAATAAAAATAACTACAGTAAAACCTCGATAATTCGGATTAATTGGAACCAGACCCAATCCGGATTATCGAAAATCCGGATTATCCGGAGAATTAGAAAAAAATTAAATAAAATAAAACATACAGAAAATCAAATTTATGTTAAACTTATTGAACATAAAAAAAGTTGAATATTAAAAATTAAAAGTTTTTTTACTCAGAATACGACGATAAAACAAGTTAATGTTGTGGAAATTAGCCAATCGCTTCTCAAACTTGAAAAAAAAATTGACCAAACCGATCCGTATTAGCGGGGTTTTACTGTACTCATTTTCCTTAAATAGTAATAGAACACATTTAAAAAAATAAATTAATATTTTCTCATACCTAAAAAGTATTTGCACACGAAGCATTGACTTTTAAAAAAGGCATTAAATGTGAACATTATGCAAATGTTTAGTATATCAGTCCCGCAGTACATTAAGCCCGCACTTTAAAGTCACGTAATACATTAACTGGGACAGGATTCTGGGGAGTTTTTGTTCTAATGGCGCCGAAAACGTGTGAACTGTCTGTTGCTACCCGTGAGAAGATTATATTTCTTAACAATTCTGGATTAAGTTACCAAGGAATAGGTAAAAAAAAAATAATCTAAACTTTTCTAGTGTTCGTTTTGTAATTAAGAAGGAAAAAGAAACTGGTTCGACAATAAATAAGCCGCAAACTAAAGAAAGCTAAATACCAGGCAAAGGAGAGTCATCATAAAAGAATCTTCAAAAAACCCTTTTCTAAGTGCTCAAGAATTGGCTGCTGATGTCGCTTCAACGTCGGGAACAATAGTTACACCACAATCAATTAGAAATATTCTTCATAATGCAAATATTTGAGGAAGAGGCCCTCTAAAAAAACCATTTATTAGTGAAACAAATAGGGTGAAAAGACTTGAATTTGCAAAAACTTATGTCAGCAAACCACTAGAGTTTTGGAAAACTGTTATTTTTTCCGATGAAAACAAGTTCAATATTTTTGGCTCAGATGGTAAGAAAACTGTATGACAAAAGCCAAATACTTCTCTTCAAATTAAAAACTTGAAACCAATTGAAAAACATAGCGGTGGTCATGTAATGATTTGGGGATGCATGCCTTTTAACGGAGTTGGCGAAATGACTTTTATTGAAGGCAATATGAATGCTAAACAATGTATTAATATATTGCGAGATCATTTATCTAATAGTGCTCTGAAATTAGGAATTCCTAATTCTCTTATATAGAAACTACACAAAATGCCGTGATTGTCGATTTTTTAATAAATGTTGAAAATGTTGCAAAAATATGCTGTCAAAAACGGCGTTTTGGACCAAATTTTCCGAATCTGGAGATCTGCGAACGAAAAAAAAGGCCATGTTGAAAAGCTAATTGTTTATATATCAAATTCTAATGGATTGAGCGAAGAATAAAATCACACGGCACCTTATACGTCTCTTCAAAAATCACCTCAGCAAGTTTCATATCTTTGCCTTTAAAAATGAGTCAGAAAATGTATCGGAAAGTTTTAAGCTGTTGAAGGGAAAAAAATATTTTTCCGAATACACCCTTAACTTATAAATAATTTCTTTAGTTCTTTTTTTATTGCTTGTGTGCAAATATTGTTTTTGGCTGTACAAATGCTACTTTTTTTTGTTTTCATATATTAAATATAATTATTAAGTCAGATATTAAATATGTTTGTTTTGTAAAAGTGTTGGTACAGTGAAACTTCCAAATAAGGGACACCTCTATTTAAGGGACGAAATTCCCGTTCCCAGTCCCTTGGTATAGGACGTGCAATGGATTTACCTCTGAATAAGGGACACTCGATTTAAGGGACACTTGAAAATGAGATTAAAGGGGCTGACTTTTGCATTTCAGATAATGAAGTAGTCTGTAATGGAAATGAAAATACAGAATAATGTGAATGTATTAAATAGACAATCAATCATGTTGATACTAAGGCATACGACACAATTGACGTGTATTTATTTACCCACAATTCTGATTCGACTTTAGTGTGTTTATCCTCATTGAAAGTAACGCTGGAAATTGTGGGGATGATTCTGAAAATGGAGAATAAAATAAAATAGTGAAATAAAGAACTTTACAGACAGGGGCCTCGCTAAGGGGGGGGGGGAGCCTCTGTGCTGTAGAATCACATATAGTTTTCTTAAATTTTACATTTTTCTAAATTACAGTTAAAGCTAATCTTTAATTAAATATCTATTTTATCTTAACGTTTTATTTCGATCGCACAATAACTTTCCGTTAAAAAGTAAAGAAAGAAAACATGTAACAACTGCTGTATCATTAAAAACGGTTCTCAGATAAAGAGATTTCCTTTAGATGAAATTTCTCCTTCAGTAAAAATAATAAAAGAAAGAATAAAGAACCCCGTTGCTTGCGGTTAGCGAAAAATCGTTTCTCTCTGCGTAATGTTGAGCCTAACTTCTTTATTACATAAAAACTTTTCATGTAAATGCTCTGTGTTGTGTCTTTTGATAAAATTCTCCCAATAAAATTACTGTACAAACAATATAAAGCACAACTTACCTTTAAAGTGAAAAAAAATCAGGAAAAAAAAGTAGGATAAAATGTAATAATATATTTTTTTATACATGAATTTATAATTCGATTATGCATGCATCATTATTATTATTTATGTCATGTGCACATGGCATGTGATTCAAACGATAAAATTTTATTTATCTGAAAATGAGCCCACTGTCAATAATATATGAAGGTGCATACATCCTTATTGTATAACCAGTATTCACATGCATCTTTCTCTGTATTGTTTCTTTTATATAAACCTCATATTAAAAAAATAATGGTTGCAACCCGACAACATCATGCCTTATTTTTATAGGAAAAAGAGATGCACCATTAACTTACCTAGAACTTTTTCATCTACATGGAAATATAATATAAAATTTATGAAAAAGAAAAAGGAATATACGTCAATTTATAACACTTCAAAAATAACTGTATTAAAAAAAATAAACAAAATATATAGTCATTAATTAATAATGGAAATTATAAAAATACTTTCTTTAAAAAGTAATAAACTGTCTTGATATTTCTCAAACGACTTTCAGCAAAAAGTGCACAGCAATGAGTACTTAGATATTTGAAAAATATAATTTTATCTTGCTATCGTTTGTATCATAGTTTTAAAATAGCACTTGTAAAGCTGTGAAATGTTTCAAGACAATCTAAAATCATTTATAACTGTTCGTATTTAAAGAAATTCAATTAGAGCACAGAAAAACTAATACATAATAAACTAAAAATGGTTGAAAATTACTCAACATAATTTTTTTTTAAATAAAAATATCATATAATTAAAATAGAAATTGAGATTTAACCTATTAAATATAAAAGCATACACTTTCTCATCTGCGAAATTTATGCTGTAAATATTTATCAATGAATGTCTTCTTCACTCATTTTTTTTTTTTAACTTTCAACTACTACAAATAAACTTGTAACAGTATTATCGTAAAAATAAACGTTCAATAGCGCACAAAATTACAGACACAAAATTGATCAATTCTGTAGTTTTAAGGGTTTTTTTTTAATAGTATAGCGCATGTAATTATTTTTGTGAAAAACATCAGTGTCAGCATCCAAAAATTTAAAGAATAAATCCAATGTGAAGATCATATTATCGACGAATGACGAAGAATTTAAACGTCAAACACGAAATTCTGTGTCACTTTAGTCGAAAGCATATGGAATCGTCACTGAAGTACACCGCTAAGATGAAATAAAAACATTATGTCAGTAAACGTTTAACGGAGGTGAAATAAGAGTCACAAATCGCCAGTCGTAGATTCTTAGGCCTACATCGGCAGGAGAAAATTTAACGAGCGGCCGCGTTAACACCGAGCATCTCGAAAGGTCCCGATCAGAAGAATCAATCGCTCAAATAAAAGATAAATCGGCACTATAATCCAACTCCATGAGGTCCATCAAGAAAAATCCAGCAGACATAATTCACAGGAACATACGCATTTCAAACAACATTCTGTGAACAAGGGGGGCATTTATTTAATAATCCATGGTTCACAAACATAAGTGGGACTTATCTGACGAGGAGACAGTCATTCGAAACTATTTGAAGACAAACGTTAATAATTCACATTTATAGTATTCAGGCGAATAAATAGTCCGGAAAATAATCTGGCAGGTAAATAAAAAGGCAGGCAAATAACAGCAGGCACCATCCCTCAATGTTTGAAAAAGTTGCGAATGCCTGGTGTAGGCACCAAAGTTTCTGTACTGTAGATCTGTATTTTAAAGTATTGTGACCAGGTTCTTTTCAAAAAAATGCATTCGCTAGAGTTGTAGGCTGTGATCAATAAAATAAATGCCTTTTGAGAACTTTGTTTATTTAAAGTAGAGTTATAAAAATTAAATCATTTCTTACTGAAATAATTAGGGATGGTGCCTGTAAGCATTTTTTTTAGAAACCTTCTTTACATGTCTGAGTCCGTGAAGGGAGAGCGAGGCAATTGAATTTTCTCATTCAGAATTCACACATTAGCATCTTAGAATTGGCGAAAGGAGCATATGAAAAGTGAATGATATCATAACCATGAAATTTTCTGTTACGCTTTAAACAATTAAGATGATTTTGAATTTAATGCAGGGCACCCAGAAATGGGCAGTCCTAAAAAAATACGCCAAAAAGAATTCGCGCCAAAATCGTACGTTATATGTCTGTTTTGGGAGAATTTTATCAAAAGACACAACACAGAGCATTTACATGAAAAGTTTTTATGTAATAAAGAAGTTAGGCTCAACATTACGCAGAGAGAAACGATTTTTCGCTAACCGCAAGCAACGGGGTTCTTTATTCTTTCTTTTATTATTTTTACTGAAGGAGAAATTTCATCTAAAGGAAATCTCTTTATCTGAGAACCGTTTTTAATGATACAGCAGTTGTTACATGTTTTCTTTCTTTACTTTTTAACGGAAAGTTATTGTGCGATCGAAATAAAACGTTAAGATAAAATAGATATTTAATTAAAGATTAGCTTTAACTGTAATTTAGAAAAATGTAAAATTTAAGAAAACTATATGTGATTCTACAGCACAGCCTCCCCCCCCCCCCAAACATTCGCAAATGTTGATACACTTGGCAAATTTAATTAAAATTTTAATAAAAATTGTAGTACGTTTTCTATTTTTGATAGAATTTGCAAAAGTTACAACTCTAATTGGAAATATTATTAAACTTTTTACAAATAAGAACTGTATTACATTTTCTAAGTGTGGTAACTTGGCAAAATTATAAAACGAGTTGGCAAATATGAAAATTTGACTTGGCAATCTAAGGTCTTCTCCCCCACCAATAAAAAGTCTTAGCGATGGCCCTGTTTACAGATGCTTTAAAGCAAGCTGTTCTCAAATCCAAAAAGACAACATTTATGAGAAGATTTACTTTGTTTTTATTCAAAAATGCCTAAAACTTGCAAGTTTTGAATCGAATTTGTACGTACTATTGAAGAAAGGGTAAGAAGCGTCTTTGTCATGTGGTCACTTATAACTCAATAGGTATTTTATTCAAAACTTGAAAACAAAATTCGATTACAAATCGCTCCCATAGTCAGGCGTACTAATTTCTGTTAAAAAATAAATTTGTAAATATGTCAAAACGTTTTCTGTGTGCTGAACAAAGTAATTGAGAGATTTGTTGCCTTAAAATACGCAAAACAGTTGAATACTTTTTTGGAAATACTGCTAATAATGAAGAACAAAAATTTATAAGTATGATAAATGAACACTTGGAAAGTTTTAGAGTGAAAAATTGAAATTTGCAAAACAATCAATTTTGATTGATTATTTCAAGTAAAATTATTTTAAATGTTTTTATACTTTTTGCAGTTTGCATAAAAAATGTAAATTAATTCTACAAATAACTTAATAATCTAGTAATCAATTGAACATTCTAATTAATTAATTTTCTATTCTTTTTGTGTCTGATTAACGTAATTTATACACTCCAAATACATTTAAACTTCATCTTTAATGTTTTGTTATCTTTATATTCTTCTGGACGACTAATTAAAAAAAAAAAAACCTCCGAATAAGGGACACATCTATTTAAGGGGCAAAAGTTCCGGTCCCATAGGTGTCCCTTATTTGGAGGTTTCACTGTATTTTTAATTCTTAGTTGCTTTTTATTTATTTATACATATGCTACAACAAATTTACCTGGTGTGCAAATACATTTTTTGCTCACTGTACATTGTTAGCTATCTACAGTCGCTCAAAAAAGTATTGGGACACTTGGCAAATGTCAAATGTTAAGCTATTTATAAAAATATTAGTGACATTAACATCAAAACAACATTAAATATGAAATAATTTAGCGTTTGGTAAACATTACGTATAAAAAAATCTTAAATATTTTACAATTGCAGTTTGTTCTAGCTTTATAAACATTATACAACCTCAAACAGATCTCAAAAAAGTTTTGGGACACTTTCGAAATGAGAAAGTTAAAACATATTTATCGCATCAATAAAAAATAATTTACCACCTGCATTTTTTAATATATTTCAAGCATACATTAGACGTTCAATTTCAGTACATTCATGTCTTTTATGTAAGAAAGGAGGGGGGAGGCAAAGATATGTCTGTGGTTGTTCGAAATCTGGTTATAAATCACTGGAAAGATGGGAAATCAGCTTGTCATATAGGTGAAATTTTAAGGTTGATTAAATCTAGAGTGCTTAATATGACCTACGGATTCAAGAAAATATATAACGTTGAAAATAAACAAAGATCAGGACGTTCTAGGGCATTCAGTGAACGCGGAAAAGAGACAAGTTCACATTAATCCCAAAACTAGCGCCGTTAAATTGACCCTGGAAACTGAAAAAAAAATTAAGAAAATCTGCAAATGTTGAAACTATCAGAAATATTTTGAGAAAACATAAGTTTCATGCCAGAGTACCTAGGAAAAAACCCTAGATCAGCGAAGCAAACCGACGTGTTAAACTGACATTTGTTAAAACCTATGTACAGCAGAAAGCAGAATTTTGGAAAAATGTTATTTTTTGTGGGTTAAAGCAAATATAACATTTTCGGATCGGATGGCAAGCAAAAAATTTGGCACAGATCAAATACAAAATTGCAGACCAAAAGAAATGACGACCTTCTGTACGACCTGTTGTAAAAAACGGAGGCAGCAGCCAAATGGCTTGTGGTTGTATAGCGAGTTCAGGTGTCATAAACTTAAACTTATTGATGGTACAATGAACAAATATGTCTATCTTGACTTTCTTAAACAGAATTTAATGTAAAGTGGAAATAACTTGGGAATTGCACGATATTTTAAACTATATCTAGACAATGACTCGAAACATAATGCTTACATTTGCAAGTTGTGGGTTCTCTATCACTGTCCTGGTGTGATATAGAACCCCTGACCAGAGTCCAGACCTTAATCCCATTGAGGATATTTAGGATTGTATTCAACAAAAAACTTATGAGAATTCTATTTTTAACAAACAAGATTTAAGAAAGCATATAGTCCAAAAATGGGTCAAAATTGACCCATCCTTTTGCGCAAAGTTGGTAAATTTTATGTAAAATAGACTACGAGAGATCATAAAGCATAATGTTGGCCCAACAAGACATTAGCTATCTCTTTCATAATTTCTTCTTGATTTTTTGGATAGTGTCCCAATACTTTTTTGAGAAAATTTTTTGACTTCAATTCTTTAACTTTAAATATTAACCATAATTGCAGTAAAATATGCATTGTGTTTTAGCTATTATGATTTGCATTCATCAAAGTATGATATTACTACATTCTCTTTTTTCTCTTCGCATATATCAGTAATATAAAAAGTAAAAGTTTATGCAATTGTATCATGTCCCAATACTTTTTTGAGTGACTGTATTTTCCCCGGAAGACTTTATTATCATATTGTTCTGCATTGCTTGGTTATAGAGTCATAGAGGACGGGGGAAGGGATTATGCAATCAAGTTTACCCATTTTATCAAATATTTGTCTTTTTAAATAGTCCTAATAAACTTTTTTGAAGGGAATTGCATTATTAATTTGTTAATTTTCAAAAATAGTTTTTAGTATATAATATATTATACTGCATTGTTTATTTATAAAAAATTCCTGACTCATATTTGACGCTGAACTTGGCTATTATTTAATAGTATAGGCGTCGGGGTGATATCTTTGTAGACCATCACTATTTCCTTACAAATATTTTCGTTTTAGATTTCTCGGTTCAGGCGTCATATGCGCATCACGTAGGCGCGATTGCAACAAAGTGGCGATATTATGTCTCACAATAGTATTGTTGCGTATATAGGGTTCTTTTGATATTATGGTTAGACAACTTCAAACTCTTGTCTCTTAGAAAAGTAGAAAATAATTTATTTACAGATCTTCAGAACAAGAGAGTCTTCGAAACTCACAAATATTACTAGATATTCAAAAATAACTGCTCAAATATATCGTACAAGTACAGTTTTAGATCCCAGAGACTCTTTATACAACGTCTCAACACTTAATAACATTCAAAACAACATAAATGAAACTCAAGCAAACTCGCTTAACAAACGCCTTGTTCACTCAATGACTGACTGGTAAATAATAACAACAGCAGCTCGTATTGCTCTCCTTATATAGGCTCGCAGCATGCGCCGAAGTTTCCACAACCTTCTAGAAAAATGCAGAAACCAAGGAAAAACATTCAATGTATCAGTAGACCTAAGGGGGGGGTTACCATAAAGAGGGAAGGGTTACCATCGCCAACAATCGCCAAGTTTGTCGCCAACTTGGCGATATATCGCCAGATTTGGCGACCAAAATTAGTCGCCAAAAGTGACGCCAACTTGGCGATATCTCTAATATTTCGCAAAGCTGCCATAGACATTCACTGAAAATAATAGACAAGTTTGCTTGATAACAGAGACAATGTAACAAAAACTAATATTAGTAAAGAAATGGAGCTTAATAAGATTATTTACATTATTTTACAGTACAAACACTAACTATTTACAAAATTCGTAACACTACCCCCTCCTCAAAGACTGCACGTACCGGGCAGTGCAATCCTTGAGTTAGAGGAAAACACTTAAAATAAATAAACAAATAAATAAATAAATAAATAATAATAACAATAATAAGATTTACATAAATAAGAACTAATTGCTATTTACATATTTACCAAAAGTGACTTTCATGACCATGGTCTGAAATTCCAGTTTTGAATTTCTAATCACTTTGGCCAAAATAAGGGGCTAGCCGATTATAATGTACGACCTTGGGCTTGGTGTGTGGCGATTTTCGTATGCGTACGACGACGTCATTCAGCCTGTTGACGACTGTGTAAGGACCGTCCCAGTTTCTTTGTAGTTTTGGCGACAGTCCCTTACGACGTATGGGATTCCACAACCAAACTTTGTCACCTTCGTTTAACTCATGTCCAGTTGCCTTTATGTCGTACCGTGTCTTCATCTTTTCTGATGCCAGTCCGATTCGGTTCCTCGCTAGACAATGAACCTCCTCAATCCGTGCCTGGAGTCCATCCACGTACTCCTCGGGCGATGAAGGAGCATCAGGAGGACGGCCAAACAAAAGATCCGCAGGTAGACGAAGATCGCGGCCAAAGAGCATTTGAGAAGGGGAGTAACCAGTGGCGTCATGAGTGGCACTCCTGTAGGCAAGCAGGAAAAGAGGCAATTTCTTGTCCCAGTCCTGTTGATCTTTAGACACAAGGAGGGAGAGGCTTTTTAGGATGGTACGATTGAACCTCTCCACCATGCCGTCCGATTGAGGATGTAGAGGTGTAGTTCGAGTTTTGTCCATGCCGAGTAGTCCGCACATTTCCTTAAACACAGCCGAATCAAAGTTTCTTCCTTGATCAGAATGGATTTGAAGAGGAACTCCGTATCTGGAAACCCAGTATTGAACCAGTATGTCTGCTACGGTTACCGCCTCTTGATTAGGAATGGCGTAGGCTTCAGGCCACTTAGTGAAGTAGTCCATGACAACGAGCATATACTTATTGCCATCAGATGTTCTAGGAAGAGGACCCAGGATGTCTAGAGCAATTCGTTCGAAAGGAGCTCCTACATTATAACGCTGCAATCGTCCACTGGTGCGCCTCTTTGGACCTTCACGTGCTACACAGGTGTCACAAGTTCGACACCACTTCTCTACATCACTGCGAACATTATTCCAGTAAAAACGCTCTCGAACCTTTTGAAGGGTCTTCATTACACCAAAATGACCTCCTGTGGGACTACCATGAAGTTCTTGAAGGACCATAGAAACTCTCGACTTAGGGAGTAGTAGTTGCCATCTACATGTCTTTCCATCGCCAGACTCCCATTTTCGGTACAAAATACCGTTCTTCAAATGTAGGGAATCCCAGAGGGCCCAATAACGTTTAGTCGTAGGATGGTAATGGGCTATGTCTTGCCAGCTGGGCTTCCTGTTGGACTCCTCTTTCAGTTCTAGAATTGGCTTAATTTCAGGATCAGCAAGTTGATCTTTACGCAGGCTCTCGTCACTCCACGGATCTTGCGATGATGTAGACCCAGTTGTAACTTGTCTTACTATAGGACTTTTGACATTAAATTTCTTCTCAACCCGGTCGCAGTATCTACAATTCTCTGAGCAGGGTCTTCTTGAGAGAGCATCTGCATTTCCATGTGATGAGCCTTTTCGATAGCGTATCTCCATATCGTACTCTTGAAGCTTTTGTATCCACCTGGCTATCTGGCCTTCAGGGTTCTTAAAATTCAATAGCCAAGTTAGAGAAGCATGATCAGTTCGGATCAGGAATTTTCGACCGTAAAGATAGTGATGAAAATGGTCTATGGCTTTCACTACAGCAAGAAGCTCTTTTCTTGTTACGCAGTAGTTTCGCTCTGCCTTTGATAAGCACTTGCTGAAATAGGCAATAACACGCTCCTGGCCGTCGATTTTCTGGGACAGTACAGCGCCAATGCTTTCGTTACTCGCATCCGTATCAAATATAAACTGTTTATCGATTTGAGGATATGACAGAATTGGAGTGGATGTTAAGGCCTCCTTAAGCTTTTCGAAAGCAGCGTCACATTCCTGTGTCCACATGAATTTTTGATTGGCTTCTGTTAATTTATGAAGTGGTCTTGCAATCATCGAGAAGCCTTTGACAAATTTTCTGTAATAGGTGCATAATCCTAGAAAACTCCGAAGCTGGTGAACATCTGCTGGACGACTCCAATTTTTCACGGCTGATATCTTCTCCGGATCAGTCCTGACTCCATCCGCCGAAATGATGTGTCCAAGGTAGGCGACTTCATTGCGAAACAAACTGCATTTCGAAGGGCTTAACTTCAAATTAGCTTCCTTTAACTTTTGTAGCACCCGCCTGAGGTTATTCAGATGGTCATCAAAAGATTTTCCTATGATTATGATATCGTCTAAATAAACAAGACATGCCTCATATGACAGCCCCCGGAGAACCGTTTCCATAAGGCGTTCAAAAGTTGCAGGTGCATTACATAGACCAAAAGGCATTACCTGGAATTGCCATAATCCTTGTCCCGTTGTGAAGGCAGTCTTCTCGCGGTCGTCGGGATGGATCTCTACCTGCCAGTAACCACTCTTCAGGTCTAAAGTCGAGAACCAAGTGTTGCCCGCAAGTGTGTCAAGAGTGTCGTCAATCCTTGGCAGAGGGTAACTATCCTTTTTGGTGACGCCATTCAGTCGGCGGTAGTCTACACAAAATCTTGTAGAACCATCCTTCTTTCTTACTAATACAATGGGAGACGCCCATGGACTTGTCGATGGTTCGATGACGTCATTTTCTTCCATATCCTTAATTAAATTCTGCACCTCTTCTTGCTTGGCAAAAGGTAATCGTCTAGGGTGCTGCTTAATAGGAGAGTGATCTCCCGTGTCAATTCGGTGTTGTGCCATTTTAGTTCGTCCAAAGTCTTCAGATGTTTGGGAAAATAAACTTTGGAATTCTCTAATTAAATTTTCCGCAGCATCCCTTTGTTTTGGATCTAAGTCAGTATTTTGTAACAAATCCTTGACTAAATTATCTGAAGATTTCTCAGAGTGACTGGAATTTTGACTTATGCACGTCACAGGAGCACATGATGCTATCACTTCTCCTTTCTTGATAGTCCTCGTCTTATCACTGATGTTAGCAATTCTGACTGGAATGGTCTTTTTCGAGAGGTCTACTACAAAAGAAGCCACCAATACTCCTGCTTGTGTACTATTGTCTTCTGGATAATTTATATGGCCAAATAGGTAATTAGTTTCATTTTTAATTACAGCTGGAACTAAAAATTCTGTTCTTGGATCTAGATTGATGTCTTCTTTGGCTATTACTGCTTGTTTATATTCAATTTCATTATTTAATCCAAAAAGACTTATTTCTTCAAATTTTGAGAGCATTTTGTTATTTTTGAAATCAAGTTTGAAGCCAAACTTCTTCAGAAAATCTAGCCCGATTAAGCAAGGATCTGTTATGTCAGCAACATATGCCGTATGATAATATTTCTTTCCTCCAAAGTTGATGGTTAAATTGGTCTTTCCATATATGACTATCTTGTCGCCCGTCACAGTTTGCAGGGTAACGCTTGGTGGAGTCCAGATGAGTTTACATTTCAATTTTCGAGCCAAATCTTCTCTTATTATTGTTACATTGTCTCCTGTATCCACAATCATACGGCATTGAATCTCGTTAATAAAGCCTATCACATATAATTCTTTATCACCGCCACTCATTTTCGATATCTGGAGGATCTTCAGGTGGGGCTTTTCATTCTCTGGCAACCTCCGCCCCGCGAGATGGCCAAAATTTAGTTTCCCTGCTGACTGTTTGAACTTATCTCACGTTCGTGGATTTTGGGGCAATTTCTTCGGAGCAAGGCCCCCTTATCATAATATCAAGGCCTCGCATTCAGGAGAAAATCTATTATTAAAATTGTCCCTATAATTGCCAACTTATTATATGACTTTGTCTCGTATGTAGCGCCACCTGGTGCATACTACTGATAATAATCCCATAGGAAATAATGGAAAACATTTCAGTTTCTAACATTAGATGGCGCTACCAACGTGAAAATCATGTAGTTCAGCGCCCCCTGTACTGCGGTCAAAGGAAACTTGGTGAATGACAAGCCTTTATATTATGATAAGTTAGCCTTGCTTCGGAGATGTCCTGTATCACCGCATCCCCAGCACGTGAGATTCTGTCTTCATGAGCTTGTTCTTCCATATTTTAAAGCTTCAAGTTCTTGATTTATTAGCCTCCGATGCTATTTCTTTCAGAACAAGCTAAAAAATGTCGTGTCATCAGCCCTGAATTTTCTACTGAACGGATTTTGATAATTATTTTTTTAAATGAAAGCTATTTATTTGTAGTTGTGCCCATTTTAGTTATTTTTTAATTTATTTCCATTTTTATATTTTATTTTTAATTTTAAATGCTTTTTACATTATTTGTTCAAAATGGTGGCAACTCAGTTTAGCTGTTCTCTCGATAATAAAAAATTATTTCCAAAATGATTGCGTATAGTTATGCACTAATTGAGGTAAAAAATATATATTTACTGAGAAATAATATTAATAATGTAATTAAAATAACAGAAAATAATTTATGATAAAAATTAATGTCTAAAGCAAAATAAGAAAAATTTCAAATGAGGAAAATGATTCATTCATCAACCAGATAAATGGGAATTACAATATTATTACGGGTGCCTTTTTCATATTACTAATAACAGTAACTTTTAAAAAACATTTGAAGAGAAAATGACGTCACTATTTAAAACATCGCATTTTTACTCATAACGATATTAGGTACTACTCTGTTATCCTGTCGACCAATTTCGCCAAATTATACAAATCGCCAAACTAATAGCCAAATTATACATATTGACATAATTTTTATTTTAAATAACGAAAAAACAAATAATTAGTAGAAAATTAATTAAAATATAATAAAAAGTCGAAATAAAAATCACTTAATGACATTTTAAGCACATGAATCGTATTTAATGTCATTGAATATGACATTCACGATCATCCATTATTGGCACTTAATCTTATAGTTTGGCGATAATTTTTTGGTCGATGGGATAACCTAGTAGTACCCGATATTACATTTCAATATTTCTTTTTCATTATGGACACTGAGATTGAGATTTTACTTTCAGATGACTTCAGTTAGTGAAAATAATGTTATAGTAAATATGATTTTTTTTTCTTTTTAATAAAACTATTTTTCTGTGAGTGCATATAAAATAAAATTTCTTGATTTCGCCGGCAATAAGATTACAATTTTAACTGAAGATGTGCGAATATTTGCATGCAAAATTGTAACTGGCAAATTTGACATTTAGTTTGTAAATATATTTATTATAGTATATTGATTCAATAATGTAATTACTTTTGCTTTTTTTAAAACCGAATCGATCGGGTCTTTTAAACATTTCACTCGTCGAATTCGACGGGATTCCACGCGTTTTATTGTTAAATTTCATTTCCTTTTACTCAGAGTCCATAAAAAAGCGATTAAACTAAAGAAAAAATCCGTTTTTGATGAATCTAGTCAATGAAGAAGTAGCACGTCAAATTGTATCTCTTTATTATTCCGCAATTCCAATGTCTCAGAGAGAAATTGCTATTCAATTGGGTATTTCACGCCGTTCTGTTTGCTATTATATTGATAAACACAAGAAAATGAAGTTAGTTCATTGCAATCTAAACGGGGTCGCCCTTCTAAAAAAACCTCTATCGATTTCTTTTTCTTTTTTTTTTTTTTTTTTTTCTAATCGGAGGCGAAACTTAATTCTGCAATGGCAGAATCTACATTCAACTTGTTTTCCTAATTTCTTTCAAGAAGTCGATCTCAGTGTCTGATCTTTTGTTCACCGTTGCCCCTCGGACTGAATGACGATCTCTTCGGCTGGCTTGTGTAGCTGCTTCCAACTTTAAGGCATATAGTAATGCAGCCTTTAAATCCTGTACATCAGCCATTCGTACCGCTCTCTGCACTTCGGGATCTTTTATTCCGTCTACAAAGTACTGCAGTGAGAGCATTTCCCGTACATTTGTTGGGCAGTCAATGAATGCTAAATTTGCCAGCCGTTCTATTTCTGAGGCAAACTCTTGAAGGGTTTCACTCGATTTTTGATGGCGGCTCTTCATTTGTATTCTCGTATAATCTTTGAAGAATTTTTCGCCGAATCTCATTTCAAGTGCACAACTTAGAGTCTCAAAATTGAGTTGCGTCATATCGGGCAATGTTTGGAGCACGTCGGCGGCTTCTCCTCTCAAAGATGCTGCCAGTTGATAAGCTTTCACCTCGTCACTTCATTTGTTCGCTTTGGCTACAATGGTGAATTGGGTCTTGTAATAAACTTGCCAGGAACTCTTTCCGTCGTATGTCGACAGCTTGATGTGCACGGGAGAAGCAGGCGGATACCTAAATTCTTCATAATTACCACTGGACGCTGAAAGCTTCTTTTCAAGATCTAGTACTTTTTTATTTAGCTTTTCATCTACTTCAACTATTTTCTCTTCAATATTATTAACTTCATTCTGAATTTTCTCTTCTACTTCCTCTATTTTTCTTTTCATTTTCTCTTCAACATTACTAACTTCATTCTGAATTTTCTCTTCTACCGAATCTATTCTTCTCTCTACCGACGAGAACTTATCTTCCAAAGTTTTCTTCATTTCTTCTTGGCTTTTATTAACTTCCTCCTTTAATTCTTCCATTCTCTCTTGGCTTCTTCTCATTTCTTCAGTCAACTCTTCTTGGCCTTTATTCATTTTTTCCGCCAACTCTTCTTGGCCTTTATTCACCTTTTCCGCCAACTCTTCTTGGCCTTTATCAATTTTGTTTGTCAACTCTTCCAACAACTCTTCTTGTCCTTTGTCAATTTTATTCGTCAATTCTGTTTTTATGCCATTGATACATCTAATAGTTCTTTCAGTTGTCCGTCCATTGCTCTTGTTTTCGCCATAAGATCCCACTTCTGACACCAAAAATTGTTGCGTATATAGGGTTCTTTTGATCTTATGGTTAGACAACTTCAAACTCTTGTCTCTTAGAAAAGTAGAAAATAATTTATTTACAGATCTTCAGAACAAGAGAGTCTTCGAAACTCACAAATATTATTAGATATTCAAAAATAACTGCACAAATATATCGTACAAGTACAGTTTTAGATCCCAGAGACTCTTTATACAACGTCTCAACACTTAATAACATTCAAAACAACATAAATGAAACTCAAGCAAACTCGCTTAACAAACGCCTTGTTCACTCAATGACTGACTGGTAAATAATAAGAACAGCAGCTCGTATTGCTCTCCTTATATAGGCTCGCAGCATGCGCCGAAGTTTCCACAACCTTCTAGAAAAATCCAGAAACCAAGGAAAAACATTCAATGTATCAGTAGACCTAAGGGGAGGGGTACCATAAAGAGGGAAGGGTTACCATCGCCAACAATCGCCAAGTTTGTCGCCAACTTGGCGATATATCGCCAGATTTGGGGACCAAAATTAGTCGCCAAAAGTGACGCCAACTTGGCGATATCTCTAATATTTCGCAAAGCTGCCATAGACATTCACTGAAAATAATAGACAAGTTTGCTTGATAACAGAGACAATGTAACAAAAACTAATATTAGTAAAGAAATGGAGCTTAATAAGATTATTTACATTATTTTACAGTACAAACACTAACTATTTACAAAATTCGTAACAGTATTATTAGCCCGATTATTTTAATTCAGTAAATTATAAAAAAGAAGAAACAACAATTGAAGCAATAAATTACTTTTTAACTGTTAAGCGGTGAGTCTTTCTTTTTCCGTAAGTAATGAGTGGGGTGTATATAATCCCAAAATTTGATTTCTTGTGTACAATACAAAATTTAACGAATTAAAATAAGAGAATTTTCTGTGAATATTGCTTTAATAAATAAATCTTAGACTTTTTCTGAGTGTTTGCTATTTAGATGTGTCTATTGATTTTGCCTACACCTACCGTAAACATAATACAAAATCTGCAGTACAAATATTTGCAAGTTAAGAGTTTGTAAAAAAAGTACATATAAAATTTATTTCGGTTTCGTTTGAACGGTATCTAAGATTTAGGGTGTTTAAGTATCATATTGTTTGAATTTCATTTTTATTTTTTAATGCTCACTTGGTTTAACTTATTTGTTACAAAAATTTAATATTAAATGTAGAAATAACTAAATCAAATTGTGGTGTATTTAACTGTAACCGCAACTTAAGTAAAAATGTAAATAGAATGTTTTTATGTAAGCGGCACTGGTGTTCTATGCCGATTGTGTGTATCTGTGATCGTCTGCTGTAAATAATGTGTCCGTATTAAATAAGTTATTTAGTAAGATGAAAGTTTTATTCTTCCAAAATATATATCTCTTATCTAATGATGTTAAATCGATATTTAGTTCACATATTAAAATAATATGTGATACAAATATCTTAATATATGTCCCTTCTCGGTCTTAAATACTGTAGGAAATAAATTTTGTTTTTAACTATTTGGAAAAAATAGTTGTTGTTGTTGTTCCCGGTAGAGAATTGGGAAATCTAAAGTATATTTGAATCTTTTTATTAGTTGAATTCCGTAACTTATTTTATTTTATTCGTTTCCTGATTGGTCCAAGTTTAATGTCCAAAAATGGAATACTTTTGTTTTTTATTTTATTCATTTTCTGATTGGTCCAAGTTTAATGTCCAAAAACGGAACACTTCTATTGCCACGATGACATAAAGAGTAATAGAAACTTTTTAGAAAATTAATAATTTAAAAACAAATCGTGATAGAGATTTCAAACAAATTTCACTAAAAAATGAATTTTTTTCTCTGCGCAACAGTGTAAAAATTTAAAATGTGCAATGTTAAGAAGTTGAAAAATTTACAGTTCCAAAAATTGTAAAACTGAAATTTCATCTACAATTTGTTTGTGATGGGTCCAGAATATTAATGTTTAAACCATGTCGTACGTAATAGGAGACGTTTAGAAGTCAGTCTGATTAACTCCATCAAATAAAAATTCACATTTTAAACAGTTAAAGGTGTCTATCTTTAATCTACTTTATTTTTTATTACTAGGAGGGCTCCGCCCCCCTGCTCGCTACGCTCGCCAACCCCCCGCGTTTCGCGATTAAAATGTGGTAGGCTACCCCTGCTTGCTGCGCTCGCCAATACCCCATGGAATCACTTCGCGATACTTTATTTTCCATACACTCAATTTTGGTATTCCTCTCATAAACGTACACTTATTAAAATACCGAGCAATAAATATCCATAAAAACCAGGAAAATCTACCAAAATAGCATCATAGGGGGAAAAAAAGGAAGTGTACTCATTTCCAAGTCTACCCAGGAGGTAAAGTACTGGACTCGTTTTAGCCCAGGTAATGATAAAAAATGAGTTGTCACTCTAAATGTGAGCATTTTAAAATTTTTTATTTTTACCTTTACAGCTAACTGATGCAAAGTAAGGGGGTTCTCCAACTTCTGACCATTCTGAAAGAAAATCTTGATATTATTTGAAGAAATGCATTGTGATAGTGCCATATAGAACTGAACTTGTGCAAAACTTCAACAATCTTGATATTTTTACGTTACAATACTTCCTTGTATACAATGTTCTCCAACTTGTGACCATCCTTAATGAAAATCTTGATATTATTTGAAAAAGTACATCGTGATAGCGCCACATACAACTGACCATGTGCAAAAATTGGCCGGTCAATGTAAAGTCCAACTCTTTCAAATGTTTGTCCTTGGGATTTATTAATTGTCAATGCATAAGCTAGTCTAACTGGAAACTGTCTGCGATATAATACAAATGGCAGCTGGGCATGACCTCCTGATGTATCTAGTTGAATTCTTGGAATATTAACTATAGTTCCAGTTTGATCACCAGTAATAATTTTTGCAGTTAAAATCCTAGCATGAATATTTTGAACAAGTAAACGTGTTCCATTACATAATCCGTCAGCTACTGATAAATTTCGAATCAACATGACTATGCATCCGACTTTTAATTTTAACTTGTGAGGTGGCATACCACAAGGGGTGAGTGAATGCAAGTATTCATCAGGATATCTGAGTGTTGCTTCTTCTTCTCGAGTGTCAGTTCTGTCGATTCCAGTCAAAGTTGCCTTGTCAATGCTGTAGCAAATTATTTCTTTTCCAGGTATCTTATCTAAAATTTTTTCATTAACTCTGTTAACTTCATCATTTTGAGGAGACAATATAATTCTTGACTGAAGATCAATAGCAAAATCTGTGACATCTTCAAAAAACCACTGTACCAAGTTGGAACAAAAAAGAGCAGATGATGTTTCAATTTCAAGCTCATTGACATCTCCATTACCAATCTGTAGCAGCCATTTTGAAAAATTCCCTGTCTCAGTTGCTACACGCATGTTAATCTTCAGATGATGAATTTCAAACAGTTTCCAAAGGGTGGATGATTTCAAACACTGAGAAATAATTTGTGCGCGGGAAGCTTTCTTTACAACTGGTAGAACTTGTCTGAAATCCCCACCAAGTATAATTGTTTTGTTTATCACAATGTATATCACAATTCATAACATCACGTAATGTACGATCAATAATCTCCAATGCTTTCCTTGGAATCATACTTGCTTCATCCCAAATAACTACATCAATTTCTTTTAGTCTAAGCTTGTCACGCTTCTTAAGAAAGCAAATACCATCTTCTCTAAGATCTATAGGCAAGTTGAAAAATCGGTGAGAAGTTGTCCCACCTGGTAATAAAATGGATGCAATGCCAGTCCATGCAATACATATGACTTTCTTCTGCAATGTTATAAGTTTGTGATACATCCCATTATACAGAAAAGTTTTCCCAGTTCCACCTGGTCCATCTATGAAGAAACACTGAGCTTGATTTTCACTAATGCAATGTATGATCCTGTCATAAACCTTTCTCTGATCCACATTAAATTTACCCTCAATGTCTGTGCATTTCCTTAGATGACTATCGAAAGAAAAATGATCTGGAGGATTCAGGAAAGAATGTGGTTCTGGCAATCCAAATTCCTTACAAGACCTATTATCTGCATGAAAATGAGCTTCAATCTCAAATAAAGCTTCAGATTCACTACTGTTTCGATCAGTTAGATGATGCTTGAAAGTATCCCACAGTTGCAAAGCATTAGACGGTTCATCTCCTATAACATAGTATACAAAGAACTTTCTGAACTCTCTTGGCATTAAAATAGATGCAGCTTCTTGTAACACAGCAGTAGCTTCTTCACTGGTTTCTGTTAATCCCATTGCAATTGCTGCTTCTCTATAAGTGCAATAAATTACTCCTTCATGTCTGCGAAGATCTTCAAAGCATGTCGCTCCAGCAACTCTATTTAAAATTAGCTTTAGGAAGAATCGTTCTGAATCTTTTGGGGAAACATTAACAATCCGTCCAATTACTTTATCAGCTCTCTTTCTTGGAATCCACTTTTTGCTTCCTGCATTCCAGGAATAATGTTCAGGTATGTTACAATAATGTATTTTTCTTGCAGATTCGCATTCTTTATTCAAATTGAACCATCCAAGTAACATAGTTTTGCAATCTTTATTTAGAGCTATTTGTTCTGATCCTTCTTTAAATGTGACGTACTGTTGATTCTCAAGGTGCACTGGTAGTCTTATAACAGTGTGACTTCTATCATGCAAGGGCAGTGAATTTAATCTCCAAGCTGCTTCCATGGGACTTATATATCGACTGTCAATATATTTTTGAACCTCATTAGTGTCTCCAAGCTTCATCTCCATTCTTGCACGATCATGTCCCTTATGAATGTATTTATGAATATATTTAACTGCCATAACTGAAGCGCAGTATTCCACATTTAAATGACAATCAAACTTCTTCAATAAGTATGGGTTATGTGGAACAACCATTCTGTTGTCAACATAGTGAACTTTGCCATTTACTTTGGAATGATATGCATAAAGTCTATCTGTATTGTTTCTTCTTCTGTACTTAGGAAAGCCATCTCCACTCATATCAGTCTCTTCACAGAAATTTTTTGGAAATTTTTTTGAGCATTCATTCTTCTGTTTATCCCAACAAAGAAGACCTTCTACATGAGGACCATGCATCATGTGTCTCAGTTGGTAGTAACGTAGAGAAGAGTCCTCATCAGATAATTCTGCACATACAAATCTATCTACATCCTGTGGCTGAAGAAGCTTGCAATCAGTTCTCAATGCTGCTAAGATATGGGCATGTGGAAGACCTCGTTTCTGGAATTCGATTGTATACACATATGCAACAATGGGTCCAAGCAACTGTCTTTCTACAATATCTTTAATCAATTCCTTTACTTTAGCCTGAAAAATATCTGTTACTATAGTTGGAATATCATTTACAGTTGTTCCAGGAGAAAAGTAATTTTTAAGAACGTTTGTAATCTCTGTCCATTTTGGGTTACAAGTCATTGTTATAAAAAAGTCGGGTCTTCCAACCTTTCGGCATATTGCCATGGAATCTTGATACAATTGTTGTAAACTTCGAGGAGAACCAATATAAGTTGCAGGTAGAATAACAGCATTACCAAGTCGTACTGTATTTTCCTCATTTAATACACTTCTTTCTAAGTGATCGACTAATCCCTGGTAACATTCCGATCTGAGTTGTTGCTGGTTGAATCTTATCTATACATATAATAAAACAGTAGGACCCGGTGTGTCTGTACATTGAAGATAATTGACAAAAATGGAGTCAGGGCGATAAAAGAAAACCAATGAAACACAAAAAAAAATTTTTTGAATTTTTTGTCTGTCTGTCTGTCTGTCTGTCTGTCTGTCTGTTTGTTCGAGGTTATCTTCGTAACTACTGAATGGATTTTTATGCGGTTTTCACTAATGAAGAATGCACACTCCCGGGCAGTGTATAGGCTTTGTTTCATCAAAATCGGACAACAGACAAAAAAGTAACAAAAAGAAACAAAAGAAACTATTAGGTGCGCTGCTCACGTTTTTTAGTACATAACGTTTTTTAGTACATATAAAATCCAATAGATGTCACTGTGCGATTTTAAAACGCGCTATCGTTATGTTTTCGCCAGTCTACTTAAGTATGAGAAAGTTTCAAGCTGGCTGTCGTTCCATGTGGTTTAGTCGGTAGAACGTCAGTGCGCCATACTGATGGCCCGGGTTCGATTCCCAGCATGGAATTTTTTTTCACTATGTTGGCATTAACGCCTATAAGCAATTAAAAGAATTTGAAATATTGTATTCAAGGCGAATTTTCTCTCTGGGAAAATTTCCTTGCATTAATATGTCAGTGTAATTTTTTTTTCGATTTAATTTTTTTTTTCGAAACTTTGTTTTTCTTAAAAAATTACAGTAAATATTTGATATTTCCCAACGTTTTTTGAATGATCGACTTGCTTTTTTTTTTTTTTAATGTATGTCTGAACCTTATCTAACTACTTCTTCAAGATTTCTTTAGATAAACCGACCAGCGTAGCGGGCGAAGGCCGCTAGTGAAATCTAAACGTTGACGTTCAACTAATACATAACAATTAATGATATACTGCTGTGTAAGTTTTCCAGCATTTAGCAAAGGATTAAATTTATTCTTCCGTAATGCTAAACGATGACCAAAATATTGTAAAGGTGTAATCTTTGTACCCTTTTTCGACAACATATTGTAAGTCCATCCTAGATCACCATGAGGAAATAATATGGGAAATGTCATGGGATCTGCATGTTGCGAGGTTTGACTGATAATGGTGGTCTCAGTGCCATTTTCTTGTTTTGAATAAACTTTAAGATCCACACATGGGATACAATTATCTTTTGACTCAATTATAAAAGCAACTTCTGAAGTTGTTGGTTTATTATACCTTCGCTGATCATCAAACTTGTAGGTTATAAAATTTAAAACGTATTCCGGTCCATCAGTTGTATTTAATTCACGTAACATTCTGTAATTTTTTGCATAAGGATTTATACGTCTGAGAAGTTTTTCAACTTTAAGATTAATTTCTGAATATTCAGAATTCATGCGCAGATTTGCTGCCTTTTCTTCATCATCATAAATATAAATCTGTCCATTTCGAGGTCGATTTCCTTTAAAGTTTTCAAGTGAAGTAGATGCATAATGATAAACCTGACCTTGAATTTTAATAAGGGGAGGACCTCTTCCTTGCACATCTTCGATATTAGCTGCAAACGTAGCAAAAGCAAACGATGAGTTGTAAGCCCTAATGTTTGCTCTAAAATGTTTTGCGTCTGGATTATTTGATGTAAGTAAATCTTTAAGTTCCGTTGGATACTCAGAAAGAGGAGGTATATTAACAACACCACCATGACAACAAGAATTCACAGTTCTTCCTTTCTGTTCTTTAAAATGAATAGCTCCACAGTGAATACATTCCATATTATATTCACCTAAAGAATGTTTTTCAACATTGCATACTGAGCAAAGACTGATATCTGCAGCAAAAAGATATTTCTTTTTAGAGACTCTGATTTTTTTTTCTTTATGAGAAATAGCTTTGTATTCTTTATGAGAAATATTTCTGATAGAACTGTTTAACGGTTGCAATATTATAGAATTGTGTGCAGAGTGTCCAACTTTTTCTTCTAGAACATTTATTCTGTCTTGAGACTGAGCTGCTACAATAAAATTTATATTTCTTTCTTGTGTTACTACTTCAGACATTGTCTCCTCAAAATGTGAAAAATTGGTTGTTTTTTCTGTAAGATTTGTAGCATATGTTGTAGTACCCAAAATATGAAGTCTATTTGCTGCTCTTGCTTTTTCCCTATTTGCAGCTAGTCGAGCCTTTGCTTCTTCAGAAGGTTCATTTTCTGCATAAATTTTCAAACCTTTATGCCTTTTTTGTACTATTTCTTCAAGAGAACTTTCAATAAACTTCGAATAAGGTTCAGTGTTGCATATTATAGAAGGACCTACTTCAGGAAAAACTGTTGTATTTCTACATGATGTGCCTGCATTTTTGAATGGCAGCAATATTATTGAATTTGAAGAATGTGAATCTTTTTCTTTTACATTTATTGACTCCTGCGATTCCACTATGCATTCTGCAGCACATATTGAAGGGGTCAAAACATGAAGTTTGTTTGCCGCTATTGTTTTTTTCCTGTTTGAAATTAATCGAGTCTTAGCCTCTTTATAAGGTTTCGTTTCAGCACTTATTTTTAAATGTTTAAATCTTTTTTGTTCCAATTCTTTTGCAGTATTTTCTAAATAGCTAGTGTTGCACAATATTCCAGAAGGACCTACAGCACATGTTTCAGAAGGTAAAACAGAATGTCTTTTTGCTGTTGCTTTTTTCCTATTTTCTGCTAGTTGTGCCTTTGCTTCTTCAGAAGCTTCACAATCAGCAATAATTTTCATACTTGTCCATCTTTTTTGTTGTATTTCTTTTCCAGCATATTCAGTAGAATTAAAAATTTCCTGATATTCTTTATTAGAAGCATTTGTCACCGAACTGTTTAATGGATGCAGCATTGCAGAATTGTGTGTACACCCTATTTCTTCAAGAGCACCATTTCTAGAGGGACCAGCATTACACAAAATATTACTTGTACTTTCATTAGAAATCTCCACTTCTACAATATTACTTAATTTTCCAGAAGGATTCTCAATAGATTGCTTGAAAGATATGTTTTTCTTTTTGGCAGCATACCGAGCCTGTGCTTTTCTACCTTGAGCTTGTTTTTTTTCTAAAATATTGTGAGATATGTTCTGTACTCTTCTATTTGTACATATTGTTTCTTTAGATTTGTCAGTTAGTTTTGCCCTCCATATTTTTTTATATTCATTGTTTAATATTCTTTTTTGTTGAATCTTCCTTTCTTTTGTTATTTCCTCAGAAGAAACTGCTTCTTTAAAAACTGGAAAAGTATTTGTTTGATTTATTTTGTCTGTTTTATTTTGAAATTTTTGTTTTTCTCTCCATCTCTTTTGACGTTCACTGGATAATCTTCTTTTTCTTTGAATCTCTGTTTCATCCATTTTAAATACAATAGATAATCTAATAATTAGCTGAAATGTATAGTGGGGAAAAAAAGCTTATATACAATGAATGCATTGTGAGGAAGAACAAGAATAAGTGGGATTCCATGGTAACCAATGTCCTGTTTGATATTTTCGCCAAACTGACATAAAAAAAATCTCGCCAAACCCAGTATTGTCGGGTTGCGTGTTATTTATTTTAAACTATTAAAAAGATCATTCGTTTATATAAAATATTATAGTTACTTACAGACGTAAAAATAGCCACCTCATGGATGATTCTTTAGAACAACAAAAAATAAAAAGTCAGTTGCCATGCAAGGAAAACAACTTAAATATTAAAAGAGAAGTGCGTGCCGATAAACAAACCATGGACGCAACACCCAGTGCTTGTATCGCTTTGAGCATTTTATTTATGGATAATATCATTGTTTTATATACCATTTACTTCTTCTTGTATATAAAAATAGGTAAGTGTCTTTCTTGCGCAGAAAAAGTTGTATAAATCTTTAAAAAATAACCCCCATTGTACCAATTAGTTGTCGAATTAAGAAAAAAAAAAAATCAATGTCCAATTCCTGTATTGCTCCCAGGTATTCATACGTATTCCAAATTTCAAAGCTCTACAGCAGGAAATTTGGTGAAAAATGAGCACAGATGTCACATAATTGGCGTGAAAATGGGATTATTTTGTCCGAAATAGTAACCCGGCTAATATTGTTTTTTCCTAATAAAATGCTTATTTATATTCATTTTTTTAATTATATAAATTATTATTTTTCTATAGTTATTAATTATATATTTTTTTATTTACTGTAAGTTCCTTTTGAAAATAATAGTAAATAATTTAAAATGTATATGCAAGCGTTATTCCACAACGACGTTTTCGCCAAATGGGCTTTACAAAATATTGCGCCAAATCTGGTGCATCTATGACAAACGTGACGAAAAATAAGTGACAAGAATTGACTTCCACACGCAAACAAAATGTAAGTTAAAACGAAACATGCACTAAAAATAAATAAAAAAAGAAAATGATGTCATAAAAAGCAATATTTTATTAAAACACGTAATTGTTTCTAATTTTCACACGCGAAGTATAAAAAAATCTTTTAGTGATTAAAAAATGCTATTAAGAGATTACCACAAAAGCTCAAAATCAAAGTATTTTTTTTTTTAAAGTAACAGATTTATTTTCCTAGTTGATTAATTTTTAAAATGTTTCATTGATCATCAGTATTACTGCGTGCGTATTTTTATTATTATTTTTTTTTATAATTACTCCATGTACTCTAATTAGGTTGTCGACCGAAAACACCAGCCAGTGAAAAATGACGCACACCAAATTTAACAACCCCTCTCCTCATTAGTCGAAGCATAGCATAACCCCCCCCCCCCCTCTTTGATTTTCAATAGATTGATTGAAAGATATGTTTTTCTTTTTTGGCAGCATACCGAGCATGTGTTTTTTTACCTTGAGCTTTTTTTTTTCTTTCTAAAATATTCTGAGATATGTTCTAAACTCTTCTACTTGTACATTATTGTTTCTTTAGATTTGTCAGTTAGTTTTGCCCTCCATGTTTTTTTATATTCATTGTTTAATATTCTTTTTTGTTGAATCTTCATTTCTTTTGTTATTTCCTCAGAAGAAACGGTTTCATTAAAAAGTGGAAAAGTATTTGTTTCATCTGTGGATGTTACACCAGATATTTCTAAAGGCAAAACATGAAATAAGTTTCTTGTTTTGTTTTCTTTCTTATTTACATGTACCTGAAGCTTTGGATCTTCCGAAGGTTCAATATGATCACTGATTTTAATACGTTCAATTGTTTTATTTTGAAATTTTTGTTTCTCCATCCATCTCTTTTGACGTTCATTGCATAATCTTCTTTTTCTATGAATCTCTGTTTCATCCATTTTAAATACAGTAGATAATCTAATAATTAGCTGAAATGTATAGTGGGAAAAAAAAACTTATATACAATGAATGCATTGTGAGGAAGAACAAGAATAAGCAGGATTCAATGGTAACCAATGTCCTGTTTGATATTTTCGCCAAACTGACATAAAAAAAATCTCGTCAAACCCAGTGCTTATATCGCTTTGAGCATTCTATATACGGATAATATCATTGTTTTACATACCATTTACTTCTTCTTGTATACAAAAATAGGTAAGTGTCTTTCTTGCGCAGAAAAAGTTGTATAAATCTTTAAAAAATAACCCTCATTTTACCAATTAGGTGTCGAATTAAAAAAAAATCAATGTCCAATTCCAGTATTGCTCCCAGGTATTCATACGCATTCCAAATTTCAAAGATCTACAACAGGAAATTTGGTGAAAAATGAGCACAAATGTCACATAATTGGCGTGAAAGTGGCATTATTTTGTCCGAAATAGTAGCCTGGGTAATATTGTTTTTTTACTAATAAAATGTTTATTTATATTCATTTTTTTTATTATATAAGTTATTATTTTTCTAAAGTTATTAATTATATATTTTTTTATTTACTGTAAGTTCCTTTTGAAAATAATAGAAAATAATTAAAAATGTATATGCAAGCGTTATACCACAAAGAAATTTTCGCCAAATGGGCTTTAGAAAATATTGCGGCAAATCTGGTGCACCTATAAAAAACGTGAACACACAAGACATCCATACAATGAATAAGCAGTTGCAGACCTTTCAAATGATGTGTCACACAATTGGTGTTGCAAAGAAATTAAAAATGTGCTCCCCTGTGGGGCAGAGTGGGTGGTGACACACAAGACATGCATAATATGAATAAGCAGTTGCAGATCTTTCAAATGATGTGTCACACGACTGGTGTTCTAAAGAATCAAAAATGTGCCCCCCCTGGGAGGCAGAGTGGCTGGTGACTCACAACACATCCATAATATGAATAAACAGTTGCAGACCTTTAAAATGATATGTCACATAATTTGTGTTGCAAAGAAATTAAAAAGTGCCCCCCGGGTTGCAGAGTGGGGTGGTGACACACAAGACTTCCATAATATGAATAAGCAGTTGCAGACCTTTCAAATGATGTGTCACACAATTGATGTTGTAAAGAAATTTAAAATGTGCCTCCCTGGGGGGGACAGAATGGGGAGACACAAAATACATCCATAATATGAATAAGCATTTGCAAACCTTACAAATTATGTGTCACACGACTGATGTTGTAAAGAAACTAAAAATGTGCCACCCCTGGGGGGGCAGAGGGGAGGATGACACACAACACATCCATAATATGAATAAGCAGTTGCAGACCTTTCAAATGAAGTGTCTCACGACTGGTGTTGTAAAGAAATTAAAAATGTGCCCCCCCCCTAGGGGGGCAGAGTGGGGGTGACACACAAGACATCCATATTATGAATAAGCAGTTGCAGACCTTTGAAATGATGTGTCACACGACTGGTGTTGTAAAGAAATTAAAAATGTGCCCCCCCCTGGGGGTGCAGACTGGGGGATGACACACAAGACATCCATAATATGAATAAGCAGTTGCAGACTTTTCAAATGATGTGTCATCCGACTGGTGATGTAAAGAAATTAAAAATGTGCCCCCTGGGGGGACACAGTAGGAGGGGAAACACAAGACATCCAAAACATGAATAAGCAGTTGCATACCTTTCAAATGATGTGTCATACGACTGGTGTTGTAAAGAAATTAATGTAAAATGTGTAACAGTAAAATGTGAAATAGTAAAATGTGCCCCCCCCAGGGGGGCAGGGGGTGTGAAACACAAGACATCCATAATATGATTAAGCAGTTGCAGACCTTTCAAATGATGCGTCACACGACTGGTGTTGTAAAGAAATTAAAAATGTCTTCCCCTGGGGGGGTAGAGTGGGAGGTGACACACAAGACATCCATAATATTAATAAGCAGTTGCAGACCTCTCAAATGATGTGTCACACGATTGGTGTTGTAAAGAAATTAAAAATGCCCCCCCCTGGCGGGGAAGAGCGCGGGGGTGTGACACACAAGACATCCATAATATGAATAAGCAGTTGCAGACCTTTCAAATGATGTGTCACACGACTGGTGATGTAAAGAAATTAAAAATGTGCCCCCTGGGGGGACACAGTAGGGGGGGGAAACACAAGACATCCAAAACATGAATAAGCAGTTGCAGACCTTTCAAATGATGTGTCACACGACTGGTGTTGTAAAGAAATTTAAAATGTGCACCCCTCTGGGGGGTAGAGTGGAGGGTGACACGCAAGACACCCATAATATGAAGAAGCATTTGCAGACCTTTCAAATGATGTGTCACACGACTGGTGTTGTAAAGAAATTAAAAATGTGCCCCCCTGGGGGTCAGAGTGGGGGATGACACACAACACATCCATAATATGAATAAGATGTTGCAGACCTTTCAAATGATGTGTCACACAACTGGTGTTGTAAAGAAATTAAAAATGTGACCCCCTGGGGGGCAGAGGGGAGGTGACACACAAGACATCCATAAAATGAATAAACAGTTGCAGACCTTTCAAATGATGTGTCACACAATTGGTGTTGTAAAGAAATTAAAAATGTGCCCCCCTGGGGGGCAGAGTGGGGGATGACACACAACACATCCATAATATGAATAAGCAGTTGCAGACCTTTCAAATGATGTGTCACACAACTGGTGTTGTAAAGAAATTAAAAATGTGACCCCCTGGGGAGAGCAGAGTGTGGGGGTGACACACAAGACATCCATAATATGAATAAGCAGTTGCAGACCTTTCAAATCTTGTGTAACACGACTGGTGTTGTAAAGAAATTAAAAATGTGTCCCCCCTGGGGAGCAGAATGGGGGATAACACACAAGACATCCTTTAAATGAATAAGCAGTTGCAAACCTCTCAAATGATGTATCAAACGACTGATGTTGTGAATAAATTAAAAATTTGGCGAAATATTACAGTTATCGCCAAATTGGCGTCACTTTTGACAACTAATTTTGGTCGCCAAATTTGGCGATATATCGCCAAGTTGGCGACAAACTTGGCGATTGTTGGCGATGGTAACCTTTCCTCTCTTTATGGTAACCCATATGGCGATGCACAGACGGAGCCCTTTCCTGATTGGTCTATTCGACTCATGGAAGGAGTGGACAACCCGGATTCGTTACTTCCGGAAATCTTCCACATCAGCATCATTCCAGGAGTCATTCCTTTTAAGGCTAGTTTTTTTTTACTATAGAAGGATTGGCCTAAGAATATTAATGTTTAATTCACGGCGTATGTAATGTATGACTCGTTTTAATCATCCGAAAAATGGTGTTTGTTATTATTAATTTAAATATAGAATTTATTTATAAGTCTTTAAAATTTGAGTCTTTGAATGTATCATTTTCCAAATAGTCGTTGTAATTTATTAAATTACATTTTTTTCTTACTTTTTTTTAAATTATTTATTTTAATTTGTTCTGCAAATTACGTTTTCGTTTAATTTATTATGAGGTATATTGATGAAAAACATGTATGTCACATCCAGGTTAAAAGACATCAAGGTCACATCACAGTTATGTTTAATCTGTCAGCACACGCGCTGGGGATAAATTTTACCTAATATTTGGGGAATAAAATTACATTGTGAAACTAGTCTACAAATATAGGCGCGTGTGCAGATGGATGGCTTAAAATAACGAACACATGACACTGGCATATGAATTTAGAAGGTATAGAAGAAAGATAAATTTACAATCCCACATTAGCTATTTGCATGTGAGAAATTCTAGATTCTAGGATTTTGTTCGCCGTGTGAACAATTCTGGAACAAAATAATGAAGAATGTTGTGTAAGTAGTGGTAATACTATTCCATTCTTCATACAAAAAATATAAAAAAAATCACTTTTCTTCTTTTGTAGAGGAGAAAGCAATGACAAAATGGAGCATTTCATCAACTGATAACTGAGCTAATGAGGTGAAATGCCGTTTATTCCAGCGTTGTAGTCGTAAAAATAACAGACGCTCAAGGTAGAGAGCAGAGGTTCCCAAACTATGGGTCGCGACCCACTGGTGGGTCGTGGCGGCTATTTTAGTGGGTCGCGGAAATAATCTAGATTTGTCACAAAAACATATTTTTATTTCATCTGTTAAAAAAATATATAATAATTTCAACAGCAAATAATATTTTAAGAGAAATTCTTTACTTTCCATATGAGCAAAATATCCAGAATCATCTAAATGAACTTTGAATTTCTTGTTGAAGTTCCAGCATACTCGTGCGAACATGCTTTCTGTAGTTGACTGTTTTAGAAAAAGAACCATAGAAAAAACTGTACGTTGAAAGTGAATTAAGGTTGAAATTAGCAAGTTTAAACCCAGATATAGATGTTTTCATCGGTAAACACCAAAGCCAGGAAACGCACTGATTAAAAAGTCATGTTTTGATAGTAATTAAATGTACTTTTAATTATCTTTCTAGTTTGTGCGTTGTGTTAATTATTATTCCACTTACACGTACTGGAATTACGAATTGTTTTTTTTTTTTGTTTTTTTTCGTTGATAGTGTATCCTTTGTACAAAAATAGCCTGTAGGAGTCATACAACAATTTCCATACTGATATACACCTATATATTGGGTGGGTCGCGAAAGACTTTTTTACTTAAAGGTGGGTCGCATACCAATAAAGTTTGGGAACCGCTGCCCTAGAGCAGCGGTTCCCAAAGTGTGCTCCGCGGCGTTCCAGGAAAATAAACAAAACATGAAAGAAATTAGCATATTACAAGTAAAAGATTTTCAAAAATTATGTGGGGATTTTTGTGTGTGTGTCAAAAATAAATATATCTCTAAGTGGGTTGAAAAATACAAAAATACATTTCAAAACCATTTAAACGTTTGCATTATACATTTATTTATTTTCTGTATAATATTTTTGTAATAATTTTTGGTACATGTAACGAATATTTTTCGTTCATGCCTTTAAAGAATGGCAGTTAAGTAAGTGACTGAGTAAGTGCAAAAGAGCATATGGTTTTTAAAATATCTTTCAATGTACTCTTTGAACAAACGAAACTATGCAGGCTCAGAAAATAATTTTAAGACGAGAAAAGATTTGTTTTTGATTTATTTTATTAACGGCCTCGGATAAGCATGAAAACCTACGTAACTGCAATTTAAATGAAAGAGAAAAGAGATAAATATATTCTTTTTAGAAAGTAAAAAGAATGTTTAATTAATTTGCAAATGCCAAAGATAATTTAAATTTTAAATTTGAGAATTTAAATTTAAAAAGGGATCTAATAATAATATGTGATGTCACGTTGCTTTCGACATCACAGTACAATTGCTTTATTTTATGTTTCTGCATTTAGTGTGTTTTAAAAATTCGATTTAAAATAAGCTACAAGAAATAGCATTCTGAATCGAATGCACAAAGTTCATCGAAACAGAAAAGGCCTGCCAGTTCTTACCAAACAAAAAGGAGAAAAGTTTTGTTCTTTGGAGCTTCGCCTATTCATATGTTTATACTTAATTCCGACATGCAACAACGACACGAGAGTTTTAATTTTAAAAAATCCATTTTATTATGTATGCGAAAAATCACTTTTTCTTATTTACAAATTTATTTGTTCGCAATTACCGGTGTCAACCATTTATTTCAACTTCTTAGCAATGAAAATGCTTTGTCCGTTAAAGCGTTAAAATATTCTTTTAATTGGTCTCTGCCACATTTTAAAACCAGAAATAATTCTGTAGCAATTTAAAAAATACGTATTGATCCTTTACATTTCTCATCACACTAAGAATTAAAAAAATTGCTCAGTTCCACCTCTTGCTTAGACTGCTTGTCAATGAGTATCAGCACTGATATAAACTGAATCCCACCTATGTATCCCATTTTGTTAGTAAAATTTTTCTAGAAGTTGCAATTCGTTTAACATGTGTAGTTTTTAACTGTATCTGTTTTAAGGCAAAAACAATCACGAAAGAAAGTTTCTTTCAAAACCATTATTAATAGCCAAATACTTGCTCCACTCACTTAAACACTAAACCGATGATCTGCTTCTAAATGTATTTTTTAAATTGGTTCAAGAAAAGAAGCTGAGAGGCGATTTATTTTCGTTGCATGCTTAGAAGTAGTAGAAACTTAAAGAATAACGAAAAAATAATCCATAATCGCATCCCTTCTATTATGGGTAGGCGGGACTAGCGAAAATATGTTACATAATTACTCATAGGTGATTGGAACTACGCAATTTCTTTTTTTTTTCTTCCTGATCAGCCTATTGGAATAATGCAGAAGAATCTCTCTGCAAACGAAAACTGTACAACTTGCCTTTTTTACTATGTGTGTGACATAGTAGTTTTCGACATAAATAACAATAATTTTACGCATGCATAATACAAACATGGTTCCATTTTAATCTTTAACCCTTTCGCGACCATAGCCATTTATGAAATTTTTAATGTTTTGTTATCGGTTTTTAAAAACTGAAATTTGTGCCTTGTTGATTCGAGGAAGTGTTCCGATTAAATAAGACAAATTTTACAGTAAAATTTTACCGGTGGCGATAAACAAGGATTCTTAAGTCTTTTTGCGGCACGTATGCGTGTCGCTCGTTTTCAAAAGGTTAATTCCAAGTTCATACTAAAACTCCTCCCCCCCCCCCCTCCCGAAAAAAAATTAAAACTGGATGTCATTAACTCCTTAAGGCCCCTGTCGCTGCCCGCGAAGACACTCGTGAGCTAATGCTATTCCTATGGGGAGGCATTTTTCTAATAACTCTTTCAAATTTTGACATTTTTAATTTTTTTTTTTTTTTTTTTTTTTTTTTTTTTTTTTTTTTTTGCATTGGATAGCTGAGGTCTAATCAAGATCGCTCCTTGATTACTTTTTCTATTTTGGCGCAGATATTTTTTATTAAGTTCTTTCATTTTCGGAACCGGTTTTGGAAGTGAAAGTAACTTTATACAAAATACCTGCGACCAAAATCGAAAAAACAATCAAGGAAAGATCTTGAGAGGGCCACAATTATCCAATGCAAAAAAAAAAAAAAAATTGAAAAATTGAAAAATGTCAAAATGCGAGAATTATTAAAAAAATGCCTCCCCATAGGAATAAAATTAGCTCGCGAGTGGCTTCGCGGGCAGGGACAATGGCCTTAACAGTACTGCTTCAACATCGCTCGGGTAAAAAAGAGTTTGTTTTCCTCGTTACTAAAAGTTTTCAGAAATTGCAAATTTATAAAATTTTTGCTGTATTTGAAGGAAACATCTCGATTATACAAGGTAGATATTTTAATGCAAAAGAAAAGAGGGTTTTAATACTTATTTTTATTTTATTGTGTCCGATAACAGTATATAAAATTATTAAAGGGTTATAAAATAGAAAATTTTATGTTTTAAATTTCTAGCTTGAATTAAGAATTTCTGTATCAGGAAAAGGCCAAACTGAAAACCTTGTTCCAATATTGAAAATTACTGGCTCAGATTTTTATCCAACAGATTTTTCTCTGCTCCATAGACATAAAAAACATTAATTTGTAAACCACAGAGTATCGTTGAGTTCAGGGGCTCCGCTTTAAAAACTCTTCTAAACTAGTTGGATGTGTCAATCCCAAAACTTTCTTCTATCTCATAAGTATATTTTAATATTTAAAAAAAACCTGGGTGACCCCAAAGTTACCCACTATCGAATTTCCTCGAACATTTGACCTAGCCTAATGAGATTCTGGTATCCAAAAAGCCTAAAACGCAAAATTTAATTAATATTCTGAGAAAATGAGCTTAGTAGTGCCTCATGTTGGATAATTTATACTAAAACCTAATAAGCATCTATTTTTGTCAAGACCTAACAGAATCTGAAATTTGATGGAATTTCGTCCATTAGTTCTTGAGATATAGTTATAACAAAACATTTGCAAAATGTAGCACAGCAACACCATATCTTGGACAATTTATGCCAAAACGTAAAAAAGCGTCTAATTATGTTATAGTGTAAAAGAATCTGAAGTTTGATGAAATTCTGTGCATTAATTCTTGAGATATAGCTAGTTTAAAAAAAAAACCGTGTAAAATATAGCACAGCAGCACCATCAGTTGAAGGATTTATAACAAAACGTAATCATCGTGTAATGTTACATGTCATTTTGTAACAAAATCTGAAGTTTGATGAAATTCTGTGCGTTGGTTGTTGAGATATAGCTATCGGAAAAATCGTGCAAAATGCAGCATAGCTGCACCACCTGTTGCAAGGTTAATACCAAAATATAATCAGCGTCTAATTATGTTATATATTCTAGTGTAACAGAATCTAAAATTTGATGAAGTTCTCTGCATTAGTTCTTGAGATATAGATATCGCAAAAATCGTGCAAAATGTAGCATAGCAGAGCCACCTATAGGGCAGTTCACACCAAAACCTTATCAGCGGCTATGTATCTCAAGGTATTGCGGAATCTGAAGTTTGGTGAAATTCTGTGCATTAGTTCTTGAGATATAGCTATCATGAAAATCATGAAAAACGTGGCATAGCAGCGCCACCTGCTGGCCAATTTACACCAAAACTTAATCAGCGTCTATGTATATCAAGGGGGTACAGAATCTAAAGTTTGGTGAAATTCTGTGCATTAATTCTTGAGATATAGCAAGCTTGAAAATCATGAAAAACGTAGTATAGCAGCACCACCTGCAGGCCAATTTTCACTAAAAACCAATAGGCACTAATTCATATCAAGATCTAACTGAATATAAAATTTTATGAAATTTCGAGCATTAGCTCTTGAGATAGAGCGCCCACAAATTTTTTGTCACATACAGACAGACTCACAGACAGACATTTTCTAAAAATAGTCAAAACGTGTTCAGGACCTTCTAAAACGTATAAATCCGTCGAAAACCGGAAGTCGAAAATTTTCATGAATCCAATACCTTCTTCTTGTAAAGATAGAAGTAAGTAAAAAGGGCTCTGCGAGCCCAAAAGTTTGGGAACCGCTGCCCTAGAGTGTGTAAACTATAGCTTACTTGAGGAACAGGGGGTATACGGTGTTCCTTTAAAAAAATCCAGAAGGTAAGGTATAAGGCGTACACCCAGCTTATGCCCTCCACTACATCCCTGAGAGTTGATTCAAAACAGGCATGTCAAACTCGTTTACCGTAGCGGGACAACTGAAGCATTACATACAAAGCCACCGGCCACATAAATAAAGTAGATAATGTTATCATCACTGCACAGAATGAAATTGTTACGTACAAAACACAGTCATGTTAATTAAATATCCACGCTAAGTTCCAAAGTTGTTATTATTCAAAGTTTATTTTATTATATTTTTAGAATACAACAACAAAAATAAATAAGTAAATAAATAAATATTAATTTTTGTCAAGCAAATCGGCAAAATTTGAGTTTTTTAAATTGTATTTATTTTAAAAATTGATTGTACATATTGGTCTGTTAATCTTTATCTGTTAAAGGCACACCTGTCAATCTTACGCATTTTTTTTTAAGTAAAAATTTTAAAATATATATTTTCTGAATCAGAAAATTTACTAAGGGCTTTGCCCCTTACGAGCTATTTTCGGCAATCCGTGTTCAGACTCTACAAACTAAAAACACGTTAATTTGATCGATTTTTAAAAGATGGCAAAACATTGGTCTATATATTACAATTATAAATGGCGATCTTCCAGTTAAACGGGTTTCCATTCATTTCCTTTTGATTGGGGAATTTTAAGGTCTAATCAGCTGTTGTTAAACATCTACCGGCTATATGTTTCATGATGCAAGATGAGTTAAACAATGAAATACAGAGTCTTAACCTCCTGGTACTTTTTGAACCGCGGTGTAGAGAAAATTTTTAAGTAAGGCATTTTGGTACTACACTGTTATCCCGTCGACCGATTTCGCCAAATTATACAAATCGCCAAACTAATAGCCAAATTATACATATTGACATAATTTTTATTTAAAATAACGAAAAAAAAAATAATTAGTAGAATATTAATAAAAATGTTAATAAAAAGTCGAAATAAAAATCACTTAATGACATTTTAAACACATGAATCGTATTTAATGTCACTGAATGTGACATTCACGATCATCCATTATTGGCATTTAATCTTATAGTTTGGCGATAATTTTTTGGCCGACGGGATAACCTACTAATACCGGCATTTTAAATGCATCGTTTAAATCTGATGTAAATTTTCACTAATTTTTTTTCTCTTTTTAATATTTAAGTAAAAATACTTTAGTTGTTTGAAAGGAGAAATTATTTGCGCCGCCTTAGAATACACAACAGTAGTTAAAATAATCGCATCAATATATGAAGTAAATGTTTCGTATAAATATTTTTTATAATTTTAACTGTTTAATATTACTTGGTCATTGTAAATATGACGTAATTTCTTTTATTTGCTGTTTTTAACGCATATTAATGAATTTGTTTATTATTTTAAAAATTTCAGATTGTTTGCAATATTATTGTTTTTTATTTTACATATGGCTTACTTTTTCCCCATTTACGGTGGTTAACACATTTCAATAAAATTTTTTATTTTACTTGATTAGCAGTGTTCTCGCTGACATTTGACTAACGTTAGTAATTTGGCTAATTAAAAATAAAAAACATTCGCCAAATGAAAAAAGTATTAGCAAAATAGATTCGCCGTGTAGCACAAAAAAATAAATAAATAAATAAATAAATAAATAAATAAAAAATAAATAAATAAATAAATAAATAATAATGATGTACCCCCCCCCCCCTTTTTTTTCAATATGTTCTAAAATAACCTAAGTTTTAATAACTTCGACAATAAATGTTATTAATCTAATTTCAGCTATCAGCGACAAATATATTAAAAATATGTATGAAAAACTAAAAAGGTAAGAAAGGAAAAGCAAGAATTGAGCACTAGCAAATTGGCGAATCTAATCGCTTGTTTTACTCGCCAAATGAAGAATTTAGTCGCAATTTGGCGCATTGACGAGCGACAGCGAGAACAATGCTTGATAGGTTTAATGAAAAATTAAAAACAAATATTGACATGTTTCAATTTCATCTTATAAGAAATATAATCATAATAAAATAAAAATACTAATAGTTTCACGGTCAATACAAACGGATCGCCACAATGAGATGTAAATTAAAAACCACGCGCACTATTGTAAAAATAATAAATTGAAAATAGACCATGATCAAAATTAATTATCAACTTGGTTCATTCTATTCAAGCTTTCATGAGGAATTTGTTTATAAACTCTAACCATAACTTATGAATATTAAAAGAAAAATTATCATTGAAAACAAAATGTTTACGTGTATATATACAGGGTGTCCAGCAAATAACACCCTGATTTCAAATTTAAATTTCTCAAAAACAAAAATCGATACAACTATGCGGTAAACGGTTTCTTTATTAGGTAAGCTGTAAAAATGTTATACTAAAGTTTCGAACGGTGAATATTTTGAAAAGATTGTGTTCTGATTGCAAAGAATGCTCGACTTGACGTTTTTCTTGCTTTAGATTGCTTGTAGAGAACGAGTTTTTTGGAGTAGGGGAGAGTGGGGATACTTGAGCATAGGGGATACTTGAGCCACCCCTATTATCTCTACAGTTGGTCAATTTTTCTTTCTAAAACTGCCAATATGATAACATATTTATAGTTCTGAACATGTAAAAAAGAAATCACACATCTTGGTACCATTTTGAAAATATAGTGATTAATAGTTGTCTTTTCCCTATCTGAAGTAAATATTTGGGTGCATGGCTTTTTTGTTTTTTTGTAATCAAAGTTTTGTTTAAAGTTGCAACTATATACATACATTCAATAAGCATAATTTCAATTGTATTTTGAGTCTAAAATAGTTCTAATAGCTGCATGCTTTATTTAGTAAAACTCTGGGAAACAAAAATAGTGATAGTGGGGATACTTGAGCCAATGAGAGTGGGGATACTTGAGCCATGCCTCAACCATCCCCACTAGAAATTAAACATGGGTGAAACAAACAAAAAATAAAATTCGATCCTTATATTCACTAATAGATATTTTTCTGGATAAAAGGAAGAATAATTTTTCATTTTATTTTTTTTTCTTAAAAAAATAACGACCTAAAAATGTTTAAAAATGTATATTTTTTAAATGGAAATATCTATTTTATTTTTCATTTTGACTAACAAAATAGCCTGTCTAGATAAATCTAAACATAGTTTTCAATTTAACTTTCATTAAATTAAAATAACTTTTTAAAACTGTTTTACAGGCTATAATCTCTAACACTTTAATTAGTCCAACATATTAAAATATTTATTTTTTAATATAAAGTATTAAGATTAAAATTTTATATTGAAATCGTAACCTCTGTTGCTGTAACTTTTTTTTAAACTAAGAAAATTGAAAAAAAATTGGTAAAAAGAGCGCACAAAAAACAAGAAAATCAACAAAAATTCCAGTTCAAACTTACCTGCATGGAGCCAAAAAGGAAGACAAAATCTTTTCCTGTGAAATCAAAAAAGTGTTTGAAATAGTAGAGTGATACATCTGGCTTAAATTCCGACAGCTACTAAATTAAAAGCATGAGTTTGACAATATCATTAGAGGAAAATTCTGTCAATGATGGTGATGATGTGAAAAGAAAACCTTCTATTGATGGTTGGTTACTAATAAAATATGCCAGAAAGAAAACTGTAAAAATATTTGTTGGATAAGTGCTTAATATTTTGAAAATGAAATTTGCACGAAGAATTGCAGATTCCAAATTTAAATGGGTCTGAACTGAGGATGTTTCTACCGTCGTTATAACTCAAGTTGAAATTATCCTCCGACAACCAGTTTTAACGACAAAAAATGATCGTATTAATAGCTTTGTTTTCTCAATCGGCTTTGAAGGACTTTACGTTTCATAATTTATCATTCTGTAAAATGTTTGTGCAAAAATAAAGCGAAAAAAATTACTTTTGTAGGTATTTTTCCTTAGTGGCTCAAGTATCCCTTCAGCATGGCTCAAGTATCCCCGCCATGGGGATACTTGAGCCACGATGTAAAACAAAGAATAAACATTTATTATACATAGAAAAATAGTTCAAAATTAATTGAAAGTGGTTTTTAGTTGAAGAAAAAATATCAAATTTTCATTTTCAATATTTTATTTTATTCTAAAAAAATATAAAAAATTTAAAAAAATTAAAATTCAAAAAATGGCTCAAGTATCCCCATCTTCCCCTACTTAGCCATATTTTTAGAACAAAATTTTTGAGATTTCTGAAATTCCAAAAAACTTTAAAATATGGCGTTGTCCGCCCAAAATCTCATTCTAACCAAGCAATTTAAAGCAAGAAAAATGTTAAGTCAAGCATTCTTTGCAATCAGAATATAATCTTTTCAAAATATCCACCCTTCGAAACTGTATAACATTTTTAGAGCTTTCCTAATAATCAAACCGATTACCGCATAATTCTATCGATATTTGTTTTTGAGAAATTTAAATTTGAAATCAGGGTGTTATTTGCTGGACACCCTGTAAGATGTGTATACGTGTCTGTATATATTCTTGTAAGATGAAATCGAAACATTTCAATTTTTCGTTACACCTATCAAGTAAAATAAAATTGTTTATTGAAATGCTTATACGTAAAAGGTGTATTCTCTTAAAACCTTGCGATTTAAAAATCTAAAAGATTTAATTACTTTTTATGGCGGTTAACACATTTTAATAAATTCATTCTTTTAATATTTTCCTTCACTTTTAATGTTCACACGTAAATGCAGTTTTATGACGTAATTTACTGTCTGCATCAGCGTATTTATCAAACATGTCTCGATATTACCACCAGTTTTCATATTTTAGTGTGCAGTAATTTTCTCAATATACCCTAGGTCACAAAAACTTCATTATCAGCGGCGGTGACAGCGTTAGTTATTTTTTTTAGAATAGAGAGATACAATGAATCCTGTATCTATGCGCAACGTCTGGCGGAAACGTTACCCTAACGGGATAAAATTGAAAGTGACAGAAACACAATAAGACCACAACACAGTATGTTGTGTAAAACGCTTTATTGCACACACACACAAACAAAAACAATAATAAACTAGTCGGCGGCAGCCGCGAATTTTTTTTTCCCGAGCACCTTCGTCATTCCAAGCCCAAGCTCGCACTCTGATTGGTTGTTACTCTCGGCACTGTTTTCACGTAACTTGGCAATAACCATACTTGGCGAAAAATACTTCGCTCGTAAGTGAACGAGTAAACCTAAAACCTATCCTACTCATTCTTATTCTTCCTTCATTCTTATCCTCGTGGTGTGTGTAAAAACTTTTAAAGAGTACAGCTTTCAGTAATACACGTTCCATCCAATCCAATGCTGCAAGAGAAAAGTTACTTTGTACTCGGTTCGGAAGGAAATCAAACTCTCGACGGAAGCATCTATCGCTACGCCAAGTATGATTATCGTCAAGTTACATGAAAACAGTGCCGAGAGCAACAACCAATCAGAGTGCGAGCTTGGGCTTGGGACGACAAAGGTGCTCGGAAAAAAAAATTACGCACGGCAGCCACCGTAATACTTACCCATCATGGTTATGCACAATATAAAATGTGAAAATAAAACATATATAAATTATTTATAAAATGCATCGCAATTCCAAAATAAAATTTAAAAGTAATTTAAATATTTTTAATACATAGTAATGTTCTATTACGGAATTGTGGGTACTACTTGGTTATCCCATCGACCCATTATATAAATCGCCAAACTACTCGCAAAATTATACAAATTGACAAAAATTTTACTTTAAATAACGAAAGAACAAATAAATTAGTAAAAGGTTAATATAAATACAAATGCGAAATTAAAAACTACTGACGTAACAGACACGTGAAACGTGTTTAATATCAAGTGAATATGACATTTACGATAAGCGCACATTGGCATTTAATCTTAAAGTTCGGCGATAGTTGTTTGGTCGACTGGTCGACAGGATAATCAAGTAGTACTGAACTACGTAAAAAAGCATCCTTATAACTCAAAAAATGATAATCATGTTCAGGGTGGGGAAATACATCATTTCGCTCGCCAGTGGCGAGTGGATTTTCTGACAAGGCGAGTACATTTTTAGTTTTCGAAAAAATGAAGGTGATAGAGACACTATCAGAGACACTTTTTTAATCTAGATATTTTAACTTTCCAAATTATTACAGTGCAAATTCGGTACTAAGTTCTACCTTATATTAAGCTTACCTCTGTTGCATATATTTCTTAATGTTACAGAAAAAAAGAATTACGAAAATGCATTGTAGTAATAGTAATTTCATTTGTAATTGCATGTGATTTTGTCGTAACTATTTTCAACTGCATGTGTGTTGCATCTTCCAGGCTGGTGAAATAAATCCTTGGCTGGTAAGATTTTTGAAAAATTCCCCACCCCTGATCATGTTAACTAACAGTTTACTGCGTTTCATTAAGAGTCTCATATCCAATTAAAATGGTCATGAAAAATCGAAGAGTGTGGAAAATAGGGTTACAAATATCTCGGCAACTAATAATCTGATGTACTTCATTCGTTATGCATTTTTTTTCTTATTGCCTTTATACCCGCCCCTTCAAATAAAAAAATTCGAAACTTTTTACATACCTTTCATTAGAACGAATATTTCGAAAGTCTGAAAAAATAGTTCCGGATAATCAAAGTTACTGATATTCAATAGGCTTCACAGACAAAATTCTGATGGAACTTCGCTAACTTAAAGAAATTTCAAAATGGCGCACTGATATGCTGCTTACAATTTTCACTCTTAATGTGGTGTAAAGTTTCCACAACTTCTTTAAAGTTGTAGAATTACACAATTTTTAATATGTTAAACCACGCAAAAATTTTGTTGAAAGAAGAAACCACCAGACTTAGTGCATACAGTGGCGCCAACTTTTGAAAAACGTTAGGTGGGCTCAAAAATGTTTGACCAAATAGAAAAATATTGAATGGGCTCAATTAATAATGGGTAATTATAGATATCAAGTTATAGAGCTCATCAGTGTGACGTCACAGCAGGGCTTGAAATTTAATTTTCCAGAGGAGGGGAGACTCCCTACCAACATTTATAAATGGAGGGGAGTTTAGCTGTTTGGAAGGGAGAAAAAAAAATCTTTAAAACCTACTGTTTTATGTGCTATTTAAAGAATTACACAAATACAGACATGACAAAATACCGCTGAAGCAATTTTTATTAACAAATTGTTATGCAAAATGAGATTTTTTTTTAAAAAAAAAGTCACGATTTTATATAGTTTATTTAGTTTTCAAAGGGATAAATTCCCTTCCTGTGCTAATTACTTTTGTTTCAGGTCTAATAAACTGTTTTTGGTTCAGGTCAGAGTGTGATTCTGGGTGAAAATTTTTTTTCGGAAATTCACATCGCGTTTTCGGAAATCGTCGGGGGGGGGATTCCGCAAGTTACTTCCCCTTCGAGGGGGATTATCCGCGATCTTCAGACGAAATCAGCGATTTATCTGCGAAATTTTAGCAAAATTGGCGATTTATAGCGATCTTTTGTCGAAATCGGCGGTTTTTCCGCGATCGTTTGACGAAATTTTGCGTTTTTCCCATGATCTTTTGACGATCTTCTTTACGACGATCTTTAGACAAAATTTGCATTGTAACGCGATCTTTTCTCGAAAACGGCGTTTTATTCCCGCGATCTTTTGACGAAATCGGCGTTTTTCCCATGATCTTTTGATGAATCGGCTCTTTTTGTTTAAAATGATCTTTTGGCAAAATATTTTTAAGCGATCATTTATCGAAAACGGCGTTTTTCCGCAATTTTTAGACGAAATCGACGTTTTCCCGCGATCTTTAGACCAAATCAGCATTTTATCTGCGATATTTGATGAAATTGCCGTTTTTTTACGCGATCCGCGCAGGAAATTCGCGTTTTTTAGCAATCTTTTGACAAAGTTTGTTGACAAAAACACTGAAGTAATTGTCGTTTTTCCATGAAATATTGACGAAATGTGTGCTTTTTCGGCGATCCTTTTACGAAATTTGCATTTCTCCGCGATTGCTTTTTCCGTGCGCAAAACCGTACAAGTTGGCAACTATGCGGAATTGATAACCCAATTCCAAATTTTCGGAAATTTCGGACGAGAATCATCCCTGGTTCAGGCTGATTTTAGGTTGAGTGAGAACACAGAGTCTAAAGTAAATCCCCCTTCCCCTTTCACACAATCCACTGTAACATTTCAGAAAATTTGCTGCAAATTAAAAAAAAAAACCACCCCTGAAGAATCCTTTGATAAATTTGGTGTTTTCCTGCGATCCTTTAAAGAAATTCAAATGCAGGGACGTGTTAAGAGAAAACTGCGCTTGGGGCAAAGTTTCAATTTAGTGTTCTTTTTCTTCTTACCGGCCAAAAATGATATTGGTTGTAGAAAATCAGCGCCCCTAAGTTTCTGCACCCGGGGCGACTGTCTCTTCGCCCCCACCTGCCCCTTTTCACATGACGCTGTTTATATGGCGATCCTTTCACAAAATTCACATATTTTCCGCGATGCTTTCACAAAATTCGCGTTTATTCCGCAATCATTTCACGAAATTCGCGTTTATTTCACGATCTTTTAACAAAATTCGTGTTTATTCCGCGATTTTTTTTAAGAAATTCGTGTTTTATCGAGATCTTTTAAGGAAAGTCGAGATTTTTTTTCGCGATTCTTTGAGAAAATTGCCGTTTTTATCGCGTAATCTAACAAAATTTTCTGCGAATGATTGATGAAATTGATTGTGAAAATATGCAATTCAGCTCGTTTTCAAAAGCTATGAAAAATCGGTAATTAGCCCGGAAATTTAGACATAACTATCCAAATTTCGGGGTTGATAAACGATGTTTCATAACTTTTGAAATCGAATGCGTTATTTTTATCGAAATTTTGAAACGGAATTACTCCGTTCTCGCGACGGTAAATCGCACGAAACTTGTCAATTGATCGCGGGGAAAAAAATGCGAAATTTGACGATTGGTTGCGGAAAAATAGCGTGAATTCCAACGATTTTTCGCAGCAAAATGCCATTCAGTCGCACGAAAATATCACAAAAAAAAGGAAGTTAATCGTAGTTTTAAAATGCAAAATTTTTCGGAAAATTCGGGAATTTTTTGGGGCGGGAGAGTCCCGCCTACGATATTTTTTTGAACGGGATTTCAAAATTTCGGGCGCGAATCCCGCCATCCCGCCCTGAAATTCAAGCCCTGCACAGACAACTCAACCCCGCATTTCCATGGTAACTGGGTCAATACAAACCGAGAGAGTTTAGAGTTGTTAGAGATGCACTATATACCATCAAAAAGGCTTTCAATATGAAATCGGATATCGTTCAAAGGCTGAATTCATTGAACTGGGTAAAGTTTTACAAGCGATCTGCAAGTGTTTGGGACGAATTGTAACTTGTTTAAATCAGTTGCAAAGTTGAATTTTTAGCTTCATGATAAATCAACATAGCTCATCTCTATCTTTTCTGAACTCTGTGGTTTGTTTTGACCCAATTTTTGGAGTTGTGACGTCACCACTGATGAACTCTATTGGGTGGGCTCACGCTCCATGGGCCCATATAAGTTGGCGCCACTGAGTGCATATGTAAACGCCATTCGTTATTTTACAAACTCAAATGTAATAATACTTTTTTTTTTTCTTTTTATAGTGTACTTTTTTGAAATATTAAAAATGTACGTATGAGATAGAAGAATTTTTTGGAATAGGCACATCCAACTAGTTATATTTTGCGTTCCTTTATAAAGAAATATTTTAACTTTCAAATTAATTATTTTAATTGGAATTTAGTTCACAAATTATTAACAGGTTCTAGGCTCCACTGAAGCTTTATCAAGCCCTAGATTTATCCTTGTTTTTCTGTTCCCAGTTCTCCATGTTTTCATTCCTTTGGATGTAGTATAACACAATGGTAAACCTACGAGTCAACCTCTAAAATCAAGTTTTTAGGTGTTTTCCACCAAGATTTTATTTTATTTTATTCCTTTTTCTTTTGGTTTAATCAGGATTTGTTTTTTTTTCATTTGAAGAATTTTTATTCTGTGTTACATTGAAGATATTCATTTTACTATTAAATTCCTTTCTTTTTTTTCTTCTAGGAACTGTCGCCTTTATCTATTAATATTCAAGAAAAAATTCTTGAATGTACAGTTAAAAATTCTTTAGTAAATAAATACTGCCCGCCTTTGTCCTACCAAAAATTTTTTCTTCGGACTATTATAGATGCAGTAAGTATTCTTTATTTCTTTTCCTTTTTTAAAAAAATTTAATTTAAATTTTACTATTTAAACGGGACTAATTTATCTGGAAATGTATAAGCATTTTCGCTTTTAATAATAATGAGGTGGAACCCGTCGAATTTAGACGAAAGCAAAATGTTTAAGAAGGAACTATTTCATTGATTTATTATAAACCTACAAAATCAGTTACAGTAAAAAAATGCATCTTATATTGGTTAGTTTAACTCTCAAACAAATATTATTTTAACCTAAAATTAACAAAATATTATTTCTATAAAACTCAGTTGTCCAAATTATTAAAGTTCAACTTTAGTAGTGTATGTAACCAATAAAATATAATAAAGGTCAGTTATGATGACGACGTTATCAATTGAGGCTCTTATGCTTGGTATAAATGCAAATAAAAAAAAAAAAAAAAAAGACCTGAACTCACGATTGTAAACAACATCTTTGCATGTTAACATTGAACAGTCGCATTCTGAACTTCAGGTGCTAATCTCAGGATCGAAGAGTAAAAATTGCTATAATTTGTTTTTTTTTTTAGACGCATTTGTGTTAAAATGTTTAGTTTTATATAAGAAAATGAACATTTTCTGTTTTCAATTTTTGACTGATCCTGTAAATAAACTAATCATGGTAGAAGCTTCATTTTTAAAAGGGTTCGTGCTAGGGCAAGCCTCAATAACGTCTAAAAATTTCATGGCAATCCGAGCATATTTACGAGAGTTAGAGCGCGGATAGACGGCCAGATAAACCGAAAGCATAAGCACTTTTCAACTTTATTGGTAAGTGCTAACAATTTTCAAAAGGAGTATGTAATTTTCCGTTCAAAATATTTTGGCGCATTACGTCTCTAATGGTATTTTGCGCCACTAAACCCTCTATAATAAAATTTAAAACATGGAAATTTTTTAAAATATGTTTTTATAATTTTATTAGGAAATGGGCAATGGATATAAGTAAACCTCATTATTCTCTTAATTCCGCAATAATGAAAACTATCTAATTACCACCATTTCGAAGAATTTTTTAAAAATTAAAGTATAAAAATTGGGATATTAAAAAAAGCAGCTAGTGCAGGCACATCTGCAAATGAACAGTTTTCATTTAAAAAAAAGAAAAAGTAAAAATGGTTCAGTAGAAAGTTCAAGACAGATGACTAAAATCAGCCTAAAATATACAGGTTAAGTAAATTATAAAAAATTAAATTAAGCAAATTTTGTCGTTTTAATAAAATTATAGTTGAATGTCTTAAAGAATAGCAATAAAATTTCATTAGTCGAAAGAATTTTGGACAAAAACTTGGGTAACCTGGTATTATTTTAGACCTCAAATTATTACCAAGATCTTCATTGTTTGCTTGTCTAACTCGACGAAGCGAATTCATCCCGGCGAGAATCATTTGATTCTTTAATATATACATTTCACTATTTTTTGGAGAAAGACTTCCGATCGGACCATGCACACTATATGTCAGTGCTCTTCTATAAAGATGCTCAATTTTTTTTTAAAACACTGCACTTTATCAATCTATGATTAAAAAGGAAAAACACTGTAATCTGCTATTTTCTATAGAGTAAAAAGGGAAAAAAAGGGTGAAGTATAGTGGCTGGAGGTGACGCCAAAAATGTAACCCTAAAATCCGCTACATTAGGCCCAAACACAACCATCATGTGTTTTTGCAAAAAAAGAAAAAAGAAATAGAAGAAAACTTTTAGAAAGTTTTAATTCATAATATAAATGAAATGTAACTGTAGAATGCTTAAATATAAGCAGATCATTTTCACTTAGAAAAAAAAAAAATGCACGACTGATGTCGAATAATTCGCTTCTTATTTCACGTGCTTGTTTTGTTTGGGCTGAATGAAGGCATTTAAATTTAAGCGATAACGCGCATCATATTACAAATCGTTTTTACGGCATATTTCACCTCCATCTCATGGAGGAAAGAGATAAATGGATTTGCAGTATACCTTAAAATGGGTTTGCAGTATAATATGCGTTATCGCTCAAATTTAAAAGTCCTCATTCGGTCTTAACAAAATAATCACGTGGAATAGGAGCCAAATTCTTTAACATTAGCCGTGCATTTTTCCTTTAATTGGAAACGATCTGCGTATATTTAAGCCTTCTAAAGTAGCAGTGAATTAAAATTTGAATGAAATTAAAAATTGTATAACTAAAAGTTTTTTTTTTTTAATTACGTGGCTGTGTTTATTCCTAATGTACCGATTTTAGGGTTACACTTTTGGCATCACCTCCAGCACTATACTTCATCTCTATTCTTTCTCTCTAACTCTATGCCTCCATCTACCTCTGTCCTCCATGGCTATTTTCTCTTTTTACTAACATTTTCCGACAAAGTTGAAAAGTGTTTATGCATTCGGTTTGTCTGGCCGTCTGTCCGCGCTCTTAACTCCCGTAAATATACTCGGATTACTCTGAAAATTTTATATGTTATTGATGTTTACCCTAGCACGAACCCTATTGAAAATGAAGTTTCTACTATGATTTGTTTATTTACAGGTATAGTCAAAAGTTTTCCGATACATTACGGCCAATGGGAAAAAATCGTTTCAAATGAATTTTAAAGGCGTTATACTCTGTTAAACTTATTCAAATTTACATGGATTCGCAAGTGCACTAAAATACGCATTCTGTAAAATATGCTGTCAAAATAATAGTTATTATTCATTTACAGGACCACTCAAAAGAATTCCATTACACAATAATAAAAGAGGGAATTGTTTGCAACATATTTTAATAATGTTAAAAGGTTTCAAGTATCATAAAATTGATATACGCCGCTGAGACTTAATATTTAACGCATAATATGAAATGCATAGCTTTTACAGGGACACACAATCTTACATTTTTATGCGAAATACTGTGTATTATCAATGATATCTGATGGATGGTTGAAATGCATTTTCAATTATGATATGCGCTTTTAAGTTTTACAAAATGTCTCCAAATTATATGGTGTATATAAATGTTGTAGTTAATACACAGGGTTACACAAAAGAGCTCATAAAGGTTACTGAATATGATAGTAATTAACTTAAAAGTAGTAGTTATGCATTTTTACATTTAACTGTTTTCAGTTTACTAAGAAATGTTTGTAGAATATAGATAAAATGATATACAGGGTCACGCAAAGAATTATTTACATGGTCACCCATATGTGATAATTTCTGGAAATGTGATTTAAGTAGCTTTCTGAATGTGTTTGTTTGAACCAAATTTTAACAAAATACTGGCATGTAGTAAAGATACTGGATAAATTACAGGGCTGAATAAAAGTATTGAAGTACTTTCCATCTATTAGAATAAAGTGCTGCTAGAGAAATTTCAGCCAGTTAGGCCTTTTCTTGCTATACTAAATTTTCCCATTATATTGTATATATTGTTACGCGTTAGTACGTTGTGGTGATGCATCAACTCATGCCGGTAGGCAGTTAGGAAATAATAACATAGATTTATTGAGAACATACAACCTTCCTACATCGCAGTTAGTGCAGGATTGCCGATCATACAAGCGCGCCGCAGAGGTGCCATCTATCGTGTACAAGATCTATTATAATCACTTATAACAATTCCCTCCCTTCTTAAAGAACATGCAAGATGTCATAGAGTCTTGTACATCGAGATAGTTCAAAATAAAACAGTTAACGACTGATAAGCAGTTTGTCAGGAACAAGCAAAACAGTCTATAACTGCAGACAAAAATGGATCAGAAACAATTGAAAACTAAAAACAGTTTGTCGCCAGGATCAAAACAAAACAGTCTAATACTGGAGGCGTATCGGTTTTTTTCTAACACGTTCTGAACGTGTGACCTAAGGGGTACTTACATTACGAGTGAACACTTGTGGTGATAGAACTGGGGGGTGTGCAGGTGGCTTGTTATTTACACTTGGAGAACTTACTTCTAAGGGGAGCACTGGAGGTTTAGGGGTACTTGTGGGAACATCAATCTTCAAATCGATAGATTCTGTAGCTGAAGCTGCAGGAGCTGGCAAGTCAAGTGGAGTCGGAACATTACTAATCAGGTACCCCCTTGTCTGAGCCTCAGCTGGTCAATATGGCGTGTCCAATTTCCCAAAGGGGTTGACACTTTATACATAACTTTCCCCATGGGACATAAAACATTGCCTTTAACCCATGGTGGCCACGGCCAAACGAACGCACCCAAACTGGGGTGCTTTCCGCAAATCTTCTTGGGCTGGTCTCTTCCTTCTCGTGCGTCTGACTGATAGGTTCTCGAATTAGGTCTAGTCGTGTTCGGAAAGGACGACCAAACATAGCCATGGCTGGGGATATTCCAGTGGCTGCTGATGGCGTATTGCGATAGTTGAAGAGGAACCTAGACAGTCTATCGGCAAGAGTCCCTCCTGTTATTTTCTTCAGGGCTGACTTTACTGTTTGGACCACTCGCTCAGCTAAACCATTTGAACGTGGATGGTAAGGAGGCGTTTTCACTTCAGCAATGCCATTGAGAGATAAAAAATTTGCGAATTATTCGCTTTTGAAACCAGGACCATTGTCGCTGACCACACTCCTAGGAATGCCGAAACGAGAAAACAGGCTACGTAAAACCATTATTGTTACACTTACAGATGTACTCGATACCTGTGCAACTTCTAACCATTTTGCCTTGGCATCTACTATTATAAGTAGCATGTGACCTTCCACTGGACCGGCATGGTCAATGTGGATTCACTCCCATGCTTTCTCTGGCATAGGCCAAGGAACATACTTTGATGGAGGTGCTGAGGCATGCTGCTGACATGCAACATAGCCCTTCACTCTTGCTTCTAAATCATTATCCAGCTCTGGCCACCAAACATAGGAACGAGCATGTGCTTTTATTGTTGTTATGCCTTGGTGAGATGAATGAAACTCATCTAGAATGAATTTTCTAAATTTAAAAATAAAAGCATGTGAGGAATAAAAGCATGTGAGCCTCTCAAAATTATGTCTTCTTCGACAGATAATTCATCTTTTACTCTAAAGAAGGGATGCTAATTTTTCTCCATTTTCTTAGGAAACCCTTTTAAAATACACAATTTCAGCTTCCTTAGGTCAGGGCATCTGTCAATTTCGGTAGTAATTAGGTGTCTCGTCACTGGAGTGTCATCTAACTGTGTTAATAATAACACCGACTCGGTTGGAACTGGTGGATCTGCATACTTAGTAGCCAATGGCAATCTACTACAAGCATCTGCATTCGCGTGCAAGCTGCCTTTTCTAATTGTATATGAATATGCTGCCAGGGTCAGAGCCCAACGTTGAATTCTTGCAGCAGCTACTACTGGTACAGGCTTGTCAGACGAAAGGAGATTAACTAAGGGACGATGATCGGTAAGCAACGTGAATGTTCGTCCTAACAGGTATTTTCGAAATTTTGTCACACCAAAGACCAGGGATAGAGCTTCTTTTTCTATATGGCTAAAATTTTTTTCAGCTTCCGTTAAGGAACGGGAAGCGAAGGCTATTGGACGATCACCATCTTCAGTTTTGTGAGACAAGACTGCTTCAAGTCCGTAGGGACTAGCATCGAAAGTCAAAACAACTTCTTTCTTGTTATCAAAGTGTATTAGCAATGAAGAGTTCTTCAAAACCTCTTTCACTTTAGAAAATGCTTCTCTCTGTGGTGTCTCCCATTTCCATTTCGTTTTTCCTTTCAATAACTCATACAATGGAGCTAATAAGGTAGCCATGTTTGGTAAAATTTTACTGTAATAAGTAATGAGCCCGATGAAGGAACGTAGCTCATCAACATTCTTCGGATCAGGAGCTTTGACTACAGCATCCATTTTAGACTGTAAGGGATGAAGCCCTTCCTTGTCAATACGATGACCCAGATATTCCAACGAAGATTTCAAAAATTCACATTTTTCAGAATTAAGCTTCATTACAGCTTCCTGTAAACGCATTAGAACTGCTGTCAAGTTCTGTAGGTGTTCAACTTCATCTTTTCCGAAAACCAAGACATCATCGAGGTAGCAAGCAGCCTTCAAACCATGCAGGACTTTGTCAATCTCTCTCTGGAACATAGTTGGAGCTGAGGCAACTCCGAAAGGAACTCTAGTGTAACGGAAAAGTCCTTTATGGGTATTGACTTCTACCAAATCTTTCGACTCTTCATCCAGTTGCAGCTGGCAATAGGCATCACGAAGGTCCAATTTAGAGAAAACAACTCCTGAAAGCTGTGCAAATAAATCTTCGATGTTCGGCAGTGGATACTACTCCAATTCAGTCACCTTGTTGGTTGTTAACTTGAAATCTCCTCATATTCTGATGCGTTCATCACGCTTCAGGACAGGTACGATTGGCGCTGCAGACTCAGCAGTCTTCACTGGCTCAAGGATGCCTTCCTTAACAAGACGAACTATTTCTTGATCAACCTTGTCCAAAAGAGCATGAGGAATTAGACGTGCTTTAAAAAATTTAGGCGTTGCAGAATCTTTCTTAATCAGGTGCACTTTGACATCTTTTAACATGCCTAACCCTGGTGAAAATAAATCTCTGAATTTTTCTAAAAGATTATGTAACTTCAATTCTGGAGTTAGCAAATTGTTTATGGTATAAGACTGGTTTGGATTCTTGAAAATATTCATCAACTTTAATCGATAAATCCAATTACGTCCGGCTTAATTAATTTTTCCCTGCCCAACTATCATCAAAGGTAAAGAGCAGGACTTAGATTTGTAGGATACATTCACTTGTGTTATTCCAATCACTTCAACAGGATGCTCTGTGTAAGAATTCAGCTTTATTGAAGTATTCTCCAAAGGAGAAAAATATTCTTTTACACTATTGTAAACATTTAACGGCATTAAAGAAAAAGGAGCCCCTGGGAATCCACTTCAAAAATGAATGGCTCACCTTGGAGAAAGCATTCAACTTTAGCAGCTGGCAAGGGTTCTTCCATACCCGAGACATTAAATAATGTGTAGACTAGTGGCACTTCATTTTCTACTTCCTTCACTTGCACTTTATGCACCCGAGGACCGGGATTTTTCTTCTTAGAACGGCATACTTTGGCGATATGGCCGATTTTTTTACAAGAATGGCAAGTTGCATTCCTAAAACGGCATTCGTTTGACACGTGATTCGATCCACATCGATTGCATTTTTCGAAATTCTGTTTTGTCGCGCGAGCAGCATTCTGATTTGTCACACGAGAATTAGGACTTTTCGGCGCATTATTCTTTTTTGAATGTATTTTGTTTATATTTACTTCAGAACCGGATGTCATACACAGATTGTTTGCATCTCTAGCCGCTGTCTCCACCGTCACCGTGATCTCTGTAGCCCTCAGGATTGCCGTCATACAAGCGCGCCGCAGAGGTGCCATCTATCATGTACAAGATCTATTATAACCACTCATAACATATATATATATTAACAGACGGATCAAATACAGGGCTGTTCAAAAGTATTTCAATACATATTTGGTTATGGACAGTAGCATCTTATTTCCCTAAATAACAAAGTCTTGTTAAAGATTTCAGGAAGCGTTGAAAAGTATTTCATAATCTGTGTTTAATGTATGCTATTTCTTACTTGTTACTTTTCCTAAAAATGGAGTATTTCTTTTGCCACGATTACAAAATTGGTACTTAAAAACTATATAAAAATAATAATAATAATAAATAAATAAATAAATAAATAAATAAATACCTCAAGAATAAATTGAGATATAGCTTTCAAACAAATTGCATAAAAAAAAACATTTTTCTCCATACGGTGGTGTAAAAATTGAAAATGGGCAATGTTTAGAGCATGTTCAGCAGAACTTACCGAAGTAACCATTGTTACAACCGATTATAGACAAGTACGAAATGAGAATCAAATCGAAGTGTGACGTCAGCTACAATTCAGCAGGATAGTTTTCATTGGTACTACAATTCGCTTTCGTACTGCCCTACAATCGGTCGGTAACATTGGTTACTTCGGTAAGTTGTGTTGAACACGCTCTTAGAAATATAAAATTTGCAATAAAGAAAATTGCAAAAACGAAAGTGCATGGGGAAGTGTTGCCATTCGCAGAATAACGTATGCGTTACGCACAGACACGTTTGGCCTTTATAATATAGAAGATAGAAAGATAGATAAATAAATAGATAGATAGAAAGATAGATAAATAAATAGGTAGATAGATAAAAATCTGTAACGGTGTGGTTTTAACTGTAATAAATGGTATAAATGCATATAATTTGATTATCCTATTTTTTGACAATAATATGCAATAGCAACGGTATAAAGTAATTGAACTGGTTGTTATTTTTCATTGTTTGCTTTCATTTATCGAGTGTTTTTTCTGTAATTTAAATATTTAAATGTTAATGATACTGAAAATTTTAAAATTTGTGCATTTTTAAAATTTTTCTTGAGGTACAGCAATATTCCGCATGTATGAATTATTTTTAAATAAATAAAAAAGAAAATATATTGCTTATAAAATCTATTTAAAAACCATTAAAATTATAATAATTGTTGATTTTTTATGACCATCATGAGAAGTTAACAAACACTAAGAACTATCATTAATAAATCATCAAACAGTTTATTTATTTATTTATTATTTAACAGTAATTCAAATGTTGGCTACATTAACAGACACTAGAAAGTTAAAGGAAAGAAAGAGAATTTTTGTGTTTTTGTTTAAATTCAAAAGCAGAAATTCTTTGGAAAAAAAAAAAAAAAAAAAAAAAAAAGAAGAAGATGTAAATTGGATAAAAGCTAATTTCTTAGTTAAGTGTTCAAAAAAGAATTTTGCTCTGCCTCTTACTTTTGTATTTCATGATCTTATTTGCAGTTCATATGAGATTTACATGTAATAAAATAATAAAAATAAAATAAGCACATTAATATGAGAGTCTTTTTAACAATAAAAATCTCATGTGAAGTAATGATGTATTCTGAACAAACGGCTTTGTAAATATCTCATTCTCTTGTTTGTTTACCCCCAAGAAAGTGCGATATGCCCAATAAATCTGTTCAGAATTTAATAATCATGTTTTCATATCGAACAGAACTATTTTTTATTGATCGCAATAATTTTCTAATAATACAGTGAAACCTCCAAATAAAAGACAAAACTTCGATCCCAGTCCCTTGGTATAGGACATGTTAATGTATTTACCTCTGAATAAGGGACACTTGAAAATGAGATTAAAGAGACTGGTTTTTGAATTTCAGATAATGAAGTAGTCTGTGATGAAAATGAAAATACAGATGTTTGTGAACTTATCAAACAGACAGACAGTGATGTTGATACAGAGGCATATGACACTATTACGGCCACAATTCTGATTCAATATTAGTGCTTTTATCTGCATTGAAAGTAATGATGAACATTGTGAGGGTGATTCTGAAAGTGGAGAAAGAAAGAAAATTGTGAAATAAAGAAGTTTGCATATGCTTTTAAGCTGTTCTCAAATCCAAAAAAGGCAACTTTTAAGACATATGTTTTAATTAATTTTTATCTGAAAATGCCTGAAACTAGCAAGTGTTGTTGTTCAGAAAATATGTAATCGACCAATTTTTTCTATTTTTTTGCAAATGCAATAGATCTTTCTGAAAATATCAATGTGGACGTTTTGAGCCGAATTTCCATGCAAAAGAAAAATAACTACTCAAGAAAGGGTAGAAAACGTATTTGTCACGTGATCAAAATCACTTATTACTCAACAGGTAATTTATTTTTCGAAAAATTGAAAATACAGTTCAATTGTAAATCGCTTCCATAGTCAAGCATTCCAATTTTATACCTTTCAATTAAAAATAAATTTGCAAATGCATCAAAACGTTTTCCTCTTGCTAAGTAGAACAGTTGAGATATTTGTTGCCTTAAAATAAACAAAACAATTAAATACTGTTATTTTTTTTATTTTATTTTTTTTTTTTTGATAAATACTGCTGGTAATGAAGAACTAAAATTTATAAGTATGGTCAATGAACATTTCAAAGGTTTATAATAAAAAAAATTAATTTGCAAAACAATCCCTTTTGATTGTTACTTCAAGTAAAATTCTTTTAAATGTTTTTATTACTTTTACTGCATATACACAGTTTGCATAAAAAATACAAATCAATAATTCTACAAATCATTTAATGATTTAGTAATTAATTGAAACTTTTATTTAATTAATTCGCTTTTCTTCCTTTTGTCTGATTAACATAATTTATACACTTCGGATCATTTAAGTGCATCATCTTTAAGGCTTTGCTATTTTTATATCCTTCAGAACGATTAATTAAAAATAATATAAAAACTCTGAATAAGGGACACCTCTATTTAAGGTACAAAAGTTCTGGTCCCATAGGTGTCCCTTATTTGGAGGTTTCACTGTATTACTTTGTCTTACGTACATCTCTTCATCTGTATCTTAAAATTTCAAGATTTGCCTGTCTCACTTAAGAAATTTGGTTTGATGATCCCCCCCCCCCCAATATGCTATTTAATTTTTCTTTTGTAATTTTAATCAAATAATTTTTTAGTTTTGTAAAACAAAAAACAAAAAAAAAAGAAAGAAAAAGAAAAGAAAAGCAAATGGAGAAATTAATTTTCTGTATAATAAGAAAAACTCAAAAAAAAAAAATATATATATATTATTTCTAATTTTTGGGGATAATTGGATCCAACATCATTCATTTACCTCTAGTAGATGTCTCAGTTACACCACTTTTGAAAAAATTATGGGGTAACTGGGACACCGACCTTACATTTGAAACGTGAAGTAAATATAGGCAGATACCTAATAATATTAATATAGTTATATTTATATGCGTAATCTTTTTTTTAGAAAAAGGTTGTTTGATAAAAGTACTTACAGTATTTTAATAAAAGGTCAAGAAAGTTCAACCAAGCTGACGCTTTTTTTTTTTTTTTTTTTTTTTTTTTTTTTTTTTTTTTTTAAAGCAGAGATTTTCGACAATCTATCACAGGAAATACAAAGTTAGGATTGAGTCGACACACGTTGTTTTAGGACAGCGGTTCCCAAACTTTCTTGGTACGCGATTAACCGTTTAGCGAAAAAAAAAAAATTCGCAACCCACCTTTCAGTAAAAGAAAAAAAAAAAAAATCGCGACTTAGCCAAGATAAAATTGTATATCAGAATAACAATTTTTGTACGAGCTCTATATGCTCGGCTGATCCTATCTTACGAAAAATGATAATTTTCGTATGGAAAATACATTATCAAAAAAAAAAAAAAAAAAAAAAAAAAAGAATCGGTAATCTCAATTTGTGTAAGTGAATAGTAGTTAAAACAATGCACAAAATACAAATGTAGTTAAAAATATGTTTAATTATTATGAAAACGTAATTTTGTTATCAATGAGATTTCTGGTACTGGTGTTTACCAATATTGGAACATATATTAACACGCAGTTTGCTTCAGTACTTGTCTTTCAAAAACAGTAAAGTAGAAAAAGCATGCTCTCATAAGCATGAAGTGTTGAATTTAATCAAGGACTTTAAAGCTAATTTAAATATTTCTGGATATTCTGTTCGTATATTAATCTAGAAGGAAATTAAAAAAAATTCTTTTTAAATATTATTTACTATTGGAATCGTCATATCTTTTTAAACAGATACAATAAAAGATATATTTAGAACAAACCTCGATTGTGCCGCGTTCCACCAAAACAACTGCCACGACCCACCAAAACAACTGCCGCAGCCCACCAGTGGGTCGCGACCCATAGATTGGGAACCGCTGTTTTAGGAAGTAGAGATTAAAGCGCATTGTTTACAAAAGCTAAAATTCAAAAGACATCAATGTTTTTTTTAATGAAATAACTTTTGGTCCAGTTACCTCGTCATTCCAGTCACCCCCGCTTATATTATATAGTCTCGCAGAACATACAGATTTCAAGAAAGGTAGATACATTAAAAGGTATTTATAAACCTTTAAATACTTTCAGCACATACAAATTTATTAATAAATGATTTTGTTATGTAATCACATGCTAAGTTATTATTTGACAAATTGCACCATTTAGGTAGAAAGTCATGCTTCTAAATTATCTGACAATCTCATAGAGGAATATGCCAATGTAATATCGCAGCCAAGCAGTGATAATTGTGTCTACCGAAATTTCATTATAGTAAGTATTAATATTGCCGTTTAAATATTTTTTCAGTTACTTAAAAAGTTCTGGTGATTTTAAATTGCATATTAAGTACTTATTTAAAGTCTTTTCTTAATGAAAAATACCTAGTGACTTTAATCAAATAATAATAGCTATACCGTCAAAAAATACTTTAAAATCATTTTAATTATTTTTAATTACAAACGTCATTCTATATATATATATATATATATATATATATATATATATATATATATATATATATATATATATATATATATATATATATATGTTAACGGCCAGACCCGATTTCAGGCCAAACTGGATTGAGAAAAGGTATATATTGTTTTAAGTAATTACTAAAAATTTATTGAAAATTTACTTAACTTTTATTTATTACAGGATTATACCTTCTTAATAATTACTTAAAATTATATAATCTTTTTCTCTTATGTCACATTTTACACTGTCAGTCATAAATGATTGACGCGGCCTAAACGAGAAGTTCAGTGTCAGTCACCGTGGCACTCAATGTGTATGCTAAAAACTATTTTCTCCCTAAGGGTGTTCTCAAATGCTCTGAGCTCAATAAGCGCAAAACGTTTTGACATATTAACAAATTCATTTTTTAACGGAAAGATACAAAATTGCACGGTCTAGCTAATGTAAGCACTTTCGATTCGAGCTCAGTTTTCAATGTTATGATAATTAAATTACCTACCGAGTTAGAAGCCATTTTAATTACGTGATCACGCCATTTTTTCCTTTCGTTGACTGGTTTTTCTGCTTTCGTTGGAAAATGCGGTTCAAAATGTCATTTTTGAAGGATTGTTCTGAAATATCTATTGCGTTTGCACAAAAACAGAAAAAACTGCTAGTTCCATGCATTTCCGAACAAAAATGAATTAAAACTTATGTCGCAAAGTTGCCCTTTTTGATTTAAAAACACCGTTAATGATTACATTAATGCAATTTTCAAACGTGTACTTGCTAATATCTGACCCATTAAGGGGCTACTTCAGTACAAGAAAAGACTCGATCACTGCTAATCTTATGGATGAAAATTTTAAAGATATCTCATTTGCATTTTAATATTTTTAAATGGTTTTTTTTTTTTTTTTTTTTTTTTTTTTTTTTTTTTTTTGGCATTGGATAGCTGAGATTAATTTCTTGCATCTGCTCTTTTTTACTTTTTCGATTTTGTTTGCAGATTTTTTTCAAGAGGATGCTTTCACTTTCGAAATCGGTTCAGAAAATAAAATTGTTTTACTTAAAAATATCTGTAAACAAAATCAAAAAAGTTAAAAACGACATTTGTACATATTGATCTCATGCAGCCAATGCAAAAAGAATTGTTTTAAAATTCTGAAATGTAAACGAGATAATTTAAAAAATTTCTTACCTATGATTAACATTAGTGGGAGGGTCTTTCGAAGTGACGGAAGTAGCCTCTTAAGGCCCCACACTATAGTCACTGAAAAAGACCCGGATGAACAGAAAAAAATGCTAAGTCTATGGGAGCGTTCTTTTCAAATATCTCGCTTAAATTTTAATATTTTTACATGATTTTTTTTGCATAGGATGGCTGAAGACGATCCACAAAAGGGCTAATTTTTACGTTTTTAATTTTGGTTTCAGATTTTCTTTTTTAATACTTTAACTTTCAGAACCGGTTGTGAAATTAAAACTATCATAATATAAAAAATATCTAACCAAAATCGAAAACGTAAAAACTAGCCCGGTTGTGGATCGTCCTTCTATCATATATGTATACTTTTACCAATAATGTACTTAATAAAATTAATCTACACAACATTATTAATGATAATAATAATAATTTCCCTATAAAAAAATTTTCTATACATAAATCCTTCAAATATAATGTTACACTTAGACGTAAGATATTTAACTACAATAAATTTTCTAAATTTTTAACCAATAATACTAATTATCCATGTTATTGTAATGATCCCTGTTATAGTAACTTCGTAAATCAAGATCATGGTCACATTATTACTGGGGATATTAATATCGTTGAAAATGATTCTTTACGAAATTTAATGGCTAATGGTACTAAATATCGTGTTCCTTCATGTACTAATATCAAATCAATCATAAAACAGTTTAATTTAGATTTAGATCTTTTTATTTATAAAATTTCGATAGACTACAATAAGCCTCTGGAATACTTCACTGAATGGAAACTTAATGTTTTAGATAAATTAAATATTGAACTTTACAGGAATATCGATACCTTCAATTTAAATTTTAAACAATTAAATGATGAAATAAAAAACTTACAAAATAAATTTATCATAACATATGTCGATAAATCTCCTAACAACTATGCTTTCATATGTAAGCATTATTACTCTACATTATTAAATCAAGCAATAAATTCTAATTCAAATTTCATTAAAACAGATATTGATACTATTATTAAAAATAGACATATAGCTCAATATTATAAATTACTAAAATTAAAAAATCATAATTATAACTATCCTTACATTGTGGTTATTCCAAAATTCCATAAAATTCCTATAAAGTTTCGTACTATAACTATTGGGTGTAATACTTATAACAATAATGCAGGTAAAGAATTATTAACAATACTTACAAAAATGCTAGATATTGCAAAAACTAATAATAAATTCTATAGTATAAAAAATAGTTTACATCTTGTAAATAATATCAAAAATTTACAAAACATTAAGTACATCAAAACATATGACTTTAATGATTTATTTAATACAATTGATATTGCAGATATGTTCAGGATCATAAATTTATTATTCAAGGAATATAGGAATTCTTTAAACATACATGTATCTTTATCTTACTTCAAATCTTTAACCAAATTTATTCTTTATCATAATTATATATTATTTAATAATACAATATTCAAACAAATAGTTGGTCTTCCACAAGGTGGGATTGTATCATCCATCTGTGTTGATCTCTACTTACATTATTATGAACGTAATACTTCTATTGTTAATTGTTTTCTATACAGGTATCTTGATGATATAATAATTTTATATTCTAAAAAGTCATCTAACTATTCGCTACCAATCAAATACCACAAAAATTTAAAATACAGTTATAATGATATGCATAATAATACAATTAACTTTCTTGATCTTAATATTACGCTTTCTGATAATAAAATTCTATTTGATATTTATGACAAACGTAATGACTTTCCTTTTAAAGTAAACCTCTTTACTCATTATAATTCTTGCCTACATAAATCTGTCTATGTCAATATATTACTTAATTTTGCCCATAGAATTAAAAATATTTGTTCACATAATTTTAAAATGCATAATTTAAAAACTGTACAAGAAACTGCTATAAGATATGGTTATCCTTTACATTTGGTTAAAAAAATATTATCTGTATAAACATTTATTTAGTATTAATTGTCTATTTTCTCTTCAACCAATATTACCATATGATGTTATTGATAAAAACTCATATAGTCTTTAATATATAATAAGTTATTACATGATCTTAAAAATAATTAACACATTGCGTAAAAAAAAAATGTTTAAAAAAATTATATAAAAAATAAAAATAATACAAAAAATAAAAAATACAAAAAAAAAAATAAAAAATATGAATAATAGGATGGTTGGGTGGGTTAGATGTTAGATTACGGAGGAGGGCGGTGTTGTCTGGATAATACGCAATGGTTAATTATTATATATTTAATAAAATAAAAAAAATAAAAAAATAAAAAATAAATAAATAAAACTTTACACATAGTATTAAAGTTTATGTTTACCTAAAAACTAATATGCATAACTTAAAAATGATAAAGTTATTGAGATAAGCTATGGTTGTCTATTGTATTTGTCTTAAAGAAATTATTTGTAAAATATTAGAATAGAAATTATTCTTGGAAATTCTTAGCTAATAAATAATTTATTTTTTTTCTATAATAGAGGGCAGCACCATAAGCATATAATTTAATTAATATATTAATCCTTTAGATGGCAGCACTAAAATAATTTTCCGCTAGAAGTTGTAGTAATATATTCTAGTTAATTAATTAATATAGTAATATTAATAATTGATTAAAAATAAATATATAATATTTCTAATAGTAGCATCTATTTTTTTCTAAATATATTATGAATTATATAGTATAATATATGTTTTACTAATTTTTATAATTATTGTTACAACTTTATTTTATTATCTATGTGATTTATACTATGACCATAACTGTGACTGTTAGTAAGTCACATGTAGTTTGTATCTGATTGCACTACAAATCTTGCTAGGATATTGGTAATGGTAAATATCTTAGTATATATATCTTTTTTTTTAATGGAATAATGTATTATTGTTATTTTGTCATATTGATTTTATTTTCTTCTAAGTGTATCTTTCTACTAATTTGTCATCTGAATAGCTTCCAGCCAGTCGGGTGTATTGTGAGTCGAATTCTTAGCTTTCAGCACGACTCATAACAGAAACTGGTTGGATGTTTTTGCTTTTTTGTTAAACTATACACCCCTGATGAAGTAGTTTAATGGAAAAGCCTTCTACAGCCTTTTTATCCATTTATCTTTCATTATTTTGGTAATCTGCCTTCTATTTCACTTCAAACTTCAACTGTTTTCAATAAGATGATTGTAAAAATACTGGTTTCATTGGTTTATTGTATGGTAATATATGAATTACTCTGGTTATATAATGTCCATTTATCCACATATTTCTTAGTAATTTGGTAATCTGCCTTCTATTTCTCTTCAAACTTCAACTGTTTTTAATAATATGAATGTAAAAATACTGGTTTCATTGGTTCTTTTATTGGTATTGTCTGAATAACTCTGGATGTATTTATAAAAGTATATATATATATATATAAGTATATATATATCATGTAGAAATATTAAAATTTGAGCGAGATATTTGAAAAGAACGCTTCCATAGACTTAGCACTATCATCCGGGTTTTTTTCTGTGACTAAGTGTTGCGTCTTAATAGTGATGAATAGAACTTTGCATAAGAAAGTCCTATATCAAATCATAAAATATGGCAAAGTATAATTTTTTCTTAATTGGAATGAAATATTAAATGTGAAACAAAATGTAACGACTGGTGCAATATTTTTTTATTTATTTTAATTATCATATAAAAATTATTGTTCCAAATACTTTCAGACGAATGACTGTGTAATTACTCTTCAAGAAAGTCATTGTTTCGTTGAAAATAGTACTACTGGTCTTCAGACATGGGAGGTAAGTTTTTATTTTAAAGCTCTTGAAATAAGTTTTTCTTTATTTCACAAACAAAAAATAATTTAAAAGATTGAAAAAACATAGACCAAGACAGACTTGAATACATTTTAAAAATTAAAATTTATATGCAAAAAAAATAAAAATACTAAAAAACATTTAGAAATACAAAAAGTAAGCGTTTCGGCAAGCTTCTCGCAAGGCATAATCAGTACAAATATCCAGTATATAACAAACAGTTATTATGAGGGTATTTCTGATAAAATTTTTGGCATTTTAAAATCATTCAATGTTGGCGTTTCTTTTAAACTAATTAATAAAGTTAGCTTTTTTTTTTTAATATATATATATATATAAATATAAATTTCAATACAATAAGTCTAAATTATCCGGTATTGTCTATGTCATTCCCTGTGGAGATTGGGAAAGTGTTACATTGGTGAAACTGGCAGATCTTTTGAAATTTGTCTGAAGGTACATATCGGTAATCTGAAAAGTGGTAATTTAAATTCTAAAATTGTCTAGCATTGTCTTCAAACGAAACACCCCCACAGTTTGCGAACGCCAGTATTTTAAAATCAAGTTATAACAGTTATCACAGTAGATTACTCCTCGAAAGCTGGTTCATTTATTTGCGATCGCCAACCATGAATGAAGCTCGTTCCATTCCTAGTGAATATTATCTATTTCTAAAAAATAACTAACTGTAACTGTTCTCGATTTGTTCCACTGTTTGTTATGCAATGGATATTTGTACTGATGATGCCTTGCGAGCAGCCTGGCAAAACGTTTACTTTTTATATTTTTAAATATTATTAGTATAATTTTTATATAATTTTTAATTTTTTTAAATGTATTCATGGCTGTCTTAATTTATTTTTTTCAATCTTTTAATAGCTTTTCTAAATTCAGACGTTAAATGTATATGTATTGCAAAAAATAATTTATTTTTATTAACAGGCTGCAAAGTTTCTTCTTGAATGGTGTTTGGAAAATGCTTCAATTCTTCAAGACAAGTACATATTATTTTCGCTTATTATATATAGCTATCTATAAAAAACTTAAATATTGTCTTCAGTCCTGATGTTCACATAATTCTGTTTTGTGTTGATAGGCACAACTAAAACAACTCATTAAAACAAAATTTTACAATTTTTTTTTTTTAATACATTTTTGAATGCAAATACATATATGTCTTATTAAGTTGTTGAAACTAGTTACACTTTTTGATTTGTATTACTTAAGAATTACAAATATTGTGTTCTACAATTAGCTTTTATCAATAAAATCATATTTTTAAAAAAATTGAATTGCACCACTATCAACACAGCAATGATATGTGGACCTTTATTTATATTTTCCTATTAAAAAAAAAAGTTTTTTTTTAAAGGATTTTGATTTAACTTCTACATAACTTAATGAATAGCTAACATGGCAAGAATATATGCATGTAACTAAGGGTTGGGGGGGGGGGGTCCCTAGGTTCCTGAGCACCGCCCCACTTGGGGTGAAATCAAAGTATATATATATATATATATATATATATATATATATATATATATTTTAATCGAAATCTACAAAAGAGAAAAGATGAAATGAAAGCAGAATTAATTCAATTAGTTTAGAAAATCGTCATTTGTTTATGAAAATTTTTAACATTATTATTATTATTATTATTTTGCATGATTCTGCAATTCCATGAGACTTTAACTTACATTCTCGACGAGGGTAAATTTTAATTTTTCACGTGATCCTTTCATGAAATCAGACATGGTACAGGCTCAGCATGAAAAAAGCTGAACTTTCACGGCCTCACAGACTTTTGATGAAATTTGTATTTTTTTACAGCGTTTTGACGAAATTTGCGTTTTTCAGCAATTTATTAATAAAATTAGCTTTTTCCTGCGACCATTTGACGAAAATCGCACTTTTTTCACAGTCTTTTTAAAGAAATTTGCAATTATCCATGATCTTTTAGCGAAATTAAAGGTTTTCCTCACTCTCTTTCTAGAAAATTTGTGCATTTTCTGCCATCTTTCGAGAAAATTCGCCTATTTTCCTCGATGTTTATAAAAAAATTCGCAAATTTTCAGTTATCTTTCTTCAAAATTCACATATTTTCCGCGATCTTTCGTCAAAATATGCGTTTTTTCTTCAATCTTTTCGAGAAAATTCGCGATATTTCTCCGATCTTTCGACAAAATTAGCATATTTTTGTACAAAATACATTTATTTTCCTCGATTTTCGTTAAAATTCTCGTATTTTCCACGATCTTTCGACAAAAATCGCATATTTTCCGCGATCTTTTGACAAAAATGGCATACTTTCCTCGATCTTTCGTCTAAATTCTCGCATTTTTCACGATTTATCGATAAGATTCGCCTATTTTCCGTATTTTTTCGACAAAACTCGTGTACCTTCCCCGATCTTTCGACAAAATTCGCATATTTTCCACGATCTTTCTATAAAATTGAAGTATTTTTCACGATTCTTTTACGAAATTAGAGTATTTTTCCGCAACCTGTTCACGAAAATCACGTTTTCCCGCAATCCTGTGATGTAAATCTCGTCTTGTTCGGGATCCTTTAACTAAAATCGTATTTCTTTCCTCAATCCTTTGACGGAAATCGCGTTATCTCCCGCGATCCTCTGAAGAAAATAGTATTTTTTCTGCGATTGTAAAAGAATTTATATTTTTTTGCTATCTTTTGGAGAAATTTGCGTTTTTTCCTGCAATTCTTTGAAGGAATTTGCGTAATTTGAAGTGGTTTGCACTTGCGTTTTTGTTGTATTTCATCCGTTAACCCCCCCCCCCCCCCCCCCGCCCATAAAAATGTCAACAAATTTTAATGCATATTTGCATCGACCCCAAGGATGATAAAATTCATCGCCGAAAAAACGGAATTCTGCGTTTCGCGGAAAAGTAACATGTCTGTGAAATACACATTTTTTTTTCTTCTTTTTACAGAATTCGCGTGTTTCCCGTTAGTCTTTGATAAAAATCGTGTTTCCCCCCCCCCCCCCCGATACTGTGATAAAATTCTTGCTTTTTCTGCTATTTTTGATAAAGCTAGCTATTTTTTCTGAAAATGACTGACAAAAATTAGGCGATCATTTGTCAAAATTCGCGATATTTTTTATGCTTCGAATTTTCATCCGAATGATTGACTTTTCACATTTTTCGAAAAAATTCCGATCAGAATCACCTCTGTAATAAATATCGCTGCAAGGAAAAAAAAAAAAAAAAAAAAAGAAGAAGAAGAAATTATCGCATTCGCCGCCCCGGCAGAAACGCCGCACTAAGCATATTTTTAACTTTTAAATTCGTGTGCACCGCGGCGCTTACACTCGAAAATACGGTACTCTTTTTCAGCATCAATTTAGTCTTACTCAGTACAGCCACAAATTAAAAATTATGTAACTTTAGATAAGGGATTTCATCTATTTACAAGGGATTTCATTTATTTATTCAATATTGCATTAATGTTAAAAGTAATTCATGAAATTTACAAAAGGAGGGACACCTTCCAACTCTTGGGGACGCATTCTTTCCTTGGGTTCTAAGGGCCAAATTTTAACAGGATTTGGTTTATTCAACTTAGATGACAGTTCAGCTACTTTCCGCATTATGAAGTTCTATCTTAAATTTCAGTTATCAACATTTTCTAACATTAATGGTGCAATCTTTTTTTGGATTCTATGTTCTTTATTACTACAAGGTTTGGCTCATTACATTTGATTTTTCAACTGTCTTCAGCATGTGCGGCGTATTCCTGGTACATGCTCCATCAGGTAAAGGGACCAAGATTACAAGTTTGTTCAAAACAAGTTAGAAATTGCACGTGAAGCATAGCAAATGAGGTGCGTTCGTACGATAACGAAGTTTTAAAAATATTACTCTCATATATCAAGCTCATAAAATTGTAAATAGTGAATTAGAATTAAAACGCTCATCAAACAATGTTCTCGCTATACCATTATGCAATAGAATACTTTTGTGTGGCCTTGTAAATCAATAACAAATGTTCTTTGCGCCACAAATTATGTAAAATGTATATTATAATATGTACTTTATAGTTGCATGTAAATTTTATTAAGTTCGAATGAGTGTAACACCATTAAAATGCATTTGAAACATTTTTCCCCATTGACCGTAATATAACGGAATACTTTTGATTGTCCCTGTAATTTATCTATGCATTCGATTTTCATAAAATTTGAAATAACTCGAAAAAATTATGTAATAATTGTGTATTTTAAATTTCAAACGATTAAAATGCATTTGAAACTTTTTTCCCCATTAACCGTAATGTAATGGAATACTTTTGATTGCCCCTGTAATTGATCTATGCATCGATTTTCATAAAATTTGAAATGACTCGACAAAATTATGTAATAAATATGTAATTTAAATTTCAAATGATTTGGTTGGGTAGTTTTTGTGTTGTTATATGCGGACAGACGGACGGACTGAACGACCACTATAGGTGCTACGTATTTACATAATTACAAACGCACCTAAAAAAAAAAAAAAAAAAAAAAAAAAATCATATGAAGTTGAGTTTTGTTTAAAAGTTATTATAATGGTCAGATGGGTCTGCTAGTATGGGAATAAAAAGGATGAATATTTCTACCTTTTTTTACTCAAGTCTCATGTGATTATACAGATTTTGAAATCAATTAAATACAGTCAATTACCTCTAATCCACAACTCTATAATTCGTAAATGCCTATAATCAGAACTGTATTTCAAATATAAACAAACAGTTAAAATATTTTTTAAGCAAGATATTGTGCACTTTAACCATTAAAAAAATGATCTGATGAATTTATTACAAAATTTTTAATGGATTCTGCATTTATTGGAAGAAAATAAGTGTGTTTTATATATCTTGTTAATAACTATTAGACTGAATGGACTTGTTTGCTACATAAAAGATAAAATTGCTTTTCAAGAGACACTAGCTCTGGAGTATAAATGTCTTAGTTCTTTAGAAAAACTTTTGTTACTGATTAAAAAAATCCTGACTCTTAAAAGGCTTCAAGATTAAATTGCAGAATATAAATTAAAAGCTATAAAGCAAACTACTATCACTGCAATGTTTGGTATATTTGAAAATAAGTAGAAATGTTTTCTATTAATTTTGTATTATACCATTTAAATGTATTTCTAATATTCAATAGTTTTTTTAATTAAATAAAGCATTTTTGTTCCTTTGTGTTTTTTATTTAGAGCGTGATTACTATATTTGGTGATAAACTCTAAATATTAGAATGTAAATGAAAAATATTAGAATGCTATAATCCGCAAATCCCTTGATCCTGATGCGTGTGGATTAGAGGGAATGTACTATAACTGTTTTGTTTGCTACATTTTTTTTATAAGTAGCTTTTTTTTTTTATCATTTTGATTAGCAAAAGTATTTAATTATTTAACCAATGTATAATAAACACAATAATATTATCTTTGAATATGAGATCAAAAAATTCTATTCAAAAATTAGATATTTAATGAGAAATAAAAGAATCAAATACATTACTAATAACTAAAGTAAAAATTCATATTTACTGTGTTCTTGATTCTTTTCAGGAGAATTTTAGAACTTGGATCAGGCATTGGACTTCTAGGTATAGCCATTACTAAGTTGTGTCAACCAAAAAAATATTTATTTTCTGATAAAAGTTCAAATGTTTTAGATGTTCTTACAAAAAACATTGAAATTAATCTTGGAGAAAATATTGCTAAAGATATCACTGAAAAACATCAATTACTATGGGGAACACTTGGACCTGAAGATGCCGAATCTTTTCAAGTAGATATTCTACTTGGTGCAGGTTTGTTTCATGTTATTGCTTTATCTATTATTTATCTATTTTGTTTTATTTATTTGTATTACAATCTCAATTCTCAAACAAGAAATTCAAGCAAAATTTCATTCGGTTTTGATACATGTTATAAAATATTATGTTATAAAATATTAAAATCTAAGATTAATTTGGAATTTTTCTACAGGTATTTTACCTTATAATTAAATGGGAAAAATTAGCTTTAAAAAATGTGCTTCTAAACTTAATTCCTGAGAATAGCAAAACATTAAGTACAGTAAGTTTGTAAAGGCATAAAAAGTATTTCATTTAAATTTAATATACAGTCGAGTCTCTCTATAATGAAACTCCATACATTGAATTTCTCTATATAACGAATTTTTAGTAGGAACAATTCCTTTTTCGCATGATTACATTAAAAACAGTCTCTATATAGTGAAATATCGATCTCCATATAATGAATTTTGTCATAAATTGGTCTTAATTTACTCAGTTTTAAAAGGCTTCGAAATCATATGGAATCAATTTTCCATCACTTATTTTTGATTTATCGTCAGTGCTGACTTTTTTTTAATATTACTTCTCTCCTTGTTCTTTAAATGTTACGATTTCATCCCATCTCCCGCACACCTTTCCACCCCATCTCTAAACAGAGTCAATTGGATTGATGCACATGTAAGAGAGGAATCAATGAGAGGCACATAATAAATACTTTCAAATGGAGGAAAATGTTAACTACAATTTTTCATTCCTTGCTAAAATTTGAGCATTTTTTTTAGAGCATAACAATTTAAAAATTAAAACAACAAAAAATCAAAGATTTCTTCGTCTAAAATTAATGCAAGTCTTCCTTATTTGATTTTCATTAAGCTTTCAAATAAATGTCTGCTCTCTTTTTTGAAACAGCTTAAATAAATAAGAAATAAAATGTTAGGTTAACCCTTTCCGGCACACTGTGCCCGGTCTGGGATACTTAATTTTAATTCCAAACTTGCAAATGGCACCAGTAATATTTTAGCAAAATTTTGCTTTTATATTAAAAGCTTAAATTAAGGAATTCAAAATATTTTAATAAATTGTTTGCGAATTCCGGTGTCAGTCGATATTTTCTCATTTTAGTACAGATTTTTCCCGTGCCGGAAAGGGTTAATATTTACTTTTAAACATTTCAAATTATTAATTCAAAAGATGAAAAATAACATTTGTTCAAATTTCACACACTAAATACGAATTTTAACATCATTCTCTATACATCGAATTTCTCTATATAACGAATGTTTTACTGAAACGGTGGATTTCGTTATATAGAGACTCGACTGTAATTTGTAAAGTTAATTTCTTTTAAGTAATCAGATTATTCATTCTTTTATATAAAATATGCATGACAAGGAACCAGAACCTTATATTCTCATTCTACTTTTGCGATAATAAATTTATACCAAATATTGGAGCTAGAGAAGAATGGAAGAATAACATTTACTCAACAGCTAGTGTAAAGGAGTGTGTAACAGAAAAAAATTATTTGGTATAAAAATGTGAAGCACAGCAAGAGATCTTAGTTAGCATATATGTACATCCTGTAAGCTAAGATTTAGGCGATGAACATTAATTTTTCTTAGTACAAATGCAAAACAAGCTGTCAATTATATTTGTTAATTTTGTTATTTGAGCTATTAACTAGTGAAATTACTTTGTTTTCATTAATTCTGTAATTAATTGTTTTTTCTATACTATTTTTTAAGGATCTTTTTAAAACTGACAAAATGCACCCTACCTTTTTTTAAAATAATAATGAAATTTCTCCATAACATATATATCCTTTTTTTAAATACATGTATCCAAGACCTTACAAAAACGATAGAACTTTATTTCTTAAGAAAACACAGGATGTTACTAAATCATGTTATTTAACATTATTTTTCAACTGGTAATTTATAATTTTTTTTATTAATGATTTTTTATTTATTATAATAAAAGTTTATATACAAAAAGTACATAAGTTTTTATTATAATAAATATTTATTACATTATTGTCACTAAACACATTCATATTATATTTTCTTATGAAATATTGCCCTATTTTAGAGGTAATAACCTGCCTTTTATCCTTCTAAAATGAATACTAAATTATAAATTATCACTCTAGTAATTAAAACAAAAATGCACGCTATATATCTAATTAAAGATTATTTTTTTAATAATAATTAATTTTAAGCAGTGTTAACAATTTAATATTAAATGTAATTGCTCATTATTTTGATAAGTAAATAAAATATCACAAATATTTTATATTGTCTTACCTAAACATTACAAAATATTAATCTGTATAACTTTATTGTATTCTACTAACTAATGAAACTGTTAATTTGAAATTTTTATAATTTCTGTAAATATCAACTAATAATTAAATTTTATTAGTGTGTAAAAATTTAGATTATGTTAGTAATCAGAGGTTTAATTGTTCTGGAAACACAAAACTCTTAGTATCTATTCAGCATTTTAATGCTGGGGGAGGGGGTTATAAAATTTAAAAAAAATCAGATTTTTTGTTTTAAATCCTGGTTTTTTTACATTCTATTTTTGATTGAAAATAATATGCACATACTACAGGAGGAACAGCGATATCAGCATTGTTGAAATCCATTCATTTTGATAATGCTTATTTTATTTTTGTTTATATTTGGAATTCATGGGTACAAATAGCACATACAAGTGTGAGAATGATCCCAGTGCTAATTTAGATTAAAACTTAATTGTATTTCACTTTAACTCATTGATTCTTTTTGTAGGACCAACTGGAACACTAATGGAAAATAAATATAGATTCCAACATAATATACATATATATATATATATAAATTCCTACTAGAAAATTTTTTTTAGCAGAAAGAAAAAATATTAAATCTTATAACATAACCTATTTTTTAAAATTATATTTAGTATTGGTAATAATGAGTAACATTATTATCTGTCCTCTTTTTTAACATAAGAAAAAAAAAATTATCCTTATTAATCTTTGTGTGAAAAATATTGTTAGCATAGCAAAAAGTAATAGACTTGGAGGTGGCATCACCCACGATCACCTCATCGAATTCACGACTGAAATTCCAGAATTAGTTCAGGGCTAGCACTGGGACTTTTCAAAATTTTAGGAACAATTGCAATATTTTTAACATTACAAGTATGTAATGATAGTATTTTTGTGCCAAACAATATTCCTATCAATCCAATGAATTAAAAACTTATTCCATTTGCTTGTCTTGTTTGGGCCAAATGAGGGCATTTAAATTTGAGCAATACCAGCTTACTGCAAGTGTAATAAAAGGTTCTTGCATCACTGAGCCAAACCAGAATGAATTAATACTCTCCTTCTCTCCATTTCGTATGTTTTTGGTGAACAAGAGGTAAGAGGATGATTCTTAGACAAAAAATTTGAGGGTTTTTTTTTTTTCCCAAAAATTTTTTATCAAAATTCTTGCTTATTCCATGATACTTTGACAAAATGCGTATTCGTCAAAATATTGTTCAGGAATGAAAAGCAGACAAGCTTACATTTCTTAAATTTTTTAATGAAAGCAAATATTTTTTAATTTAAAATTTTGTTGCATAAAACATACATGTATGGTTTATAAGTTTCTAGTCTAGTCTAGTTTCTTTTTTGTGAGTGAAAAAAGCAAATTGTGCCTATTTTCAATTAGTTTAGCTTAATTTTTGTTAAATAAAGAAAAGACAAATACTATATTGTTTTTTATTACGTTTTCATGCTAAGTGCAATAATTTTTTTTGCTAATTTATCTCGTCTGAAAACTGTCATAATCATCAATAAGTTAACATTTTTGAAAATATGGGTATAAATCAGAATATTGGATACTTTTGTTGTTTCTGAAAATATCATATTTAGGTGCTAATAAGCTGAAATCTTTAAGGATTTTTAAGTGACCAATTGTTTATTCTCATTGCAAAGTAGCAAGAAGAGAAAGAATGAACAAAAATTAGTGTCACAAAGTACACATTATGAACTTTAAAAAGTGTACCATTTCACTTAAAAGGTGACAAAAATACTAAAATAGATGTTACAAAGTTGCAAATATACATTTCAGTTAAAATTTCTTAGTACTTTGGGCCTGCAATTTCCAAGGCCATTCACTTCTATTTTATTATTTTTGTTGCCTTTTAAGTAAAACAGTAAGATTTTTAAAGTTCATATTGTGTATTTTTTGAATGAATCAAAGTAGAATATTGCATTTTCTTGTACAATTTTATTTAAAAATTAGAATTTTAAATATCTAAACTTTGTGTGATGAAGGGTGATATTAAATCAAACAGTTGATTACAGTAAAAACTTATTTATCCTCCATAATTTTAAATCCCAAAGTCACGTGTTTCAATTCAAAAGTTCCATACTGCTATTGTATTAAAGAAGCTCAGGGCTTGAAAACTTTTCATTTTTTTTTTTTTTTTTTTTTTTTTTTTTATGATTTAGTTTTATTATTCAATTAATTCTGAACTTAATACAAAAAACTGCATACAAATATTTGCATTTTTAATGGAGTTATAAGCATTTATGTATCAACACTTTCAAAGCTGCAACCATATAATTTCAATTTTAAGTCACGTTTTCTCAAAACTTTATTTTTGATGACTAACACCAAGATTTTAAAAAAAAACTATTTGATGGAATGGCTTAAATTTTTTTTTTGCATGCATATAACATCATTATCTATAGAATGAATTAATATAGTTTAGATAGTTTAATATTTTGAGTATTTTTAATGAAAAAAAAGTTGTATTTTTTAGGAGTTTTTTAATTTTTAAATTTGAGAGTTTTTTTAATAATGTTGTTTTTGAGTGATAGTTATATCCTTAATTCATTCTATAGAGTAAAGTTTCCGGATCATTTTAAAGCAAAAATTAGGTTCTTATGTCGCTTCAATGTTAAGATATCTTGGTGTTGGTGATATAACACTTTTTTTTTCCGAAAATTGTGTTACATAAATTTTGCTATATTTCTTATAAAATTATAAAGTGAAGTACTTCAATGTAATATAATAAGACTACAAACATATCTTTAAAATATCAGAAAGTTTAGATTAATTACATTGAATACTTCTGTTTTTATATAGACTCAAAGCGAGAGCTCTGTTTACATGTTTTTACGTATCGATCAAGCCCTGAGCCGCCTTAAATTCTATGTTGCTTTGCATAGAATGTTTTATCATATCTATCGTGTTTTGTGAACATCCCCACAAGAAATAAAAGATTAACCTTCTACTATGCATGCTAATTAAAATATATATTTTTAAAGTTTGTGTTTTAGAGAGGGAATGAGAAAGTGTGGATAAAGTTTTTTGAAAAGTTTAGATACCCCTCCCCCTTCCCCAAAGCAAAATTCTATTGAAATGCAGAAGATTCTTATTTGTATTTTTGGAATAAATACCAAACAGATGTAAAATACAAAAAGTAAACTACTAATTAACATATACAAATCCCTTTTTATTCTTTTAAAAGCAACTTTTCACAGGAAAAGTGAAATTGTAAAGCTATCAATTTGAATTACTATAATTTCTGTTAAGAAAAGGTAGAAAATCAGTAAAATTAAGTATGACATGAAAAGCATATTTAGTAAAAAATCACACATCTTACATGCATCAATAAATCATTTTTTTAATGGTTCTATAAAATGGGGAAAAAAAAAAAGGTAAGGAATGTGTATATCAACAAGAGATTTGTGGACATTGATCATATTTTTATTAAAATCCATCAGATTGAAGGTTTCTTTAAAATGCTTTGTTTGGCAATTTGATTTATTTTATGCAGACATGAAAAATAAAAAAGTTGGCAGGAAAAATGATTTAAGATAGATATTTACATCACATCACTTCTTTCCTAAGGAGGGAGAAGTTTTGCAATTTTTAAGCATCAAATCAATAAACTGTCAAAGTAACAAGTTTTTGTAAATCTAGTGTGAAAGTACTTGTTTTGAAATTCCAGTCATTAAACTCAAACTATTTTTCTCTTTCAGATATAGTATTTGATCCATCAGTTATTCAAAGCCTTGTTGACACCATTAAAATATTTTTAACACATGGTGGTGCTAAATGTGCCTATATAGCCAATACTATTCGGAACGTGGACACAAATAAATGTTTTACATCTGAATTAGGTATGTGTTCTCTAAATGTATTAAATTTTTTTATTATAAAAACTCATCTAGAAATAAGAAATGATAGCACAGTTTATATGCAAAATTTCTATATCCAAATTCAGTATTTGTTTCCATTAAAATTTCATATTTTATTTTCAGAATCAGCTGAACTACAATATGAAACGTTAGACTTCCACAAAAATAACAGATTTATTTACAAAGATTCAGCAGAGTTTCTACTATATAAAGTATTTTCAAATAAAGAAAAATAATTCACTGTCTCATAATAAAAAGCATTTTTATAAGCAGTATTAGCAGTTATTTTATGGTCATGTTTGTTTTAAATTCTAAATAATTTTCTAATAAAATTGAGATAAGCAGATATTACTACGAGTACTCAGGGTTCACGTTGCTGCAAACCATTGCGTTAAATCATGATAAAATGCTTTATTTGGCAAGTAAACAATCAGACGACTTGTAAAATTGCGAGTGGTCAATTTCTGTTCTTTTTGAGATTCTTATCCGAGATGCTGAACGACTGAGGTTACTTTAAAATGTTTTATTGGACTGTGCCATTTACATTGCTCTATTTATGTGATTCTGATTCAACTTCAATCAGTTTAGCAACGGCCAAAGACACAGAAAGAATTATGCTATATTTTTATACTATTAGCTGATCACCAACTAATGTGCTGGCATCACGTTATTGGTAAAAAGACAAACAAAATTATTTACATCAAGAGCCAAATGGAGAAAAGTTTGATAAATGGCAAATTTGAACACTGCATTCCAGTCAGGGTTGGTGATTTTTTTTTTATTAAAAACCAAAATAATCAGATTTTTTTTTTTTTCAATGTCACACATTATTATTAATTTATATGACTTTTTGTTCAATTTAAAAAATATAAATTTTACCTATATAGACCATTCATGTTATAAGTATTACCTATTAATAATATTACACAATTTACATAAATGATTCATATTATTTCAAGGTAAAATTTTAGGCTATGGAAAAATCTTGATTACACAAAATGTAAGAAAAACTACAAATCAGTTGTCAAAAATTGATTCAACCTTCAGTATTTTAAACAAAATTGGAAGCAAGCTAAGTTTTTAACTTTTTTTTTTCTTCTTCTTTCTTTTTAACTGCTGGCTGAGAAAAATGAGTTCAGCTGCTGCCATCAAAATACTTAAAGCCAGAGGACACAAATTCAGATGTCATCATTAATTGACTCACTTCTCAGTAGTGTTGGATTTTACGCAAAAAAATTTTGAATAGCAATTTTATTTTATTTGTGAAATAATTATCATCTTATAAAACAATAACTATTTAAACTTATTAATGAGAACTTGGAATCCCTAAATAAAAATTCAGCCAAAGAAGGAATGCTACAGTGTTGCCTCATCTGGCTTATTTTTACTTTCTTCTATCTTTACAAGAAGAAAGTATTGGATTCATGAAAATTTTCGACTTCCAGTTTTCGACGGATTTATACGTTTTAGAAGATCCTGAACACGTTTTGACTATTTTTAGAAAATGTCTGTCTGCGAGTCTGTCCGTCTGTCTGTCTGTCCGTCTGTCTGTGTGTGACAAAAAATTTGTGGGCGCTCTATCTCAAGAACTAATGCTCGAAATTTAATAAAATTTTATATTCAGTTAGACCTTGATATGAATTAGTGCCTATTGGTTTTTGGTGAAAATTGGCCTGCAGGTGGCGCTGCTATACTACGTTTTTCATGATTTTCAAGATTGCTATATCTCAAGAACTAATGCACAGAATTTCACCAAACTTCAGATTCTGTGATCCCTTGATATACATAGACGCTGATTAAGTTTTGGTGTAAATTGGCCTGCAGGTGGCGCTGCTATGCCACGTTTTTCAAGATTTTCATGATAGCTATATCTCAACAACTATCGCACAGAATTTCACCAAACTTCAGATTCTGCGATACCTTGAGATACATAGCCGCTGATAAGGTTTTGGTGTGAACTGCCCTATAGGTGGCGCTGCTATGCTACATTTTGCACGATTTTTGCGATAGCTATATCTCAAGAACTAATGCAGAGAACTTTATCAAATTTTAGATTCTGTTACACTAGAATATATAACATAATTAGACGCTGATTACATTTTGGTATTAACCTTGCAACAAGTGGTGCAGCTATGCTGCATTTTGCACGATTTTTCCGATAGCTATATCTCAACAACCAACACACAGAATTTCATCAAACTTCAGATTTCGTTACAAAATGACATATAACATAATTACACGATGATTACGTTTTTTTTATAAATCCTTCAACTGATGGTGCTGATGTGCTATATTTTACATGGTTTTTTTTAAACTAACTATATCTCATAAACTAATGCACAGAATTTCATCAAACTTCAGATTCTTTTACACCATAACATAATCAGACGCTTTTTTACGTTTTGGCATAAATTTTCCAAGATATGGTGTTGCTGTGCTACGTTTTGCAATTTTTTTGTAATAACTATATCTCAAGAACTAATGGACGAAATTCCATCAAATTTCAGATTCTGTTAGTCTTGACATAAATAGATGCTTATTAGGTTTTAGTATAAATTACGCAACATGAGGCACTACTAAGCTCATTTTCTCAGAATATTAATTAAATTTTGCATTTTAGGCTTTACGGATACCAGAATCTCATTAGGCTAGGTCAAATGTTCGAGGAAATTCGATAGTGGGTAACTTTGGGGTCACCACATTTTTTTTTTAAATATTAAAATGTACTTATGAGATAGAAGAAAGTTTTGGGATTGACACATCCAACTAGTTTAGTAGGGGATTCCAAATTCTTATCAGTAAGTTTAAAAAGTAATTAATCATAAGTTAATCAGTAAGTTTATTGTTTTATAAGATGATGCATATTCCACAAATAAAATAAAATTGCTATTCAAAATTTTATGGTGTGAATTCCAACACTAGTGAGAAGTCGGTCAATTAGTGAATACATCACATATTGTGTCCTCTGGCCTTGAGCATTTTCATGGCAGTAGTTTAGCAATTTTATCAGTTGATTTCTAATTTCTGAAAGTACCAAACCAAAGGCAGAAAACATTTGTTCTACTGAAGCAGATAAATCTATTGCTGTAAAAAGCTACTTGATCATTAATTCTCCAAGTTTTTTAATATCAGCCTTTTTGATAACTTTAAAGTTTTTCTAAATACTAATGAGTAAATATTCAAATATTTACAATATTTCTGCTTAGATTTCTTTACTGTTGCAAGATTATTTTATAATTTGATTAAAATGAAATTCGAAATCATTTTTTTTCTAAACTTTATATATTTTTTACTTTTTGACCAAGCTTAAGCTTTATCTTTCTAAAAGTTGTTTGATTATATATATTATATAAAACTAAATTATATTAAAGCACATTATTATGTTTGTTTAGATCTTAAATTTATTTAAAAATAACTTAAAAGAAAAACTGATTTAAATCATGATTAAAATCAAGCTGATTTAAATCAATGAGCCCCGATTCCACTAAAACTATTACTTGTATGAAAAGTAGAAAGGGATCAAAAATTAGATTTCATTTACAACTAAAAATCAGAGTTTCGCCAAAAATGCTGCTGAAAATTCTCTATTCATCTATATTTCAAAAATCTCATACATTACTCATCATTTTGAGCTGTATTGGCTCAAATGAGCCTATTTATTGTTATGAACTTTGTTCTTTATAATAATTGTAAGTCAGGAATAATGACTCAAGACTAGGGATGCACCGAATAGTGATTTTGGCGGAATACTGAATATTCAGCCGACAGCTAAACCAAATACTGAATATTTGGCTAGCCGAATAGTAATTGTTGGGCCGAATACCGAATAATTTTTATATTTCAAAGTTTAAAGATATTAAAATGTTACTTTTTAAAACAATTTTACATGATATTTAATAAGAGAAACTTATATTTTGATAAACAAGAGCTTTTTATAAGAACATTCAGTATTGAAAAAAATCTGCCTTATTTTTCATTTAAGAAGCATAATTATGAGACTTTTTCAATTAGTAAAATTTTAAATTTCATTTCTGCTATGAATTGAAACAAACATTTTGAAATCAAAGAGAAATAATGAAAAAATAGTTGAAGAAAAACTGTACAATCTCATTTTTGTTATTTTTAAATAACTCAAGGCAGATTTTTTTCAATATAAAGTATAAATACTTTCAGCTTAATTCTGAATAAAGGAATGTCTAGCTCATAGTTCTTTTCTTATGAATAGTGGCATTTTCTATCCTTCCCATCACATCATACTTTACAGAAATCAAAACATGCGAGTTGAAAATATAGTTATGGTATCTTATTTATTGTTAATGCAATAAACAAAAACACAAGTTTGACCTAGTTTCAGATGAATACAATGCATTTATGATTCAATAAGTTGATTATGATTATGGTTTCATAAACAAAAAATTGTCTGCCTTGATAACTATTACTAATCTCAAAAGTTTTCCTTTCTTGTTTAAGGACTTTTGGGAAAAGCAAGAAACAGATTACTAAATAGAATTTAGGAACTTGCATCTGCACTCGCATCATTTATTCCTAAGGAGAATCCTAATAAATCACAATTTTAATCCTTCTCATGGTTAATTTTCTTAAGTTAAACTTTACAAACAGCAAATAAATAATGTAAAAACATTCTATATTATTTAAATATGATTTTATTTCTAATTATTTTAAATGTATTAATAAATTGACAGTTAAAAATAGAAATTGTGAAAAGTTTTTAAAAATGTCTTTTAAAAGGCTTTATTAAGTATTGGATTCGGCCGAATACTTTGATATTCGGCAGGCCCAATAGTTTCATATTCGGCTTAACTGAATAGTTTGATATTCGGCCTAAACGAATATTCGGTAGCATGGCCAAATACCGAATATATACCGAATATTCAGTACATTCCTACTCAAGACCAGAGTGCAAACAATACATATATCACTAAACTTTTTCACATGCTCATTAAAAGCTGCAGACTCAACAGTAATAGAAATTTTTTTATTTTGTCATCATAAATAAACCTTCCTTGACACTTATAACACTATTCATTTATTCTGTTGTTATTCATTTCTTTAATTTAAACTTTCCTTCCCAACCTCAAATCAAAACAACATATTGTTTATCTCTTTTCCAATCTACCCATCTGATTCACTCCGGTTTTTTTTCCATTCTGAACGGTCAAAGTACAGTATTATGTCATACTGTTTCTATTACATCATTTCATTCCAAAGTGACGTCATCCGGCAAACGTCCGTAGTTTTTCTTTTTTCAAAGATCGTCTGCTTATCTGAGAGGAATAAGAGAACATTGTATGCAAATTTATGGAACCAGATGATTTTGATTGGAGAGAGATATCAGCAATTCTTTTGGGAAAACTGTGTTGGTAGTTGGTTGTTGTTTTTCTCTTTGGAGTATGTCGTTGTGGTTTCGGGAAGATATATCGTTCATGAAACACCTGCCGTTATGCAGGGTGAATATAAAGTAGAAATAGTTTTTATAAAAATGATTAAAAGTATGTCCTGTTAAGACTGGAAGTTTAAGAATAGTATTATAATAAAATTACATTTAAGCTACCTGTTATATTTTTGCCAAAGCCGGTGTTCTTATTAATTTATTAACTAGAAGATGAAATGTACAGATAGTGAGTTATTTTTCTAAGTTATGTGTTATTTAAATTTATTTAATTATTGTTTTTCTTTTAACTGTGTTCTTTGTTTTTAATAAATGTTAGTTTATTGTAAAACTTAATTACATTTCTGTCTATTATTACACACTGTCATTTTGCCATTTCATTTTTTTTGCCTCATGCTTCCACTACTCTGTTTTTAATTTAAGATTGTTTTAGAAAGCCGATGTTTAAGAGTTATTTAAAGGCTGGCCCGACATACCGGGCCATCAAATTTGAAACCACAGAAGTATTTCAAATACTCTGAGAAAGTTCTAGAATAACAAATAATCATTTACAAAAAAAAAAATATATAATAATAATAATAATAAATAAATAATATATATATATATATATAAAATGAGATGTGAATTAGAGGTCTGCATGGGCCGGGTTCGGGCCAATTTTCATTAAAGGCATTCGGGCCGGGCCGGGCTCGGGCCTTGCTTCTGAAGACTTGGGCCGGACCGGACGGGCCTTAATTTTTTTTCCTGCAGTATCGGGCCGGGCCGAGCCTGACTTATTTTTTCCGTATGAAGCCTGGACTAATTTCGTTCTTCTTTGTCTTCACTGACCAAAATAATCGGTTCCTGTTGAATCTTCCTACATGAAAATCTTTTTCTCGACATGGAAAAGTCTGGTTCATAAATCAGTAAAGTTTGGCTTGGTCCAAAAATTTTTGCAAAATAGACATATACTTTTAAGTCGTCATTATTCTACAAATAAACATTAGAATTTATCCTTTTTAAAGAATCGTATATTACTAGGTGTCTTAAAATAAAATTAAACACATTAAAAAAAAAAGCATATTTATGACAGAATTTTTATTTAAACTGAAAACTGCAAATTTTTTAAACTGTTCATTCATGCAAAATGAATGCAACAATACGTGAAAAATATATATATTAAACATTTACATCTGCTAAGGAAACATATTTTTTTCTTTCTTATGTCTTAAATTTCTTAGATTTTTTTTTTAATGTATTAATAATACTAATGATAATTGAAACATTTACATATAACAAACAAAGGTTCATTAAATTGTAAAAATCGCAGCCTATGGCACTTCTGCATAAATAGAGATTATAATAAACATGAAAGAAAAAGAAAAAGACTAAGATAAGTTTTTTTTGGTCTGAACTGTTCTGCTAGAGTAAAGATCAATGTTCTGTAGAAATTCACCAGAGCTGGGCCGGTTTTGGGCCGAAATTTTAACTTTCGAGCCGGGCCGGGTTTGGGCTGAAATTTGAACTTTCGGCTCGGGCCGAAATTTTAACTTTCGGGCCGGGCTGGGGCCTGGAAATTCGGGCCCATGCAGACCTCTAATGTGAATACCTAAAAATAAATTATATTTGTATAATTGTGAAATCTTTCTGTGTTGAGGAATTATTAAGTTTCATTTTATATGAAAATAAAAAGCTTTGGATCCAAGACACAGAGAGCAAACTTAAGTCACACATATAATTAAATAATAATTATGTAATAAATACATATAATTAATTAATAATTATGTATTACTTACTAATTAATTACTTTAACAAATTTTTGGGGCATTTTTGCTTTCGGTCGAAAATAGGAAGATCCCCAAAATTAAGTTTCTGTCTTAAAAATCTTTTTCAGTGATCCTTATTGAAAAATATCATTGGCCGGTCAATTCTTATTTTCTGTCAAGAGTTGAAATCTCATAGCAATATTTAGATCATATTTTCACAATGACAAATCACAGATAGCTGTTTCAAATTTTTATTGATTGCTAAAAGAATGCTGAAACATTTACTCATTCAGGAGACATTTAGAATGTACTACTTATTTTTAATAGTTTTTGTAGAGGATAGATGAATTTTTGTTTCATTAAAAGCAATTGCAAAAAAATACGTTATTTTAAAGAATATTGGGGGAAAAAAAATAGATACAGTAAGGGGTTAAAGATAGATTTTTAGTGTTTCACACCAAATTTTTTTTTGCTAATTTATTTTTTTTATTTCTTACTTGACAAATTGCTAATATTTGTCGAAAGCCAGCAAGAACCCTGCAAATACTTTTAAAATACAGCAGATTAATGATTTTTTCGTTTGGTGACTATTTTTTATTTCTTATTCGACAAATATTTGTCAAAAGCCAGCAAGAACCCTGCAAATATTTTTAAAATAAAGCAGATTAATGTACAAAGAAAAAAAAAATACTTTTCAGAGTTGGTTTTATAAGATAATTAAAAAAATTGACGAGTGTGTCTATAGTTTTAAAATACAATTGTCATTCAAAGAAGCTCTCATTAAATGAAAAATTATTTAAACTGTTGATCTTTTTGCTAACATAGACCATATAAAGTCTTTTAATTAAAGTTCAATTAACTTTAGTTCAAATTCATTTAATTTTTATTGACTAATTGACTAATTTTTATTTTGAGTAATAGCTCAAACATTATTAATAAGACTATTTATCAAGAATTTAATAAAATTTGTAAGACTGAAGTCAAATTTTATTAAATTCTTGATAAATAGTCTTATTAATAATAATAATAAATCATGATTTTAAACATTTTATTGCAGAAAAGAGACAAAATTTAAAATCATATGCCAGGAATATTTTCCTCTACAAACTTATAATGCAAAAGAGGGGTTTTAAACATTTGCCAGACATTGGTAATGTCTATTTTTGCTATAGCAAGCCAAGGTCTTATATTCATTGATTCTTTTAGCAAAAGCAAACGAATAATATGATTTGAAATTTACATTTTAAAATAATTAAAGCACATATAATATTAAATAAATTTGCAATCATAGATTTGAAAAAAATCACATTCAGTTTATTTTAACATAAATAAATAAATTGTACAGATTGTAACTTTAGAAGTCAATTATTCTAGTTTATTCATATTATCTAAAATTATTTCATATAATGACAGTTCCTATTGTTTTAAAATCTTAACCAATACATATTGGCCCGAACTCTGTTATAATCTGTCATAGCTTCAATGGGTCCTGAAAAAGAAAATGTAATGAAATAATTATAATAGTGCTAAATTAACAGAATTGTCGATTGTGCAACAAATGATCAATATGACAATCTTTTAAAAGTAAAATGTTTAATCAGAGATGAAGAAACTGGGAGGCATAGGGGTGGGAGAAGGGGTGATAAAACACATAATATGAACAAGAAACAGAATATATTTCAATGATAATTTCAAATTCATAAAATTATGACTAGATTTTCACAAAATGTAAATTTCTGTTCACAATTTCACAAAAACAAGACCATGGCAAAACTCTGGATAGATCTTTGTAATGAATAATTTATAAAATAGGAAGGGTGGGGAACATATTATTTTTAAAGAAAAACACCGTGGAAGCAATAAGTGCAAAAAGATATTGAACTTTTTTTTTTTCTGGGATTTCTATTTAGCATAAATACATGTATATTTAAAGGATGCTGGGATACTGTGCCAGCAAATATGTATAAAAAATTCATTAATTTCTTTCTACATTTTTTGTACATAAATTGCTGGTACCTTTGCCTGGTATCTTTGAAAATTTAGCTTTTTTCCCTATTCCCACAAACTTTACAAGGCGACATGACAAGGAGACCATGCCCATAAGGGTGGGCCGAAAGAACCCCCCCCCCTCCCATACACTAACTATGACACTAACTTCATACACACTAACTATGAAATTTCAACTAAATTCAACTTTTTTGCTACAAAAGTACAAAAAAAAAAAAAAAAAAAAAAAAAAAAAAAAAAAATTTGATCAAAATTTTAAGCCATCTGTGGCAAAAGAAAGAATTGTTTAAAATATCTCAAATATTTTGTGTGATCTTAGTGCCACGAGTGGCAATTCTGCACTATCTATCATCAAAAATTAAGGAAAAAATAAAAAAAAATTCCGGCAAACCCTAGTGCACATTCACATTAATTCTACTTTTGACATTTTATACTCATTTATTAAATTTTATCCAAATGTTTATATATACATTTTAATTTATGTATTTGTTAAAACTGTGCAAGAACTTCACACAAGCGTAAGTTTTTAGCTCTCCAAAAATTTGCACTTAGCATTAAAAAATCCATTTGAGTGATTTTCCTGAAGATTCTTTCAGTTGCAGAGTATATAAATACAAGACCATATATGGTAGACTATTTTTTAAAAATTTTAATTAGTTTAAAAAAAAAATTCAAATCATTTCTGAAAAAGCTGAATTTTTGAAAATTTCTGACATTTTGAAATAAAAAGCTTTTAGATGCAGAAAAATTCTCTACCATAAGTTTTGAGCATAATCCAGTGAATGTGAATTCTAAATTTCATCAAAATCTGTCATGTAGTTTCCATTGAAACAGGTCTGAAACTTGAATATTTATTTCCCATTGGATTGTACCCAGTCTAAGGTAGTTATTGCGATATATCAAAATTAAGCCATGGATATAATGAATTATTAAATTTTGATATCCCCTAACTCTAACCGGCACATACTCAAACTTCTTTTCTTATTATTTAGATTTACTTGTCAATTTTTAAAATTGCATCATCAGTGTTTATCCCTTTGCATAAGTCAGATATCATGCCCATTAATAAACCTTTCTTTGATGGCAGAACCCCGTAATATATACTTCAACACGTGAAAGATGCTAGACCGTTATTTATTTTCAAAATGCAAAATAAACAGAAAATGTTATTTAACTATATAGCTTTCATTAGAAAAATTCAACTGATTTATCAAAAAATAAAATAAAATAAATAAATAAAATGGAAAGCATTGCATTTGAAATCAAATGTGACATCATGCTTTTGTATTAAAAGCATAAAATCATTGTTTAGCAAGATTTTTTATTTATTTATTTATTTATTTATTGAATAAAAGTGATGGGAAGTAGACAAGTACTATGAAAAATTAAAAGTTTTTGTACTATTACTAAAAGCAATATAATTTCCTTGAATGTTACCTTGTTTTTTATTTATTTATTTATTTTTCTGAGATTTTCAATTTTATTATTGGACAATTATAAGAAATTTCAGAGATTTCAATTTTAATTCATTTATATATTTTTTTAAATAAAAATTTGAGTTAAAATTAAACAAACAATATTTTGATATTTATATCTACATGCAATTATTTTGAAGTCTTAATAATAGAGACATCAATAATAATCCTTTTCTGTGAAAATAAGCAGGTACAGTACTGAAGGAAAGCATTCTATGAAAAAATATAAATTTTTATATTGATGAAAGTCTTATTAAAATTCATTCAATAGTTTTAGCATGATGTACAAATAAGATAACTCCTAAGCATTATGTTTTTTTTTTTTTTTTTGTGAACGTTTTTATTTCATTTTCAATAAATTAGAAATATTTTTCTTTTATGCATGAAAAATTTTATTATCTTGACAAAATTGCTCAACAGTTTTGTTATTGGAAATTATGAATGTTATTGAAATTATTTTTACAGATTGACAGCCTGCAAACTAAAATTACAGTTTTATAAAGTAGCAGATCAATAAACATAGGTTTATAAAACAAATATTTCACTTACCAACAGCTGATATGACCGGACACCTATCATAAATATATTTAGAACAGATATCTTTCAATTTCTCAAGTGTTACAGACTATAAGAAAAAGAAATGTTTGAGAATTAGCCTTTAAATTATTCAGCACTGACCATTACAAAATTAAAACACTTTTCATGATATTTATATTAAAAAACTAAAACATTACAAATCCTAATATGCATAATTATTCAAATTATGATAAAGAAATAGTTTTTATAACAAATTTAAAAAACTTTAGAAAGAAATATTCTAGATAAGTAATAAAAATTATTTTTAAAAATATATACTTAACAGAAAAGATTTATTTCATTCATCCAACTGATAATTTTTACTATGGCTGTATCAAAATCATGTTAAAAACAGTGCAAGTAATATTCAAATAATGTTATAGAGAAGAGATGTAAGAGGAATTTTTTTCTCCCAGATTAGATTTTCTTTTTAACCACATATCTTAAGCATTTCTCAACAATAATAGATTAACGAAGTAGTAAAAAATTTTTAAATATTAAAATGACATTGAAATGAAAATTAGAATTAAACTAAAATATTCATTTTTTCTTTTGATAAACACAGAACATGTGACATTTGCTGACTTCTGAGATCCACAGATAATACATAATTTCAGATAATCCAGAATGAAAAAAAAAATTGAATAAGCCTTAAAAAGGATGCAAATTTTATTAAGAAAATTAATATTTCAGTAAAAAACGAAGAAATATGCCTAATTATATGACTACATAAATATGAAAAATGGTACTAATACAGAAAATTTCAGTTTGATTTTATGAAATCACTCATTATTTATTGTCATAAAAATCTAAATCTAAATGATGATGCAATTTTAAACCAGTATTTCAAAAACATGACATCTATTGCCATTGCATTTGATGCTGTAGTACATACTGCAATGTTATTTCCAATGCTTTTGCTCTTTCAGAATGTCAAATATACTATTATGTATCACTAACTTCATCAATTTCATTAGATTCTTCATCAGAATTTTGTGTGGATAGAGAAACAATTTCTTGATCTGAGAATTATTGGTCACCTTCACAGTCCACTAATGTATGCATACATCCATTTGATCAATTTATTCTCAGTCAGGAATTTCTTTGAAGAAATATAAAATGTTACATATCTTATCTATTTGATCTAGGCCTCAAAAAGATGTTAATAGTTTCCATGACTTATTGCATTTACTCAGCAACATTCAGTGTGTTATATATATTTTATTTATTTATTTATTTATTTTTTTTTTTTTTATGGTAGGGACATTTTATTGTTTGATATACTCCTTGGTTCATTGATTTCAACAAAGGATATTTCGAGGAGCATTAAGACTGCCCAAACCCCTGCATTTATTATTAATTACACTGCATTATTTTTGTACTTTAATAATAATTTTAAATACACAATGTAATAATTTATTGTTCGGATGATCTGAAAAATAAGCAAATCTGAACAAGTTTTGGTCCTAATTAGTTCAGATTGGTGACGTTTTAGCGTTATTAGAGCCAATGTTATTCTTAAGCAAAAATATTTTTTTCAAATAATGATGTAAATTAACAGCATATTTAACTTCCCATAAAAATCTTTAAGGAAATTTTAATCAAATTAATGGTTTTGCCAAGAAATTTATGAAATATTAGATGTATTAATTTCTTTAATATCCAAGAAAACAGGATAAATGTTTGAATGTAAAGGGAACAATGTAATAATAAGGGAATCTTCCTTAAATAGATGAGGTATCCATTCTGAATTGTCTTGCCAAAGAGCAGGGATGTAGTGGAGGGTATATGGGGTATTGTATATGCTGTATATATTCTAAAATTTTTAAAGGAACACCGTATACCCTCTGTTTATTTCTAGAAAGCTATAGTTTACACACTCTAGGGTATACCCTCCGCCTTGAGCATAGGAGCCGACTTCGGTCCCACAGCTGGGTCTGCCATAAGAGCAGTTTGTTTGTGGGGGTCAGCGATATAGTGGAGGATACACGAGGGTATACGCCGTATACCCCTGGATCTTTTTGAGGAAAACCGTATACCCTCTGTTTTTCAAAAAAGCTATAGTATATACATTCTATGGTATACTCTCTGTTTTGAGCGTATACCCTCTGCTTGTTTTTTGAGTACACCACTGGATGCGGTGCAGCTGAATATGCAATTTGTCGAGTTACAAGGCAAGGAAATCGAGCCGAAATGAACCAGGGGATCTGGAAGAGCTCTGTATTTTACAATATCTTTTGACAAAATTCACATTCCCCCCTCCCCCCAATCTTTAGACCGAATTTGCATTTTCCGCCATCATTTGAGGGAAATCATGTTTTACTTTTTTAGGCAATCCTTGATGGAGATCGCATCTATTTTGCGTTTATTTGACAGAGACCTAGTCATTTTCGCAAACTTTTGATGGGAATAGTGTCTTTTTCACGATTCCTTGACATAAATTGCGTTTTCCTCACGATCCTTTGACAATAATCACATTTTTTTCAATCTTTTGATGGAAATTGAGTCTTTTTCGCGATTCTTTGACAGAAATTGCATTTTCTCCCCACAATCTTTTGACAGAAATTACATGTGTTTCGTGTTCTTTTCACAGAAATAATGCTTTCTCTCTTCCCGATCAATTGTCGGAAATCATGTTCTTTCGCAATATTTTGACAACAATGCTTTCTTTTGCGATCCTTTGACGAAAATCTTATTTTTTTTTCAGTAATCTTTTGATGGAAATCACGTCTTTTTCACTATCCTTTGACAGAAATTGCATTTTTCTGCAAACCTTATTCTGCTTTTTCTGAGATCCTTTGATGAAATTAGCATTTTCCTGAGATCCATTGAAGTAATTCGCTCAATTTGGCAATGTTTTTGTTGTCTGCTACAACTAACACTCCCTCCCATAAAAATGTCAACAAATTTTAATGTACATTTGCATCGATCAAAGAGATTGTAAAATTCAGTAAAAAAAAAAAAAAAAAAAAAAAAAAAAACACAAAATTTATGTTTTTGCAAAAAAATAGCATGCTTGTAAAAAAAAATATGAGCTGGGAATTTCATATTCAAATCAAAATTTTAAACGGGGTGATCAAAAAGTGGAGTTATTTTAAGTCCGATTTCTAGAGATTTTTATACGAATCCTAAAAAAAAAAAAAAAAAAAAATTCGCGATCTTTTGCCGAAATTTGCATTTTTCGCGATTTTTTGCCAAAATTTGCATTTTTACGCGATTTTTTTACTGAAATTTGCATATTTTTTGCGATTTTTTGCTGAAATGTGCGTTTTTTCCGCGATCTTTTGCCGAAATTAGCGTTTTTTCAACGATGCTTGGCCGAAACTCGCATTTTCCCGTGATTCTTTTATAAAATTTGTTTTTTCTTGCTATCTTTGAACGAAATTTGAGTTTTTTTCCACGATTCTTTGCGTTTTTCCTGCTATTTTATGACGAAATTCGCGTTCTTTACAATGATCTTTTGCCGAAATTCGAATTTTTTTGCGATGTTTTGCCGCAATTTACGTTTTTCTCGCGATCTTTTTCCGAAATTTGCATTTTCCCCAAGATTTTTTGGACAGAAAAATTGCTTTTTCTCTGCTATATTTAAACGAAATTAGAGTTTTTCGCTGTTCTTTATGTTATTACAGCTATTTTTTGACGAAATTTGCGTCTTTTCCGCGATCTTTTGCCAAAATTTGCGATTTTTCTGGTGTTTCATGCTAAAATTCGCGATTTTCGTCTGATCTTTAGCCGAAATTTGCGTTTTTCTCGCGATCTTTTGTCGCAATTTAAGTTCGTGATCTTTAGTCGAAATTTGCATTTTTCCTCGCAACCTTTTGCCGAAATTCGCGTTTTTTTTCACGATTTTTTCATAAAATTTATTTTTCCTTGCTATCTTTGAACGAAATTTGAGTTTTTTACGCGATTGTTTGCATTTTTCCTGATTATTTTTTTTTTGTCTAAATTAGTGATCTTTTTCTGTGATCTTTTGCCGAAATTCGAATTTTTCCACAACCTTTTGCCGCAATTTCTGTTTTTCTCGCGATCTTTTTCCGAAATTTGCATTTTCTTCAAGATTTTTTGACAGAAAAATTGCTTTATTTCTGCTATCTTTAAACGAAATATTAGACTTTTTTTCTGCTATACTTTGTGCTTTCCCCTCTATTTTTTAACAAAATTTGCGTCTTTTCCGCAATGTTTGTCCGAAATTTGCGATTTTTCTGAGGTTTTTCACTAAGATTTGCGATTTTCCTCTGATCTTTTTCCGAAATTTGAGTTTTTTTCGCGATCTTTAGTCAAAATTTGCATTTTTCTTCGCAACATTTTGCCGAAATTTATGTTTTTCTCGCGATTCTTTGCCAGAATTCGCTTTTTTCCTACAATCTTTAAATGAAATGCGCTTCATTTGCGCGATCTTTGACCAAAATTCACTATTTTCTCAAGACTTTTTGAAAAATTTGACAGATTTTACGTTTTTTTCTGCGATTTTTTGAAAGAATTCATTTTTCCCGCTATTATTTGAAAAATTCATATTTTCTGCGATCTTTTGTGAAAATACACGTTTTCCTCTCGATCCTTTGACAAAATTTGCGTTTTGTCTCCCTATCTTAGAATATAATTCTCATTTTTTCTGTGATCCTTGGACATAAAACACGTTTTTCACGCTACTTTTTGACGAAAATTTCAAAGATCTTTTGACAATTTTTATGTTTTTTTCATGATCCTTTCACAAAATTGACGATTTTTCGCGACCCTTTGACGAAATCCCACGATCTTTTAACGAAATTAGCATTTTTCCCCACTATTTTTTTTTTACACTGTTCACATTTATTACCCAATGTTTTGACGAAATTTGAATTTTTTTGCGATCTTATCTTCGAATTTTCGGATTGATGACCGATTTTTTTTTTAATTATGGAACAAATTACTCCCGCAACAAGCGACAAAAAGCGGAAAATCGCTCATCCGCGAAAAAATCTCATACCTGCATTTTTCAGGGTCTGCCAAGATATTGCAAGGTCTGCCGATATTTTTCTTGGTCTGCGCGGCAGACCTGCAGACCCGGAACTCGGCGCCACTGGCCTTGAGCATATATACTCTGTTATTTTTATGACTACACCTCCTGCAAAAGAGGCTCTGCTAACCTTTTCCATCTCAACCCTTTTACGCAAGTGCTATTTATGACAATAAATATCTTTAGACAAAATTTCAAGGCACCAGAAAAAAAAAAAATTAGATAGCATTTAGTCTAATAAGGTATGTCTTAAATTATGAACATATTGTCTTATTTTTACTAAAACTAGTATATTTCGATATAAACAATTCAATTTTTACATATTTTAATTAGTACAGCAACAGATTATTCTATCAATATTTTTTCACTATCTTGGTATTTTTCAAATTATTATAACAAAATATAATAAAGATAACCAACATAGTGACAAAACACAATGGTTAATAGTTTGGATAAATAATAACAATCTGTCCAAACTTTAATAAAAAAACATTAACTTGAATATTTTATTTACTTATATTTTGTTGGACAAATTGTGTTCAACTGGGTTATGTGACAGAAGAGTTTTCACTTGCTTTTAAGAAACTTTAGCTGTTTAGCTAATTAACTAAGTAAAATTAAAGCAAATTAAAAATAATAAATTTGTCATGAAACACTAATTTATATCAGTAACAAAATCTAATAAAACAGCTATATTCCAGATGCTTTGCGAAGATAAATAAAAGAAAATTTAGTCAGATTTATCTGTAAATAGTATTAGGAAACAAAATTGTTGAAAAGTTGGAATTCATGGTTGAAATGCAGCAAGGCAAAGGCTAGTAAAGTTTCTTATGTTATTTATCCATTGAAGTAATTCGCTCAATTTGGCAATGTTTTTGTTGTCTGCTACAACTAACACTCCCTCCCATAAAAATGTCAACAAATTTTAATGTACATTTGCATCGATCAAAGAGATTGTAAAATTCAGTAAAAAAAAAAAAAAAAAAAAAAAAAAAAAAAACCCACAAAATTTATGTTTTTGCAAAAAAATAGCATGCTTGTAAAAAAAAATATGAGCTGGGAATTTCATATTCAAATCAAAATTTTAAACGGGGTGATCAAAAAGTGGAGTTATTTTAAGTCCGATTTCTAGAGATTTTTATACGAATCCTAAAAAAAAAAAAAAAAAAAAATTTCGCGATCTTTTGCCGAAATTTGCATTTTTCGCGATTTTTTGCCAAAATTTGCATTTTTACGCGATTTTTTTACTGAAATTTGCATATTTATTGCGATTTTTTGCTGAAATGTGCGTTTTTTCCGCGATCTTTTGCCGAAATTAGCGTTTTTTCAACGATGCTTGGCCGAAACTCGCATTTTCCCGTGATTCTTTTATAAAATTTGTTTTTTCTTGCTATCTTTGAACGAAATTTGAGTTTTTTTCCACGATTCTTTGCGTTTTTCCTGCTATTTTATGACGAAATTCGCGTTCTTTACAATGATCTTTTGCCGAAATTCGAATTTTTTTGCGATGTTTTGCCGCAATTTACGTTTTTCTCGCGATCTTTTTCCGAAATTTGCATTTTCCCCAAGATTTTTTGGACAGAAAAATTGCTTTTTCTCTGCTATATTTAAACGAAATTAGAGTTTTTCGCTGTTCTTTATGTTATTACAGCTATTTTTTGACGAAATTTGCGTCTTTTCCGCGATCTTTTGCCAAAATTTGCGATTTTTCTGGTGTTTCATGCTAAAATTCGCGATTTTCGTCTGATCTTTAGCCGAAATTTGCGTTTTTCTCGCGATCTTTTGTCGCAATTTAAGTTCGTGATCTTTAGTCGAAATTTGCATTTTTCCTCGCAACCTTTTGCCGAAATTCGCGTTTTTTTTCACGATTTTTTCATAAAATTTATTTTTCCTTGCTATCTTTGAACGAAATTTGAGTTTTTTACGCGATTGTTTGCATTTTTCCTGATTATTTTTTTTTTTGTCTAAATTAGTGATCTTTTTCTGTGATCTTTTGCCGAAATTCGAATTTTTCCACAACCTTTTGCCGCAATTTCTGTTTTTCTCGCGATCTTTTTCCGAAATTTGCATTTTCTTCAAGATTTTTTGACAGAAAAATTGCTTTATTTCTGCTATCTTTAAACGAAATATTAGACTTTTTTTCTGCTATACTTTGTGCTTTCCCCTCTATTTTTTAACAAAATTTGCGTCTTTTCCGCAATGTTTGTCCGAAATTTGCGATTTTTCTGAGGTTTTTCACTAAGATTTGCGATTTTCCTCTGATCTTTTTCCGAAATTTGAGTTTTTTTCGCGATCTTTAGTCAAAATTTGCATTTTTCTTCGCAACATTTTGCCGAAATTTATGTTTTTCTCGCGATTCTTTGCCAGAATTCGCTTTTTTCCTACAATCTTTAAATGAAATGCGCTTCATTTGCGCGATCTTTGACCAAAATTCACTATTTTCTCAAGACTTTTTGAAAAATTTGACAGATTTTACGTTTTTTTCTGCGATTTTTTGAAAGAATTCATTTTTCCCGCTATTATTTGAAAAATTCATATTTTCTGCGATCTTTTGTGAAAATACACGTTTTCCTCTCGATCCTTTGACAAAATTTGCGTTTTGTCTCCCTATCTTAGAATATAATTCTCATTTTTTCTGTGATCCTTGGACATAAAACACGTTTTTCACGCTACTTTTTGACGAAAATTTCAAAGATCTTTTGACAATTTTTATGTTTTTTTTCATGATCCTTTCACAAAATTGACGATTTTTCGCGACCCTTTGACGAAATCCCACGATCTTTTAACGAAATTAGCATTTTTCCCCACTATTTTTTTTTAACACTGTTCACATTTATTACCCAATGTTTTGACGAAATTTGAATTTTTTTGCGATCTTATCTTCGAATTTTCGGATTGATGACCGATTTTTTTTTTAATTATGGAACAAATTACTCCCGCAACAAGCGACAAAAAGCGGAAAATCGCTCATCCGCGAAAAAATCTCATACCTGCATTTTTCAGGGTCTGCCAAGATATTGCAAGGTCTGCCGATATTTTTCTTGGTCTGCGCGGCAGACCTGCAGACCCGGAACTCGGCGCCACTGGCCTTGAGCATATATACTCTGTTATTTTTATGACTACACCTCCTGCAAAAGAGGCTCTGCTAACCTTTTCCATCTCAACCCTTTTACGCAAGTGCTATTTATGACAATAAATATCTTATTTAGACAAAATTTCAAGGCACCAGAAAAAAAAAAAAATTAGATAGCATTTAGTCTAATAAGGTATGTCTTAAATTATGAACATATTGTCTTATTTTTACTAAAACTAGTATATTTCGATATAAACAATTCAATTTTTACATATTTTAATTAGTACAGCAACAGATTATTCTATCAATATTTTTTCACTATCTTGGTATTTTTCCAATTATTATAACAAAATATAATAAAGATAACCAACATAGTGACAAAACACAATGGTTAATAGTTTGGATAAATAATAACAATCTGTCCAAACTTTAATAAAAAAACATTAACTTGAATATTTTATTTACTTATATTTTGTTGGACAAATTGTGTTCAACTGGGTTATGTGACAGAAGAGTTTTCACTTGCTTTTAAGAAACTTTAGCTGTTTAGCTAATTAACTAAGTAAAATTAAAGCAAATTAAAAATAATAAATTTGTCATGAAACACTAATTTATATCAGTAACAAAATCTAATAAAACAGCTATATTCCAGATGCTTTGCGAAGATAAATAAAAGAAAATTTAGTCAGATTTATCTGTAAATAGTATTAGGAAACAAAATTGTTGAAAAGTTGGAATTCATGGTTGAAATGCAGCAAGGCAAAGGCTAGTAAAGTTTCTTATGTTATTTATCCATTGAAGTAATTCGCTCAATTTGGCAATGTTTTTGTTGTCTGCTACAACTAACACTCCCTCCCATAAAAATGTCAACAAATTTTAATGTACATTTGCATCGATCAAAGAGATTGTAAAATTCAGTAAAAAAAAAAAAAAAAAAAAAAAAAAAAAAAAACCACAAAATTTATGTTTTTGCAAAAAAATAGCATGCTTGTAAAAAAAAATATGAGCTGGGAATTTCATATTCAAATCAAAATTTTAAACGGGGTGATCAAAAAGTGGAGTTATTTTAAGTCCGATTTCTAGAGATTTTTATACGAATCCTAAAAAAAAAAAAAAAAAAAAAAATTTCGCGATCTTTTGCCGAAATTTGCATTTTTCGCGATTTTTTGCCAAAATTTGCATTTTTACGCGATTTTTTTACTGAAATTTGCATATTTTTTGCGATTTTTTGCTGAAATGTGCGTTTTTTCCGCGATCTTTTGCCGAAATTAGCGTTTTTTCAACGATGCTTGGCCGAAACTCGCATTTTCCCGTGATTCTTTTATAAAATTTGTTTTTTCTTGCTATCTTTGAACGAAATTTGAGTTTTTTTCCACGATTCTTTGCGTTTTTCCTGCTATTTTATGACGAAATTCGCGTTCTTTACAATGATCTTTTGCCGAAATTCGAATTTTTTTGCGATGTTTTGCCGCAATTTACGTTTTTCTCGCGATCTTTTTCCGAAATTTGCATTTTCCCCAAGATTTTTTGGACAGAAAAATTGCTTTTTCTCTGCTATATTTAAACGAAATTAGAGTTTTTCGCTGTTCTTTATGTTATTACAGCTATTTTTTGACGAAATTTGCGTCTTTTCCGCGATCTTTTGCCAAAATTTGCGATTTTTCTGGTGTTTCATGCTAAAATTCGCGATTTTCGTCTGATCTTTAGCCGAAATTTGCGTTTTTCTCGCGATCTTTTGTCGCAATTTAAGTTCGTGATCTTTAGTCGAAATTTGCATTTTTCCTCGCAACCTTTTGCCGAAATTCGCGTTTTTTTTCACGATTTTTTCATAAAATTTATTTTTCCTTGCTATCTTTGAACGAAATTTGAGTTTTTTACGCGATTGTTTGCATTTTTCCTGATTATTTTTTTTTTGTCTAAATTAGTGATCTTTTTCTGTGATCTTTTGCCGAAATTCGAATTTTTCCACAACCTTTTGCCGCAATTTCTGTTTTTCTCGCGATCTTTTTCCGAAATTTGCATTTTCTTCAAGATTTTTTGACAGAAAAATTGCTTTATTTCTGCTATCTTTAAACGAAATATTAGACTTTTTTTCTGCTATACTTTGTGCTTTCCCCTCTATTTTTTAACAAAATTTGCGTCTTTTCCGCAATGTTTGTCCGAAATTTGCGATTTTTCTGAGGTTTTTCACTAAGATTTGCGATTTTCCTCTGATCTTTTTCCGAAATTTGAGTTTTTTTCGCGATCTTTAGTCAAAATTTGCATTTTTCTTCGCAACATTTTGCCGAAATTTATGTTTTTCTCGCGATTCTTTGCCAGAATTCGCTTTTTTCCTACAATCTTTAAATGAAATGCGCTTCATTTGCGCGATCTTTGACCAAAATTCACTATTTTCTCAAGACTTTTTGAAAAATTTGACAGATTTTACGTTTTTTTCTGCGATTTTTTGAAAGAATTCATTTTTCCCGCTATTATTTGAAAAATTCATATTTTCTGCGATCTTTTGTGAAAATACACGTTTTCCTCTCGATCCTTTGACAAAATTTGCGTTTTGTCTCCCTATCTTAGAATATAATTCTCATTTTTTCTGTGATCCTTGGACATAAAACACGTTTTTCACGCTACTTTTTGACGAAAATTTCAAAGATCTTTTGACAATTTTTATGTTTTTTTCATGATCCTTTCACAAAATTGACGATTTTTCGCGACCCTTTGACGAAATCCCACGATCTTTTAACGAAATTAGCATTTTTCCCCACTATTTTTTTTTTACACTGTTCACATTTATTACCCAATGTTTTGACGAAATTTGAATTTTTTTGCGATCTTATCTTCGAATTTTCGGATTGATGACCGATTTTTTTTTTAATTATGGAACAAATTACTCCCGCAACAAGCGACAAAAAGCGGAAAATCGCTCATCCGCGAAAAAATCTCATACCTGCATTTTTCAGGGTCTGCCAAGATATTGCAAGGTCTGCCGATATTTTTCTTGGTCTGCGCGGCAGACCTGCAGACCCGGAACTCGGCGCCACTGGCCTTGAGCATATATACTCTGTTATTTTTATGACTACACCTCCTGCAAAAGAGGCTCTGCTAACCTTTTCCATCTCAACCCTTTTACGCAAGTGCTATTTATGACAATAAATATCTTATTTAGACAAAATTTCAAGGCACCAGAAAAAAAAAAAAATTAGATAGCATTTAGTCTAATAAGGTATGTCTTAAATTATGAACATATTGTCTTATTTTTACTAAAACTAGTATATTTCGATATAAACAATTCAATTTTTACATATTTTAATTAGTACAGCAACAGATTATTCTATCAATATTTTTTCACTATCTTGGTATTTTTCAAATTATTATAACAAAATATAATAAAGATAACCAACATAGTGACAAAACACAATGGTTAATAGTTTGGATAAATAATAACAATCTGTCCAAACTTTAATAAAAAAACATTAACTTGAATATTTTATTTACTTATATTTTGTTGGACAAATTGTGTTCAACTGGGTTATGTGACAGAAGAGTTTTCACTTGCTTTTAAGAAACTTTAGCTGTTTAGCTAATTAACTAAGTAAAATTAAAGCAAATTAAAAATAATAAATTTGTCATGAAACACTAATTTATATCAGTAACAAAATCTAATAAAACAGCTATATTCCAGATGCTTTGCGAAGATAAATAAAAGAAAATTTAGTCAGATTTATCTGTAAATAGTATTAGGAAACAAAATTGTTGAAAAGTTGGAATTCATGGTTGAAATGCAGCAAGGCAAAGGCTAGTAAAGTTTCTTATGTTATTTATTTCAATCTATGAATGAAATAAATATGATTTTTTTTTTTTAAATTGTTCAATCAATAACAGTGTCGACAGAAATTGTAAAAAAAAGTTCCCCAATTTCCCTGACTATCTTTATCAGACTTTTCCAATTTCCATTATTAACAATACACATACAGTATTTGTTCATGTCTGTTTCTTCGTATAACACACATATCTAGTTTGTTAATAGCTCATTTGGGAGAAAAACTTAAAAATTGCCAAATAATCTTATGTATTAGTTGGAATTTAAATTCAAAATGTAGTCAATTTTTTTTTCCCTTAAAACTTAGCCACTTAGAAATAAAATTGGATTGCTTTTCACTTTTTACAGTCTTCAAATAACTAGATGTCATACATATGATTTTCATTAAATTTACTATGAAATCCCACCCTTAACACATAATTTGTACTTGTTTCATGAGTACTTGGAATAAATTTACTTACTGATTATAGAATTTGAACTTTGCATATTTTGCAAGATAAACATTGCACTCGCCATTTTATGAAATCATCAATGAAATTAATGTAAGTTTATCTAATTTTGCAATTGTACATTTCAAACAATAGGTGAAATATGTCTTTTGATTGTCATGTTGTTGCAGCATCAGTTATGTTAATTTATATTGGTATATTTTTTATTGATAATTTTCAGGATTTTTCACTCTGAGTCACATCACTCCGACTGATTTTTCCATGACTTCCTGATTTCCAGATTCTGTAGACACATTGAATTGCAATATAATATGCTACAAGTGTTCAAAATTAGCAGTCAGTTTTCAAATGCAACTAAATTATTGCATTTGAAAACTATAAAATTATTCATGTTCATCAAATTTGGCACTTATTTTTTTTAATGTTTATTTAACAATAAACAGGAAAAAAAATGCACCTATTGATTTTATTAGGATGAGCGAAGCGAATCCTCTATTAGGCCACTCAAATGACATTTTGTCGTACACTTTACAAAAAAACTATAAAGTATTTTGATTTGAAATTAAACACAAAAATAAATTATGATCTGTAGATTTGCAGAATATTATTTTTTTTACAGAAATACTTTTCAAAAAATTATTATTTTAAATAATTTATTTTACATGTTTTTCCATTACGAACGAATTTTTTTCAAATAAAATGTTGTACGCGTACCTTTTCAGAAGAAAAACTTAAATCATGGAGTCAGTAATTATAGCTAGAATCATCATTAAATGAATAAATAAATAAAATATATTTTCATTATTCTTATAAAATATCTCAAAAACTGCTTTCAGATTTTCAAACTATGCTCATTCCTTTTAGTTTCCTGATTTCTTTTATGAAATTTATAAAATACTTTTTTTAGAAAAATTGTAGCATGTTTTTAATGAATTAAAATTTGTGAAAATTCTCTTATTAACATTCAATTATAAAAGTATTTTTCTGTGTTAGGAATTCAAATACACAATTTATTCTTATTTTGTGAAATCATTTAAGCAGACGATATTTATGAATTTTAAAAGAATTACATTATGTTTTTTGAAGTGGCAATAAAAGAATTGTAAACAAATAAAATTAATTACTATTTTGTATAATTCTACTTCGAAAATATCTTTATTTATACCAGTCTTATATCATAAATAAACAATCTGAGGAAATTCTTAGTTATTTGGTTGAAATACATTTTAAAATTAAAATGCGCCGAAACATAAAATTACATTTTTGCTTAATAAAGATGCAAAAGTAATTTTAAAAAAATATTATTACTTTGAAATATTTATCTTATAGGATAATACTTCGTGAATCCGAACAAAGCATGGCTTTTGCTAGTGTTATGAGATTAAAATATAGAACCATTATACAGGGTGAGTCATAAATATCGAAACAATAGGCTATCTCCTTAAATATTGCCCCTAGACCCATACTTCCAATTGCAAAGTTTCACCAAAAAAGGTAAATTTTTTGATAAGATAAGTTGCAACTCCATGGGGGGTCTATTTTAAAAAATGCAAAAATTAAATTTTTATACGGCCCCCAGAGGATAAAACTTCCAATTAGAAAATTTTTCCTTATCCATTCCTGAATTGAACAAAAAAAATTCCATCTTGATATCTTCAAAACTCAGAGAGTTATGACAATTTTAATAAATCGTGAGGTTTCAAGGGATCAGACACAAATTGAAATGCGTGTAATTGAAGAAACAAGGTTGCTGTATGTTGTCCAGGAAACATTTATTTTATTTATTTATTTATAGAGTTTGAATTTTGAATGTTTTGTGATGGTTAACCACATAATTTGTAAGCACTATCACATCATAAGCTTTCTTAATAATTTTTTTTTCAAAAAATTTAGAGTAAATTAAAATTGTCATAACTCAAAATATTATTTGTCGCATTGAATTTTTTTCTTTTAATTAAATGAAAATGTTTAATTTTCAATTTGATTCAGCATTTTAAATAAAATTTAAAAAAAATAAAAGTATTTAAAATAGCAATTTAAAAAAAGACGCAATTTTTTGTGAACAAATCATATTTTTAAAAGTAAATTTTCTGAGGTGAAAACATCTTTCGGCATTTTTTTTTTTTTTTTAAATTGAGGTGTTAAAAAACTATTGAACTGTTACCGTAACCAACGGTTGCTGACTTATGATGTAAGTTTAAAAATGAGAAATACTGAAATAAAAACATCTGATGAAGAAAAGTGCATTTAGTTTTAAACAAAGATTGGCTCCTAACGTTTAAATGCTTTTTTAAAAGTGTCTAGGTGATTAACTCCTTCTTGTGTAGTTTCGATTTCAGATTTTGTTTAAGTTTTGCCATTTTCGCCTTCTTTAATTACTATTTAAATGAGTCAGCTTATTTAAACTTAATTTTTTTTATCACGCCGACTTCAATTTTTTTCATTGTTTTATCCCTGTCAACTTCATATTTTTCTTGTTAAAATTGCCACACGATGCGTAAAAGATGCCTCTAATTACGGCCCTCCAAACTGGTAGACGGTAGGTACTGGGTTCGAACCCAATCGACATCGGCCTAACCGTTTGAAGTTTTCCGTGGTTTTTTTTTAACCCTGTATTTCCTATTGCAGATAATGGGCCGAAAAAAAAAATCCCTAACGTGTTAACCGCTGCAAGCGGACTCAAAGGCCGCTGCGCTTTTTTTTTATTTTTTTTTCATTTTTTAGAGTTTAACATACAGTTTTCAGTTCAAATACAAATACATTTTAAATTTTGTTTAACTTGCGAATCAGTTATCTTTTTAAAACAGGAACAGGTGCTTAATGAATCTTCGGCATATTTCATTTAAACGTTTTAAGTTGAAATTATTCAATTGAATTTCTTAAATGATGTTTGGTTCGAACGCATTAAACCTTGATCAATTAAATACACTTAGAATGAAATATTAGTGGGAGCTTAGCATAAAAAAAATACGCAACAGAAACGTTATACTCTTCGACTTTAACATTCAAATAAATATTTTTTTTAATGCCGTTTGGAATAAATAAACTACTCGGATGTAGCAATCAGAGGACTCTAAAGATACGAAATTCCGTGGATTAGTACAAGATATCACTGAAATAGTGTAAACTATACAAAATTCATTATGAAAACGCCATCCGAAAGATGATTGATACAAAAACGTAAACAAAACCGATTCATGTCAAGAAGTAACTGCATCTGACTTTTTATGGAAATTCCTGCATTAGTTCTTAAAGTAGAGCTATTGCAGAAATCGTAACAAATTCAGTGTTGCAGCGCCTCTCGTGGAGCCATAAACAACAAAATATAAATAACATCAATTCATGTCAAGGAATAACTGAATCTGAAGATTGGTGATATTCCTTGCATTTTGGAGATACAGCGATCGCGGAAATCGCACAAAAGCCTTTGCAGTACACTGTAAAAAAAAATTCAAGAGGTTACTAAAAATTTCTTAGTAAATTTGTATTCCACAGAATTTTTTAGTAACCATTACAAACTTTTTTTTTGCAAGTGAAACAAGCATTTCTTTTGTAAACTGAACGAAAGAATTTTTTGTATAACTAACTTAAAAATTTTTAGTATGAGCCACAAAGCAAATTTTAGTAATAGCTCCAAAATGACTTTTAATAACCATTACGTGCAACCGAAGTGGAGAAGCTGCATCCAGACTTCTGAAGCGGAAGATTTTCGGCAAAACCGTAATAGATGGCAACACTAAACATTCTTAACCGCTCCGACAGGATTTTCATAACTCCTTTATTAACGAGACACTACAGACATTCGGGGTGTATTTGGCGGTGGCAAGTTTCGAATCCGGGACCTTTTAGCCTGGAGTCCGTTACTATAACCACTATGCTATCAAGGCCACACCAACTGAGTTTTAGTAAGAGCTATTAAAAATATAAAACTATTAACTCTATTCGTTGCTAACTTTTTTCTAGTAATTCTTACAGATTTTCTAGTAACCGACTAAGATTACTAAAAATTTTTTAGTAATTACAAGGATCACTAAAGTTTTTTTAGTAGATCGACCTTTTTTTTTTTACAGTGTAGGGTCACCTGTTAAGCGATTCACACCAAAAACTAATCAGCATCAATGTATATCAAGAACTAAGTAAATATAATTTTTTATTAAATTTTGTGTATTAGTTCTTGAGATAACGCGCTCACAAAATGTATATCATATACAGAGATACAGAAGCAGTGACTCACAGACAGACATTTTGTAAAAACATGTTTTTCGGTATCTCTGAGCCCTAAAACGTGTGAATCCGTCGAAAACTGGAATTCGAAATTTTCATGAATCCAATACTTTTCTCTTGTAAAAATAGAAAAAAGTAAAAATATGTTTAAAACCACATAAATTTTGAAGCTGAATAGTACAAACTAGATTTTTGAAAAAAATTCTAAGTAATTTATTAAAATATATTTCCATTAACATTAAAATGTACAATAACATTAAAATATATTCCATATGATCCAGTTAATAAAAGGGTCATTATCGCTATTACTATTTTTACTAAACTTATTGTCTGCGGCAATAAGTTTTAAAGACACGGTTAATGAGAGTTTAATTAATATCACTTAATTTAATAACACTTTTAATAAGTGTTTAATAAGACGGTCCGGCCAATGGGTCGTGCCAATTACGAGCCTGGCGCCAAGCTCGAGATATTACAGACATCTAGCATATGTCAAGGAAGTTTAAAGCAAAAAGCTATACGCTTTTATTTTATATTTAAAAATTAAAGTATTGTCTTGGGTCTACATTTAACAATGCGTAAATTAATGGTCGATCCCTAAATTGTATTTCAAATGAACTGATATCGCTGCACTCAGATGTATGCTAAAGTGGTGTAAGTCACGAATTTTGAAAAATTTTGGATTTTAATATCATCTAGGGATTTGCAGATATCGAGATGAATTTTTTTTGTTCGATTCAGAAGAGGATAAGGAAAAATTTTCTAATTGGAAGTTTTATTCTCTGGGGGTCGTATAAAAATTTAATTTTCGTATTTTTCAAAATAGACCCCCCATGGAGTTGCAACTTATCTTATCAAAAAATTTACCTTTTTTGATGAAACTTTGCAATTGGAAGTATGGGTCTAGGGGCAATATTTAAGGAGATAGCCTATTGTTTCGATATTTATGACTCACCCTGTATACATATATAATGTGTGTAACTTGTAACTTGGATAATTAATATAAACATTAAATTCAATTGAAATTATCAACATTACATAAAAAATTTTTATTGATTTGCTATCAAAGTTTAATTTTGTTTCACATGATTAAATGCATTTTTCTATTTATTTTTAAACACAGAAAAAAATAAAAATGCTTTATATCAGTTTACAGTTTTTTCATTTATTACGGATTAAGAATTTCAATAATTTTAAATAAAAACAAGTATTTGTGCTTTTCTAAAAAATAGCATACAATATTAAAAATGAATTTTAGAAATTGATACTAAAAAAATTAATTTGATATCTAAGATATTTACAGCAGTCTGTTTTTTTTTTTTTTTTTTTGGTCAATTTTTATTACTGTGTGCTACAAATATCAATCATAGAAAGACAGGCAATAATGTGGACCCAATTTCTATAATTTAGTCTGGGGTCTGGATAATTAAAAGTCAAATGCAAAATCACTGAATAATTCTGTTTCTCTGGCATATGCCATAAACATGCATTGTACACAGGATCTTATACTTAAAGCAGTTACGGACATTAGTAGCAAGGATTTCTCTCTTGGACTGATACATACTGACTATTATTCAACATTGTTTATTAAAAATTAACTTGAAGACACTAATTCTAAAAGTCTTACAGTTACATTCTAATAAACCATGAATGACATTTTAAAATCACAAATTATCTTTACAGCCAAAATCTGTAATTTTTTTTTCTTCTTACAGTATTTATTTATTTATTTTGGTACTCTCTTAAGAGCTACCTTTAGCTACATTACAATATGTTTTCTGAATTTTAGACTCACAAACTAATCTGCTTACTTCAGTTATAAACTCAATTAAGGAGTATGTTATTTGGTTAAATGAAATAAAAGATATATATATATATGAATGAGTTATGAAAAAATGATATACATAAAAAGTTTACTAACAAAGTCAGCAAGAACACCACCAAACTAAACAAACAAATTAAAAGTAAAACAAAATTGTAATTTAACAAATTACAACAACTTAGAAATGATATTTTCAAAGACTAAAATTTTAAAGACTTTCAAATAAAATTTAAATTAATAACAATAATAAGCATTATTTTTATGATGATCATAACAAGTCATATATTATATATACTGTGCATTATACATTAATATTCCTAGACCAATGACAAAAAAAAAAAAAAAAAAAAAAAAAAAAAAAAAAAAAAAAAAGCATTTTATGGATGGACTACAGGTGGGAATGTTCGGAAAAATCCCAGAAAAGTTGGGGGAAAAAACCCAGGTTTTTTTTCGTTTTTTTCCAAAGGCTTATTTTTCCAAACCGGAAAAATTGAAATTTCATTTGTAAAATAGAAAATTGAAAATTTTGTAATAGCTACAATCTCATATTTTTTTATTTTATTTATTTTTATGTTGAGTGTCCCCCATGAAAGTATTAATGTGAGTAATCTGATCTCTCAGCAGAAATCTGTTTGAGAAGACTTGAAAGGATCCTTCATATTTTTTTCTACTTTGAAACACAAGACCCTTCACAAAATTCTCTTAAAATAGGCATTTCAGAAAAAAGTTTAATCTCCAATTGAATCTTTCGCAAATGCAATGATTGAAGGAAAAAAAAAAAAAATATGCCATATAGCAGCTGAATCTTATCAAGTTGTATATATGTATGAATAACCTTATTAAAAATGTCTAAATAGGAATCTAAATAAGGTAATAATTGCTAATTCACAAATTCAGATTATATTTTATAAAAGTATATACAAAAAGTTCTCAATTCCACAAAAACAGGATTACATAAAAAAATCTTGATATATAATTAAGTGCAGCTTCTTTTGTTAAAAATGAATTCGTATGCAAAATTATTTCAATAACATGCTAATTAATGGAAATGGTAAAATTAAAAATGTAACATAAAATTTGAAGCATGTATTTATTGCTTTCTTCTATCTTTGCAAGAAGTAAGTATTAAATTCGTGAAAAATTTGACTTCCAATTTTTATGGATTTATATGTTTCAGAAGGTCCTGAACACAATTTGGTTTTTTTGGAAAATATGCGTCACTCTGTATGTGACAAAAATTTGATGGGCGCTCTATCTCAAGAACTGATGTACTTAATTTCACAAAACTTTAGATTCAGTTACACCTTGATATAAACTCAAGATGTTTAGTTATTCTTTTATATCGTCCAACAGATGGCACTGCTATGCTGCATTATTCATGATTTCCACAATAGCTCTATCTCAAGAATTAATGTACGGATTTTTATAAAACTTCAGATTAAGTTAATCCTTGATATAATTTGATGCTGATTACTTTTTGGTGTAAATCGCTCAACAGATGACGCTGCTATGGTGCATTATTCATGATTATCGCAATAGCAATCTCAAGAATTAAAGGACGAATTTTCATCAAACTGCAGATTCAATCAGTTTCTGATATATATCAATGTTTAATTTTTGGTGTAAATTGCCCTAGAGGTGGAACTACTATGCTGCTTTATTCACGATTTCACTGTAGCTGATTAACTAAATGTTTTTTCAGGATGTTGAATCTAAAACTGACCTCCATTTCCCTCCATAACATAAAATAATATTGAAAAACCTGGGCAGTTTGCATTAGATAAGTACAATTGCAATGAAAAAAAATCCATATTTTATTACAAGTAACCATATTCCAAATTATACTTTTCTTCTTGATTAAACTTTGAATTTTAGTATTGTCTGAAGCATAGTAAAAGTTTACCTCCATGTGTAAGTGCTTTTGTTCATTCCTCAAATTCCTTGCATTTCCTATTTGTAGTCTAAATGTTCTGTTTTCATAATTTTTAGTTTCACTCTTAGAAATATGAAATTACCATATGGAATCATTGAATATGGTTTCTTACTCAAGAATGTCATACCAGATTTCAGGATAAAAAGAGAAATTTTATGTTTAAACTTTTTAAAAATATTTTTCTGCTTTCAGTGAGTAAAAATCTAACAGTCAATAAATCCTGTGCTGTTTTTTAGTTGCAGACCTGACTAAGCCAAACTAAAACTTAGTTTTATTTGAATTCAGATTATAAAACTAAATAAAAACTTTTTTGAGTTGATAATGGAGCTATACCAAAACTAAGCATATTTTTTTAAGGAAATAAAATTGTAATTGTAAGGGGAAAAAATATGTAATGTTGTAAAAAAATATATATTTTAAACAATGAAAGATTTGAACACACAGATATTCATAATAATGACAAAACTGCAATAATTTGTTTCTTTAAACTAGTATCATTTACTTAAAAACAATACTTATGTAATGGGATATATAATTCATTTCATTCCAAACTGCAGAGGTATTGGCTCAGGTTTTTACATTAGGTCAATTGGTAATTAAACATGTAACTGAAAAATCATTTCAACAGCAATATGATATAACAAACAATAGTGTTAAATAAAAAAATGAATGTTACTTTGAAAATTCTGAGACTTGGGGAAGAAGAAGAAGAAAAAAAAAAAAACTTTTATAAGCAGGCTTTGCTTCTTTTTCTTTTGTAACATAGTCATATAAAGTGAAAATATTTTTCTTTTAATTCAAATAAATGAAAAAAAAATTATTTAATATTATCTAAGAAACTATAATTTATTTGGGAGAAACAATTATGAAAATTCTTTTTTTTCCAACTTTTACAGGTCCCCCCCACCAAAAAAAAGGAAAAAACATTTTTTTCTGTTACTTCAATTTTTCCAGAAAATTTACATCTCTAAGATAGACAACTTTAACTGTCTAAAATGTGCATTTATATTGGATGGAGTTAATCAGACTCACTTATGAATGCCTCATATTATTACATACAACATGCATTAAACATTAATATCCCTGGACCCATCACAAACAAATTTTAAATGAAATTTCGGTTTTACAATTTTCAAAACTGCAAATTTTTAAACTTCTAAACATCGCACATTTTAAATTTTTACACCACTGCGTAGAGAAAAAAAATGCACTTTTTAATGAAATTTGTTTAAAATCTTTATCAAAATTTGTTTTCAAATTATTATTTTTTTTTAAAGTTTTTATTAATCTTTTTGTTATTGTGGCAACAAAAGTATTAACTCTTTTTATCATCGTGATAACAAAAGTATTCTATTTTGGACATTAAAAATGGAACAATCAGAAAACGAATAAAATAAAAAACAGAAGCATTCCATTTTTACACATTAAACATAAACCAATCAGAAAAAAAAAAAAAAATGCAGAATTCAACCAATAAAAAGATTCAGATATACTTCAGATTTCCCAATTTTCTACAGAGACCAACAACTATTTTCAAAATAGTTAAAAATAGTAATGTTTACAGTATAAATACAGGAGACATCTAATTAAGGTAATGAGTTAAACAGTAAAATATGTAAAAAATCTGAAAATACCTGAATTTTTTCATCCACTTCTGACAGAGGTATTCTCTCTCCATAATGCAGAACTTGCCTAACAATAAAATGAATATATTTATTACACCAGTAATGAGAAGATTAATTCAGAGATTTTATTTAAATCATTTTAAAATTTAATACCGTATTTACTTGTGTATAAGGCACATTTTTTTCCAAAAAATTAGAGCAAAACTCCCAGGTACACCTTATACACGGAATAATTTTTTACTGTTAGATGCAGTCGAACGATATACATATGAAACAAGAAATTATTCAAAGAAGATATTAAAACTCAGAAAATGTCACTTAATTGAAGTATTACAACATATTTATTTCATTCCTTGCAGTTTTTTTATACAACAGAGCTAATGATATTATCTAACCGCTAATTAGCAATTCTCTTTACCATCACTCATTCCCATTTCCCGTCATTCTCTTACAACCCGAAGTCTAAAAATGCATTTTCGTCTTGTTTTCTGGTCAGGTGTAATGATTGTTGACTTTTTTTTTTTTTTTTTTTTAACTGAAATTCATTTGGTCATTTTTTATTAGCGTATGAAATTTATGGTGCACATTATATACCAAATTTTAAGAAATTGCCATTTTTACTTGTAAAGTAGGGATGTGCCTTATACACGCGTGCGCCCTATACATGAGTAAATATGGTAGAAATAAAAAAGAGACAATTTTTAAAATAATAAATACAGTAGACTCCCTCAAATCTGCACTCCTAAAATCTGACATAATTTACGGATGTAAGTAATGAAATATTCAGTTCAAATGTGGGTGCAAAATTTGACTTTTTTAGTTTTATAACAATTCCATTAATTTTTTAATTTGTAACTTTTGTTAAGGTTATTGAATTCAAGTATTTTCATGATGAAAGAATAATTTATTTCTGAAAAAATCAAGATATTGCTGATATCATAGGTAATCACAATCTTACTAAATATATTTATGTATTAATCAAACTTTTTTAGCTATAAAGTCGGGCTAAAACTGAAGTGAAGCTTCATTATTTTATGATCCTGATGTGGATTAGTAATGTACCTTTATGAGGCAAATTTCATTGAATAATTTAGGAAAAACCCATTTCATCTTTATAATGAATATTTAATTGTACATTATTGATTATTAACTTGACCTTTGCTTTTAGTATTTTAATCATTTTAAAAATAATTTAAATTTTTATTATTTTAGTTTATTACTTATTTTAACATTTTAGTATATTGTAAGCATTCATTATACTTTCGATTTCATTATTAATTACATTCAAATTACTGTTTAAAAGATGTAAACAAAGCAACGACCAGAAATCCGCACAACTTCTGGTCCCAATCTGCGCAGATTTGGGGGGAGTCTGCTGTATTTATTAATAGATTATTTAAAGAATAATATAGTATAATAAAGTAAATTTATACTTGCAAAAGCCATGCTTTGTTTGGATTCACGAAGCATTATTTCATAAGATAAATATTTGAAAGTAACAATGTTTTTTAAATATTTTTTTACATCTTTTTTAAGCAAAAACGTTATTTTATATTTTGGCACATTTTAATTTTAGACGTAAATTCAGCCAAATTACATAAATTGTTTTAAAATGGCAAACATATTAAAAATAATACTAATAGTAATTACATCTTAAAAGTAAATATGTTTCATTTGGTTCAATGTTCAATCTTTAACACTTTAAATAACACTTTATATATTTTAAGTAACACTTATATATCAAATTTAATAATTAATTTTATTTGTTTACAATTCTTTTGTTGCCACTTTACAAAATAATAATATAATTTATTTAAAATGTGTTAAGTATCATCTGCATAAATGATTTCCATAATAAGAATAAATTGTGCATTTGATTAAAATATATTTCATTTATTTATTTAATCATGACTATCTATAGTTACTAAATCCATGATTTATTTTTTCTTTTGAAAATATACGTGTTTAATTTTTTTGTCCACAAAAATGCATCTGTAATGGAAAAACGTGTAAAATAAATCAGTTCAAATATCAAATTTTTAAAGATTATTTTGTAAAATATATATAATATTGTACAAAGCTACAGATCATAATGTATTTTTATGTTCAATTTTATGTCAAAATACTGAATAACTTTTTTATAAAATGTACGACAAAATGTAATTTGTGTACCCTAGTAGAGGATTTACTTCGCTCATCCTAATTAAACTAATCAAAATGGTAGACAATTATGAAAGATGAACTATTTACAAAAAGAAATTTGGGTCATTCCATGTCAAATCGACCAAACAAATTCAATATTCAACCTGACCATTTCCGATTTCAATGAAACTGCCAGAGATTATTCTCTATGATGATATAAATTAGAGGATATTTTTATTTATCGCTTTAAATTTTTATACAATTAATTATTTAAATTTTGAAAAATCATCATTTTTTGACTTGCATAAATATTTTCAATTTTGAATTTCTCAAGTTCTGTCAAACATAGAAAATTTTATGACCACTCATTTCAAAGAGGAGTTTATAAGGTTTCATTTGATATGCAAGTCGACTATGTATAATTAAAATAAATAAAATTTAAAAATTTTTAAAATTTTAAATTTGAAAAATTTTTAGATAGTCATTTTTAAAAATTTTGAAAAAATTGTATGTTTGTTGGAATGTTATAAGCTTTAAATTCTGAAATTTTTAGAGTGGGATCTCAATGGGATCAGGAGTTATGAAATAAAAGCTGAAAATTACCATACAAATCATAAATAAATAACAAAATAGACAGAATTAAATTGCCATTTTAATGGTAATTTTTGCTTTTATTTAATAACTCCTGATCCCATTGAGATCCCACTCTATAAATTTCAGAATTTAAAGCTTATAATATTACAACATACAATTTTTTCAAAATTTTTAAAAATGACTAAAAAATTTTCAAATTTAAATTTTTAAAAAATTTAAAATTTTATTTATTTTAATTATACATAGTCGACTTGCATATCAAATAAACCTTATAAAATCCTCTTTGAAATGAGTGGTCATAAAATTTTCTATGTTTGATAGAACTTGAGAAATTCAAAATTGAAAATATTTATGCAAGTCAAAAAATGATGATTTTCCAAAATTTAAATAATTAATTGTGTAAAAATTTAAAGCGATAAACAAAAAATAAAAACATGCTCTAATTAATATCATCATAGAAAATGATACCTAGCAGTTTCATTGAAATTGGAAAGGATCAGGTTGAGTCACTGGTTGATTTGGCATGGAATGGCCCATTTGAACATTTATTTAAATGCTTATATGGTGTATGTTTAATAATGGCACTCACTAAAATTTCTATAAGAACCAAAATTAGTACAGAGAAGTGAGCTTAAACTGCATTTATATTTTTGAAGTCCCATGTCTACACATTATAAAGAACTACTAATATATACTAATTATTAAAACATAAATATTAATTTTAAATAATGTAAAATGCATGGTGGATAAGGTCTATTAGCTATAGAGAAGGTTATAACTTAAACTTATTAACTATAAGACTGGGCTGGATGGCATCAGTATGCCTGATGTTATGCACCTCAAAGGTAGTTTTTGCATTTTACAAAATTTATTTTACTTTATGGAATTTTTTGCATTTTACATAAATTACTTTTTTATGAATTTTCTTTGCATTTCTCAATGTTGATGGCAGTTTTCTGATATTTAAAAAAACTCCAGTTTCAGTATTTAAACCCAATATATAATTTTATCCTATATGATTTGCAATTTTTAGCAATTACTTAAATAATTGAAATTTGATCAATATCTTGACCAATTAGTAAAACTGCCAGTTTTCTGTTTTTATATGCAATAATTTTTGCAGGAGAATCTGCAAAAATGAAAAGATTACAATAGATTCAACAGTGATACTGCATTAGCAACTTTGTTTAGAATATACAGACCAGATGAAATGAAAGCTATGCATCTTTAGTTGGATTGATTTGTACTGACAGCATTTTTGGCATTGTTTTAAGACTATTTGCAGAATAAGAGATTTTCACAGTGGTTTCAGACCAAACAGACTATAAAAAAAATCCAAATGCTACTAATGTGACATAAAAATACAAAGTAGAAAATTAATATGTATTGTACAAGCACACACAAATGTATATATATATATTTATATATACATACATATATATTAAAGTTGTACTACTGTTATTGTCTAATTAGAAATTTACAGTAAAGGAGAAAAAAATAAATAAAAGTTCAATGAAAAAGGTTTTCATAACATAGGGCAAAATGGAGAAATTTCATTAGTGGCCACTGGCCAGTAAGACTAGTTTGTCAAGTGGCCACTTTTTTATTTAAAAACAGTAAACAGTAAAATTTCTATAAGTATTAATCTATAACTGAATAGCCCAAATAAATATGTTAATATAAATATATTGAAACCTAAAAAGTAGAATCTCTGATGAAATGTAAGTAAATTCTATTCTCTCCTTGTAAAATAGTGACCACAAGGTTTACTTGCCCTGTGGCCGGTGGCTAGTGCTAATTTTACCCTTTATTTCATAATGTAATGATATAAAATTATTTAAAGTAAAATTTAGATATAGATTTTAAAATTTTTATTAAGTTATTAGGTAATACATACCTTCCAATTTCAGCAGCATTCTGAGTAGTTCCATCTAAAGATTCAAATAAATTGACTCTCAATGCAGCTTTTGCAACTTGCAGTTCTGTTTCGGTTATGCTTATGCATAATCTCATCCTACAATTAAAAACAAGGATTAAAACACAGAACAAAGCAAATTTAAAAATAATTTTAGATTATGTTTAAATTTACTTAAAAAAGAAGTTTGATATGATTTAATCTCGACTTCTAGAAAACTAACTTAAGTATTATTTGAAAAGACTAAAACAAAACAAATTTAGAAATCATTTTTATACTAGCACAGTTCAAAAATTTTACATTTTTTAGAAAAAATAATAATAATAGAAAAACAATTCAAAGAATCCAATAATCAGGAAATATATTAAATAAAAATCCTTAAAATTAGGGGTGAAATTTTCAAGAACAAAAAACATCACTACAATCAGAGTTGGGAAAATACAATAAAAAATAATTTCATACAAAATACATTATTTTTAGATTCTAAAATATGAATTGCAAAATACTTTTCAAAATAAAAAAAATTTCAAAAATACAAAATACATGTATTTTCAAAATACATTTTGAAATTTTAAAAATTTATTGTCGCAAAGTACTTTCTTTAAAAAGTAATTTTGCAGCTTAAGATAGAAGAGGGAGAGCACACAACTCATCATTGGTCGTGAATAAATAATTAAATTAAAATTACTTTAACATTCATAACATATGCCATATTTTCATTTTTTACAATACTAAAACTGTATTTAAATATATAAATACTATGTTTGTAATTTTTTGCAGAAATAATACTTCTAAATGAGAAATGGAAAATTTTTTGTTTTCTAAGAATAGATACATTAATATCTTTAAAAAATAATTTCTAGATATATTTTTTCAATAAATTTAAAAGCCACTTAAACAACAAGTAGAAATGATACATTATTGTACAATGAGCATTTATCTCAGTTTTCAAACTTTTAATACACAAATAACTGCATGAATTAATAGTGAATCAATTGCCTTTGATTATTAGTTATAAAACCATGCAATATAAAGGTTTAAATAATATTTTCAATTCTAAAGAAAGGCATACACATTTCTACATATGCATAATGATTTGTCTTTGTAGGATGGTATGTGTTTGAGATTAACCAAATTAAAGATATTTATGCATGCATGCTGTATAATTTGGTTAAGATTTCCTTCTGAAAAGGTTCCATTTTCGTTTTCAATCAAAACTCTAAAAATAATAGAATTACAATTTATGCCTGAAAAACATTCTCAGCTAATTTACATCGTAACTGTGTTGGTTATTTCATAAACAATCAACATGAAAATCAATATTTCATAAACAAAGTAAAAGACATGTCCCTGAATAACTAACATCATACCAATTGTGATAACAAAAGTAATTTTAAATGTACAGTAAAACCCTGGTTATCCAAAAAGCATGGGACCAAAGCATTTTCGGTTAACCGGGGGTTCCATAGGATTTTTTGGATAACCGGGGCTGCATAGGAATTTTCAAATAACCAGGAAGCATATGATGAAAATTTGTTTGGTGAAAATCTGCGATTGTAATTTAGAACATCATTGTAATAAAAATGTTCTGCTAATGTATTACAAATTATGGTAGATGTGGTACAGGATTACAATTACACACAGTGAAGCTACTAAGATCTTAGATGCCGCACTTGATATATTGAAATACAAAAAAATGCAACAGCATCAGATGTGTTGTTAAAAGGTGGTGCGATAAAGCAGCATTGAAACGATGCAAAGTTGAAAAACAAAAGAAAATTGCAACATATTTTGTAAAATAATGAAGTATCGTACATGGGTCATCCCATGCCAAATCAACCAGTGACTCAACCTTACCCTTTCCGATTTCAATGAAACTGCTAGGGATCAATCATTCTCTATGATGATATAAATGAGAGCATATTTTTATTTTTTGTTTATCGCTTTAAATTTTTTATACAATTAATTATTTAAATTCTGAAAAATCATCATTTTTTGACTTTCATAAACATTTTCAATTTTGAATTTCTCAATTTCTATCAAACATAGAAAATTTTATGACCACTCATTTCAAAGAGGAGTTTATAAGGTTTAATTTGATATGCAAGTCGACTATGTATAGTTAAAATAAATAAAATTTTAAAGATTTTAAATTTTTTAGATAGTCATTTTTAAATTTTTTTAAAAAATTGTATGTTTGTTGTAATATTATAAGCTTTAAATTCTAAAATTTTTAGAGTGGGATCTCAATGGGATCAGGAGTTATTAAATAAAAACAAACATTATCATGAAAATAGCCATTTAATTCTGTCTATTTTGTTATTTATTTATGATTTGTATGGTAATTTTCAGCTTTTATTTCATAACTCCTGATCCCATTGAGATCCCACTCTAAAAATTTCAGAATTTAAAGCTTATAATATTCCAACAAACATACAATTTTTTCAAAATTTTTAAAAATGACTATCTAAAAAATTTTCAAATTTTAAATTAAAAATTTTTTTAATTTTATTTATTTTAATTATACATAGTCGACTTGCATATCAAATTAAACCTTATAAATTCCTCTTTGAAATGAGTGGTCATAAAATTTTCTATGTTTGATAGAACTTGAGAAATTCAAAACTGAAAATATTTATGCAAGTCAAAAAATGATGATTTTTCAAAATTTAAATAATTGTCTAATAATCTGAAGCGATAAACAAAAAATAAAAATATGCTCTAATTTATATCATCATAGAGAATAATCCCTGGCAGTTTCATTGAAATCGGAAATGGTCAGATTGAATATTGAATTTGTTTGATTGATTTGACATGGAATGACCCAAATGTCTTTTTGTAAATAGTTCCTCTTTCATAACTGTCTACCATTTTGATTAGTTTAATTAAAAGTTCTATCAAACATAGAAATTTTTATGACCACTCATTTCAAAGAGGATTTTATAAGGTTTAATTTGATATGCAAGTCGACTATGTATAATTAAAATAAATAAAATTTTAATTTTTTTAAAAATTTAAATTTGAAAGTTTTTTAGATAGTCATTTTGAAAAATTTTGAAAAAATTGTATGTTTGTTGTAATATTATAAGCTTTAAATTCTGAAATTTTTAGAGTGGGATCTCAATGGGATCAGGAGTTATTAAATAAAAGCAAAAATTACCATTAAAATGGCAATTTAATTCTGTCTATTTTGTTATTTATTTATGATTTGTATGGTAATTTTCAGCTTTTATTTCATAACTCTTGATCCCATTGAGATCCCACTCTAAAAATTTCAGAATTTAAAGCTTATAATATTCCAACAAACATACAATTTTTTCAAAATTTTTAAAAATGACTATCTAAAAAATTTTCAAATTTTAAATTAAAAATTTTTTTTAATTTTATTTATTTTAATTATACATAGTCGACTTGCATATCAAATTAAACCTTATAAATTCCTCTTTGAAATGAGTGGTCATAAAATTTTCTATGTTTGATAGAATTTGAGAAATTCAAAACTGAAAATATTTATGCAAGTCAAAAAATGATGATTTTTCAAAATTTAAACAATTGTCTAATAATTTGAAGCGATAAACAAAAAATAAAAATATGCTCTAATTTATATCATCATAGAGAATAATCCCTGGCAGTTTCATTGAAATCGGAAATGGTCAGATTGAATATTGAATTTGTTTGATTGATTTGACATGGAATGACCCAAATGTCTTTTTGTAAATAGTTCCTCTTTCATAACTGTCTACCATTTTGATTAGTTTAATTAAAAGTTCTATCAAACATAGAAATTTTTATGACCACTCATTTCAAAGAGGATTTTATAAGGTTTAATTTGATATGCAAGTTGACTATGTATAATTAAAATAAATAAAATTTTAATTTTTTTAAAAATTTAAATTTGAAAGTTTTTTAGATAGTCATTTTGAAAAATTTTGAAAAAATTGTATGTTTGTTGTAATATTATAAGCTTTAAATTCTGAAATTTTTAGAGTGGGATCTCAATGGGATCAGGAGTTATTAAATAAAAGCAAAAATTACCATTAAAATGGCAATTTAATTCTGTCTATTTTGTTATTTATTTATGATTTGTATGGTAATTTTCAGCTTTTATTTCATAACTCTTGATCCCATTGAGATCCCACTCTAAAAATTTCAGAATTTAAAGCTTATAATATTACAACAAACATACAATTTTTTAAAAAAATTTAAAAATGACTATCTAAAAAATTTTCAAATTTTAATTTTAAAAAATTTTAAATTTTATTTTTTTTAATTATTTATAGTCGACATGCATATCAAATTAACCTTATAAACTCCTCTTTGAAATGAGTGGTCATAAAATTTTCTATGTTTGATAGAACTTGAGAAATTCAGAATTGAAAATATTTATGCAAGTCAAAAAATGATGATTTTTCAAAATTTAAATAATTAATTGTATAAAAATTTAAAGCGATAAACAAAAAATAAAAATATGCTCTAATTTATATCATCATAGAGAATGATCCCTAGTAGTTTCACTGAAATTGGAAATGGTCAGGTTGAATATTGAATTTTTTTGGTTGATTTGACATGGAATGACCCACATGTCTATATAATAAAGTGCTAAAAATTCCACAATGGACCTAATAAGTAAGTAGACTCTATTTATTTTATAATGAACATGCTTTTTTAATACTATTTCTAGTAGTGCCCAATAATACCTTTCAAAGCTCTGATTTTTACTTACTTTGTTTCTGATTTTTAAAGCTAATTAATGTTAAAACAAATTTTAATGCATTAAAAAAGATTTGGAATTGTTTTGATCTAAAACTTATGAATAAAATATTGATCAGAAATCAAAATATGTTGGAAGGTGTCATTTGACATCAGTAAAAATAGTGTTGATGCTAAAATTTTTCACATTTAAAAAGAACGTTAAGTAATTTTAAGGTCTTTCGGTTAAGCCAATTTTCAGATAATCAGGATTCGGATAACTGGGGCTCTACTTTACTTGCTTTAAAAACTGTAACTCAATTTACTAAGCTTTTATGGATTTTTAATCCAGGGTTATCCAGAATGCTTTCAAGCTGGAATTTTTTTAAACCCATCTCAAACATATCCAATCACAAAAGATTAACTCATTCACACTTAAAACAATGAAGTAATTCAGCATTTTTGTTTTTGCGTGCTATCTCGTAGCTAAATTGCCAAACTAAATTAAAATGTCACAAATAAACAAATAAAACATGAATTTAACAGACATGTAATTAAACTCTGCACTTAAATTTTAAAATAATCAACACAAAAAGTTTACTATCAATTCTTTCTTGATTACCTGTTGGGCATGTAAATAATATGAAAGTATTAAAAATGTTTTACCTGTAGTTGGTTGATGATCTGAGATACTAAATGTAAAAAATTTATGAATTTTCAATTAAAAATAATCTTTATCTACATTCAGCACACTACATAATATATCAAGTAAAGTAACTGCTCTCTGTATAAAACATGTCTGTGAGCAATACTGATGTCATATTGATCATTGCCATATTCTAACAAGGACTGTCTTCTTGCAAGGCATACCCAAATTATGTTGAAAAAAAAAAAAAATAAAAAAAAATAAAAAGAAAGTTTAAATGGGAGGCTTAATATTGACATAAGACTATTATATATCTGTACCTTGGTAAAAGGCTAATATTTGAAACCACTGCTTTTTGATTGAAATACATATATATATATATTTGTTTAAAACATGCAGACTATTACAAATGTAGGCACTAAAGCAGCTCTTAAAAATTGCAACATATAAATACAGTAGACTCCCTCAAATCAGCACAGCTTGGGACCAGAGGTTGTGCGGATTTTAGAATTTTGCAGATCTCTGGTCATTCCTCTGTTTACATTTTTAAACAGTAATTTGAGTGCAATTAACAGTGCATTAGGAACTATGATGAATGTTTACAATATAATAAAATATTAAAATAAGTAATAAACTAAAATAATAAAAATTTAGATAATTTTTAAAATGATTAAACGACTAATAGCAAAGGTCAAGTTAATAATCAATAGTGTATGATTTAATATTCATTATAAAGATTAAATGTATTTTTCCAAAAGTACTCAACATTGCCTCATAAAATTACTAATTCTCATGAAAATCATAAAATAAGGATTTTTTTTCAAGTACAGCCAGGCTTAATGACAAAAAAATTGTGATTAATGCATAAATATATTTGGTAAGAAGATTGTGATTACCAATGATATCAACAATGTCTTGATTTTTTTTCCAAAAGAAAAAAAATCTTCTTAATTCATGAAAAAAACATGAATGGAGTATTATTAAGAAAATTACAAATTAAAAAATATATGGAATTGATACAAAACTAAAAAAAAAAAAAAAAAAAAAAAAATCAAATTTTGTAGCAATATCCCAATTGAAAGTTTCATTGTTTACATCCATAAAATATGTGTGGATTTTAGAGAGTTGTGGATTTCTGGTTTGCGGATTTGAGGGAGTCTACTGTAATCTAAAATTGCATGAAAATACTTCATGAGCAACAGATGCATAATGTATAATCTTGAAATACTTTCATGCAATTTTAGATTTTACATATACATATATAGGAAAAAAGGAAAATTGTCAAAAAGGATTCTACCTCTTGGTACTATAGGTATTAGTTCAACATAAAAGCATTGAAGATACATAAGAAAATAGTGTGTATCACAATTTTGAAATAGTCTATACTTTTTTAAATGATTTTCTATGTCACTGAAAAGAAACTAAATAGACAAAATTGACTTTTAAAAAAGGAAAGGGAACACACTTAAAATTTTTGACCTCAATAAACAATTAAAAAATGCAATTGAGGACTTTTTTTTTTACAAATTTTGCATAAAGATTTTTAAAAGCATATGAATCTTGTTGAAATTAAAAAAGGAAAAACATTAATTCTGCATGTACCAGATGGATTCAATTGACCCAACAGGTACATTCAAAGTTATTATTATTATTATTATTATTTGATAAAAAGATAGAAAATTTTGTAAATATGTAAACTGATGACTTACCATTCATTCTGCAAATTGAACATGAAATCATCGAGGATCATTTTGTCCATGACAAAATAGATACCCCTGAAAGATAAGAACAAGTTAAAATAGATGTATATGTGGCATAGCAAATAAATAAGTTTAATTGATATAATACACAGACAAATTTCTTTGCAGTGTGAAAGCATAATTGGCTGCATAAATTTTTCTAATAAATTATTAATATGAATTATTAAGAATTTTAATTTAAAAATATGACTCCAGAAATTAATGTTTAGGTAACTTAAAATGATGATTTGAAACAAAAATATATTTACAATACAAAATTAATAACTTTCATAGAAATATTAGGTGAAATAAAACTGAAATACTAAGTTGATTTACTTCATATTTTTGATGATGCAAAGAGAAATGCTATTGAAAACAGTGTATAACACACAGAAATGTAAAAATTTTCTTCTAATTTTCCACACATTTGCACAACAGCACAAAAGTAACATCTATGTAGTGAATGAATGATGCAATGGAAAAGAAGTTTGAAATCAATATCTGACCCAGAGCAATGAAATAAAAATGTAGGTAAATTTATGTTAGCCAGACGAAAATTTTGGCAATAGCATTTTCTTCCCTTGCCAATAACTTTTTTTTTTTTTTTTTTTTTTGTGTGTGTGTGTGTGTGTAAATTAGAAACAATGGTTTGACATTGAACTAAACCATTTTGGTATTATTTTATTTTAAATAAAATTAGTGAAGGGCATGCATTAAAAATGTATGTATTGTATGTATTTCAAATGAAGTAAATAAAAAGTACATATTTTAGATAAAATTAATGAACATGAATTATTGCAATGGGAACAAATCTACAATATCTATTACCTAATACTAAAATTTATAGATATATAAAGCATGAAAAATGCCAATAACTTCAAAATTTTTAATAAATGATATTTGAAGGGGAAAAAAAAAAAAAAAAAAAAAAAAAGACTAAGATTCACCCACTAAGCCATTACTTTAACCACTTCAACAGCTGCCCCGAGATAAGTCGGGGGTTAAAGCACTGTTTCCCCATACCCGTCGCCAGTTAAATGGTTAATAAATAACAGATTTCTTTAGGAAAACTTGGTGACTTAAACATTTTTCACAAATATTTTTATTTTAGAAATAAGACTTTTTACAAAAGCTTTCTGTTTAAAACAAAACCAGGTTTCTCAGCCCCCCCCCCTTTTTTTTCTTTTTGTCTTTATAATGGTCCATTCTGACCTGTCACAAAGCAACTGAAGTCACTGGTGAACTTATTGCTTATTTTTTATACATAATAGATCGTGTTAAAAATAGATAAACAAGAGGCAGAAAATAATTTAAAATTCACAAAATTATGACTAGATTTTACACTTGTTCACAATTTCATAAAAATAGGCCTGCGTGAGGAACAACTGGACATATGCCTAAATATTAAAAATATCTTATTACCAAGCAAAATAATTAAATAAAGTTCTAAGTTAAACTGATAATTCACAACTAACAAGAAACAACTTAATGTGACAGCAGAATGACTGACAGGAGTACATAGACATATTGATGGAGAATGAAATAATGACAATAGTTGAGTTGAAGTTTTGATGCAATATTATATTCTGATAAAAAACTTGAATGCAGATTTACTAAATGTTTTCAGCAAATAAATAGTACTGTTTCCTTCTACTGAGAGTCATTTAGTGACTGATCTATTGCACAGTATCAAAATTTCCAAGGTTTAAAAAAAAAACTAATTAAATTTAGATTCAAAACAAGTTTTTGTTCAGTTTTCTTTGTGCATGTATTTAAAAGATTATGAAATGCCTTTATAAGGAAAAAAAAAAAAGTAAACAAAGATATGTTTTTCAACATTAAGTTTTAATTAGTTCATTTTCAACTGTTAATGAGCATTTAATAGACCAAAATTTTATTTTTTGTAAATTATATGCATATCGCAATCATCCTGTGACAGATAACTGCAAAAATATATTTGAAGTGTTATTTGGGTAGATTAGGAAGGGAAGTGAAGTGAAGGAATAGCATGTATATGGACTGTATTACATTACACAGCGCCTGTTTTTAGTAATGGAATTATACTGAACAAAATTTGTTCAAAAAAGTACAATTTCATAATTATTAAAACGAAACAAAAACATTAAGAAGAGATAGTGCTTTTCAAATGCATGCCAATATAATATTTAAATCCTTTTTTAAAGATACTTAGATAAATTGTTTTAATTTTACAAGAAAAAGATATTTTTTCAGCCTTGACAGTTTTAAATATAGTCTAACTTACACTTTTTACTCATTTCACTTTTTTAAATTTCATGTTTTTTTTAAAAACAATTATTATTGCATTTACATTTTAAAAGTAACTATCGTACCAAATTTCATGTCTTTTATTCAGCAGTATCACAGAAATATCATTCTTTAAAAGTTTTTTTCTTCTACACTCTTTCAAATTTTGACTTTTTAAAGTGTACTGCACAGGCGCTTACATTTGAAAAGTGACAGCTATGACAAATTTCAAGATTTTTTTCTTCAACAATTCCATGTAGATTGTAGCTTAGAACATTTTCTGGTCATTCAAACCTTTTAAATTTTAGATTTTTAAAAAACCATTCTTAGCAAGTATTTACAGCTTAAAAATATACCACCTGACCAAATTTTAAATTTTTAACCTCTACACTGTCATAGATATCACAATTTAAGAATTTTTTTCTGCATCTTTTTAAAGTTTAGAATTTAAAGGGAGAAAAAAAGTAAGAAAAAAAAAAACCTGTTGTGTAATTATTTTTATCCTAAAAGTATCATTTCACATTTTGAAATTTCTAGAAGCAATTCTTAGTTTGTATTTATATTTTAAAAGATAACACTATGCCAAATTTCAAGTTTTTAGTCCCTTTCAGTATTAGAAATAGCAGAATTTTAGAATTTATAACTGATTCCTAAATTGAGGAGAACTTTATCAAGTCTTGCATATATAGATTGTTAAATTTAAAAAATGTTGTTCTACATTATAAATAAATACTACAATTATTTGATGTTTGATAAAATGATTCAAAATGTAATTTGCATTAAGAAGTGTTTTATGAGAGATAATTTTATAGAAGCTCAATACAATACAAAAAGAAATTACAATAGAGAATTTTGCCCATTTTTCAAAACTAAAGGGGGTCTGCCAGCACCCCCTATAGTCAAAGCCTCAGCACCGAATCAAGATGGCCGATCACAAAGTCCTACTTCCCATAACCATAATATGAATTTACGCAAGCCCACACTTTAAAGTTGCAATTCCCGTTACTTTTAAAATTCATAACACCAGTTTTAATTTTCTCATTTAATTAAAAATTCAAATAAAAGCGGATTTCTCTATGATGTATTTTTTAAAATAGTAATCAAGTAAATAATTATCATTCAAGTAAATAAATACTGTAATTTAAATACTAAAAATATTAATATTTATTTTCATTAGATTTCCATTTATTCCCTTTGAACCACATTATTTTTATTGTCGTAAATTGTTTATCTTTATTTATTATTATTATTATTATTATTTTTTTATTTTTTTTTGATTTGCGTTTTTTAAATGAAAAAAAAAAATCTGTCTTTTTATATTTTTTATGCAATTATTTACAATATAAAGGTTTGTCAATAGAGTTAAAAAATTTTACGGATTTTTAAAAAAGCCCTTTTGGAAAATAAAAAATGTTAAGAGGGTTACTTATTGTTTAAAAAATCTACTAAAAAGGATCTTAAAATATAAATCTTTTTGGATTTCTAAATAGACATGACTTAATTTAGAAATAGAATATTTCCTTTGCCTTATCAATGTCACAGTATTTTAACAGAATAAGCATAAAAATAAATAATTAAATGGTCTTACATATGTTAAAGGGGAAATCTTAAGTTTAATTATAACTTTATATCAATTTTTCTATAAAATATACTAAAATTTGTAATTTAAATTGGCTTTATAACCTAGAATCTAATTTCTTTTATATGACTGGAATTTGATGACTTGACTTAAAAACAAAAGTATTGGGGGAAAAAATGTACAAAAATAATATGTTGTGTGAGATTTTTCCCCCTTCAAATACTATCCTTCTTTAACACCCCCCCCCCACACACACACACACACTCCCATGTAATTTATTTACTTATTATTATTATTATTATTAATTGAGGATTATTTTAAAGACAGGATGGGTATTATCTCTTATTTACTTATTTCATTGTTTTAATATTATTATGATATAATCATTTCTCTTATACATATGTAAGATTTAAAATGTTTTTCACAAAATTAAAACCAAAAGAAAAAAAATATATAAAATGCATGTTTTTTAGCTTTAATTATTTTATTATTCAGTATTTCCTTATAAGACTCTGCTTATCTATTGTTTATATTTGAACGTGCTTGGTAAAATAAATCATGTATGTATCATAACAGTTTTAAGTTTGTTTTCTGTAACTATTTAAATTCATTATAATCATTATCTCCTCTCCCCGCACAGAGACATGTGCAAAAATTTTCTTGTAAATATCTTTGAACAACCAATTATAAATAATTAATAATAAGACATTGTTGCACATAAATTGCTGTACAAAAACATTCCCAAAAGCTTCCTTTTTTTCATTGGAAGGGGGGGGGGGGTAATTTTATAAATCTAAATTAAGCATCATCGGGTCCATTGGGGTGGGGAAGATCCAACAACTCACCAATCTATAAATTTTAAAATTACTATTATTATTAAAGAAAAAATCTGTTCCTTATCAATATATATATTACTTTTCAAATTACAATTGTTATTTTAAATTATTATTATTAAAGAAAATAGCGATTCCTTATCAATTTATAAATTACTATTATAGATTATTATTATTATTTAAAAAAACTTTTTTTCTGTCAGTCTAAAAATTTTTTTAATTTATTGTTATTATTTAAGAAAAAATCTGCACCTTATCAATATATATTATTTTTAAAATTACAATTATTATTATAAATTAAAGAAATTATTATGAAGGAAAATAGAGATTCCTTATACGTTTATAAATTACTTTTAAATTACTATTATTATTATAGATTATTATTATTAAAAAAATCTGTTTATTTATTTATTTTTTATTTTTTGTCAGTCTAAAAAGTATCTTAAAATTATTGTTATTAAAGAAAAGAATCTTTTTTCTCAATCTAAAAAATATTTAAAAATTATTATTAAAGAAAAAAAATCTGTTCCTTATCAATCTATAAATTATTTTTGAATTACTATTGTTATTACCAAAGAAAAAATATATTCCTCATCAATCTACAAATTATTTTTTAATTATTATTATTAGAGAAAAAAAAATTTCCTTATAAATGTATAAACTACTTTTAATTTACTATAATTATTAAAAATTATTATTATAAAAGAAAAAATAATATTTGCCCATAAAAATAACTTTAAAATTAAGAGTATAAATAGAAAAAAAATTGTCAAAACATCAAAATCATTATAAGAGCTGATATGCTAATTATGTACTAATGAACGCTGCAATAACAATAAATAAACTGTTTGAATATTTATGAATTAATTTAAACACTACATCCAGATTACTGATAGTAAATGATTTAAAATTAGTAAAGAGTAAAATTATATAATTTAATAAGTATATTCGGATGCAAACTAATAAACTGGAGTTTAGATACAAATAAATAAATAATATTGGTTAAAGGACGGGGATTTTTTATAAACATATTATGCATCAATAATAACAAAGTCCTGTGAGGAAATACTGAAGGTTAAAATAAACTGGATAAAAAAACCAAATGAGAAGCAAAAATATCATTATTATTATCATTTAAAACAAAATACTAATTCAAAGTATAGGTAAATGATTCAAAGCTACTGTTGTAATATTTGTGTGAATTGAAAATTAAATTGATAATCATTAATCTTACAAATATATAAGACAAAAATTATATTGAAAGCCTTGCTATTAAAACAATGACATAAGTAAACAAAAATAACACTTACATTTAGTCTTTAAAATATCCGAATTACTTTATTAAAACACTACAAATCACACAACAGAAAATGGCGATATGCGAACACGAGGCAGAAACATGCACTACTGCTGGTATAGGGGAAATCACTCCCTTTGGTCTTCGGACTAAAGGGTCGGCCATATTGGCATTTTTGGAATTCGCTGTGAAGGCCTTGATTATAGGGGGTATTGGGTCTGCCCACAATGAGGCAAACTTGTCAATCCCCATTCAAACTCTTAATATCCGTTAATTTGATTGGCTTCAAAAAGATTACAGAAGTCTTAATTATAATTAAAACACCAGTGATGATTACCCTGTAAATGAATTTGCATTCATTTCCTTTTTACTGGGTAATTTTAAGGCTGAATCATCTGCTGTTAATTGCTGTTTTTGTGTTTGATTAAATAAAATTATAAACATTTGAAAAACAGGTAATATAAAATTAAGTTCCCAGTATTTTTTAGTGCTATAAAGAAAATAGTTAACATAAAGTTTCAAATATGATGTAATTTTCACCAAATTTTTCTTTTTCTTTGTAATATTCATATGAAAATATTTTTTATAGTTAAAAATAAAATATTATTTGTACTATTTTAGAATTGACAACAATAGTTAAGAAAATCATTTCTAAATATGAAATAAACCTTTCATGCACATGTAATATAAATGCTCTTTTAAATTTAAAGTGTTTGGCAATATTATTTGGTCTTTTGAAATAGTGTGTAATTTCCCAAATTTACAGCAATTAATACATTAAATATTTTATTATTTTATAGGTTTAATATTCACATGTAAAAACAATTTTTAACACTGAATCAATTCTAATTTGAAAGTTTTTTTTTTCTTTGTAATAGTTCACATGTAAATAAATTTTTAAATTTAAAAGTAATATTATTCTCTGCGCTGTTTTCACAATTATATGTAAAAAATATATATTTGAAAATATTGAAAATTTGAATTTAAAATTGAAATAAGCCATCATTACATTAGTCAAATTAAAAAAATAAAGTCTGCACTAGAGATGAGTTCGGGATCACATTTTGAAGCCCAGGCGTGCCCGAGTCTGGTAGTTTCAAATCTGAGCCTGCCCAAACCTGATAACAAGAGTATGCAATTAAAAAAAAAAAAAAAAAAAAAAAATCTTAATATTTAAAGTTGTTTTAAATGTAATATCTTATTTTTAAACAAATTTTTCATGGAAATAAAAATAATTAATTCCTAGCTCACAATTAAATTTTATGAAATTTACATTATTTACATTCAATCTTATCAAAAAAGAAATTTTGTATCAAATAAATATCCAAAAAGGATTCTTTTTATTTATCACTCTAACAAGCAAATCTAACGAACACATTAACAAAATTTGTTCTATCAATAAATGGTTGAAATTTTCAGAAATTACTATTTATATGAAAAAGAACTGCACAACGTTTTCGTATTTCCTATAAAATGTGTATCTCTTAAATTATAATCGATTCCTACCCCAAAACAATTTTTCGTGACTTTTGTGTTTCTGAAAATCAGATTAAATTAAAATGTGACACGATTATCTAAAAAACTTGAAGCTTTTATAAGAAAAGAGGAAACACCGCTCTATTACTTTCTAGCAGAATAACAATACAAGTTGCTTATATTTACATACAAATGAAAGTGAAGAGCAAAGCAAGCTGTATGAACAAATTTCCTGATAAAAATGGATAGAATAAATAAGATTATTTTCATAAAAGAGCAATTAAAACTTGCACACGGCAAAACACTAAAAGTTCGTAAATCTTAAGACAATGTTGGTGGACTAAAAATAAAGGAAAATATTCATTTCACCTTTTATCTCTAAATTAATAATATAAAATGAACTAATATGAAATAATAATAAATAAACATTCCTATTTAAAAATATCAAAATGGCATCACATAAACAAATCGTCCTGTCAAGACCAGAGATGAATCTGCAAATGTATCAGTTATAATACAGAAAAGAAGAAAAGTATGGTTTCTGTTTCCCTTTTATTCTGATCAAAATAACATCAAAATGACTTAAAATGGAGTTAGTAATTTTAAAGGAGAAGAAAAAAGTTACTTGAATTTATTTATTTATTTATATTTTTGCATGTGAGTAAATCAAAATGTCAACCTCAAACAAATGGATCCAAGCCCATCGAAGCCTGAGGAGGGATAGTACAGAAATCTTGTTTGAGAAATCGCCAGTACAGTCCCGAGCCTTTGTTAGTCTCACAATGAGCCTGTCTCTTCTCTAGAGTGCACACCGTGAGTTTCTAATGTACATTCTTAGAACAAGTGATTAAATCCCTATGCACAGTTTTTGTTCTAATAAAGCTTTTTTAATGGAATAATTCTGACTAACATTAAATATTTCATAAAATAATTCTTTGATTTAAAAACTGTCTGCTTCAACAAGTTTATCAAATATTTCTTTATAATGCTACTCATTTTCATATTGTTGCATGCAGTAGTTTTCTTATTAGCAAAGATTGAAATCTGGTCACAAAAAATTCATTTATTGTAGTGGTGACAGCATTACTTACTTCTTTAGAATAGAACGATTATATAAGTTTGATAAATAACAAATTTATATTCAAGGTACATAAACTTATAAATCACTAGACAGACTTGACTACATTATAAAAGAGAAATTAAATTTAAAATGTATCTTAGGAATACATATACTTTTACCATAACAATTACTGAAATCTTTTAAGAGCTTTATTTAAAAATATAAAGCTTGCATGCCTCACATACTTTATATCCATCATGCACTGGGCTTGAGTGTATTAAATTCAATAAATGGCTAAAATTTCTAAAATCTCTTAATATAAATTTCTTAAGCTGATCTATTAACAAAACTCCATTTATAAGCTAGAAAATGATTTCAAATGTCTTTGGTAAATTTGAATAATTTTATTAGGCCTAGATGACCATTTATATGAGAATATACAGTCAAGGATTCATAATCCGCTCACCCATAATCCACAATTTTCTATTATTCACATAACTGTTTATTTCATTGTTTACATTCGTAAAGTAAAGAAAATGTACAAACTCATGATCCAAAAATTATTTTTTGAAACAAATAATAATAATAATAATCATAATAAAACATCCCTTTTTATTAAATATAACTCTTATTTTATAAACAGTAAATAACAAACTAATATGGAACCTATGCTATATTTTTTATTTATATGCACATATATAAAAAAATTTTAATAGGCATTTTTTGAGACAGCATATTAAATTATTAAATGCCATATTTATTTTTTCGTATTATACTGATTATAGAATTAAAACTGTCTAGGAATAATAAAATGATGTAGAATCTATAATACTTCTATAATCCATTATATTTCATAATCCGCACAACCTTTGGCGCCCTAACTTGTGCGGATTATAGAAATTTTACTGTACAATTGTACATACAGTCGAGTCTATAACGAAATCCATTATTCAGTCAAAAAATTCGTTGAATAGAGAACGGTAAAAAAAATTTCATTTAATGTTTTAATTTTGAAACAGAATTGTTTTTGAGGTGTTTAATTAAGTTTTTGAAATATTTAATGGAATTTTTCCAGAATTTTCGCCACTTCTTTTTTTTCCAGTGATTATTTTCAAAATTATTACTTTATAAGAGAGAGTTATGCGTATCATAGAAGCGATTTTATGCACATTCAGTAGATGATAACACTAGCACAGATGGCATTTAGTAACAATTCTTCATTCAAATGATATCTCACAACAAAAAATGCTCAGAGTCACTACATACAACATCCACTCTAAACTTTAAAAGCAATGAGAGATAATTTAAGGTATATGAAAACCTGCTGGGAAAAAGACCTTTTCTGCAACTGCCCCCTTATCCTTTCCTTATTCCTGCCGTACTATCCAAACCAAAAAACGAGCAAAATTTTTAAGACGACAATGGAATAGTTTTATCTTTTAGGATGCTTTGTGATAGTTGCAAATCACTCCAGAAGCAAGCATATGTTTCAATGTATTCCAAGAATGCATGCTCATCTCGGCTAAAACAAAGTCAAGTGCAACCACGCAAAAAGGATGTTTTTTCTTGGGGGAAGGGGAGAGGAGGTTGAATGCCTTTTTTTTTTTTTTTTTTTTTTGGGGGACATAAGGTATAAGGTAGAGCAATGTAGCTATGAAATATAAACCAGAAATCAACGAAAACAAGTTATTCTACAAATTATTTGAAGCATTTTCTGAACATATAAAAGACCATTTTTGAAAAAAATTCGTTAAATGGAGATATATATTTCTCTATATGGAGATTATTTTTAATGTAATCATGAAAAAATTGACCGTTCCTACAAAAAATTCGTTAAATAGAGAAATTTGTTGGATAGAGTTTCGTTATAGAGAGACTCAACTGTATTAATATTTATGCTAAAATATTTTGACATTTCCAAATTTAAATTAAATTTTGCTCTTATTTTTCTTCAAATAACAAAACATAAAAGAAAATCAAGGAAGTCTAAAAAATCAACAGGAATTAAAACATACTTTGTTCATGTATTTTAGTTACGATTTTTCAGTATGTAAGTTATAAATATTTATATCCCATAAGAGATAAAAAGTATATTAATTACCATAAGCCTGTATCTCTATATAAAGTGTGGAATGATTCAAAGCTGTGACATCTCTTTTCCTTATAAATATTGTGTATTAGTCTATTCATGGTATTCTAAAAAAAGAAAAAAAAAAAATCTTAAAAGACTAGGAAAAAAAAGAAAAAAAAAAAAAAAAGAAACATCGGTTAATTTTTAATAGGAATAAACTTAATACTTACATTACTTGCTCCAAATGTCTTATCCCAACTTCCAATAATCTGTTGGAAAAAAAAAAGAAAAAAAAATTAAAGAAACATATTATATATATACATTTGTTGTTAAGGAAAAGAAAAAGGGATTGTTGAATGAATCTGCTTCATCATTTCATCTACATCCAAGTGTAGGAAAGTATAAGTAACCATTCTGGGGTGAATTGTGCCATCTGTATATTTAAAACCACAGGTGCAGAATATGCCCGATCCGGCGATCTAGGATTGGGCGATTTTAACCACCTGGGGAAATTCTGCAGAAAGATACACAATTAATTTAGGTTTTAAGAATGAATTCCGTAATTTCCTGAGATAGAAAACTTTCACCACAAATAAAAAGATCTATATAGCAACTTCCAGAAAATCGATGTCAGAATAATATGTATCGTACATTTGCGGCGATTCTGTTTCGAATTTCATTTCTGTCATATATACTCGAAGTCTAAGTTGAAAAATAAATGTTCTATATCTACGATAGTACAGCAATTACCGAAAACATAAAGTACAATTTTGAGGAAATTTTCATGCGGATTGGGGGAAATTTTGGGAGTAGAAACATTTTCTGCACCCCTGTTTAAAACACAAGGCTGTTTTTTTAAAGTCGTCTGCCCTAAAATTTCTACTGAACCAATTTTGATAATTATTATTTGTTTTTTTAAATGAAAGCTTTACATTTGTAGATGTACTTGCACTAGTTATTTTAAAAAAATATCCTTCATTTCTATAGTTTAATTTAAAAAGATTTTTATGAAATTTATTCAAAAATATGGCAGTCTGATTACATACATTTTTTCAGATAAAATAGAAATTATGGGTGAAATGCAGTTTACTCTCCTTCGCCAAGGCGACTTTTTTTTGGTGCCTCTAATATGACTCTTGTATTTTCATTTTCTCCTCTCGCATCTTCAATGTGGCAACCCTAAGGAGTGCTCCGTCTTTGCTTTTTAAACCGTATCCTACTGTTTTCTAAGCCGTTTTCTGATTGGACGCTCCTTTTTGTTATATGTTTTCTTATTGGACGAAAGAAGAGAACTGAGAAGGAGCGTTTAAATTTTTGGAAAAACGTTAATGTTGCAATGGATTGCACGTTGAAAAGTAGTCTATTGCAGTCGCGTAGCGCAATTTCTATATTTGTTTTCTCATTTTGTATGTTTTGGAACAAGTACCGATATAGATAAATGCTTGACAGATGAGAATAAATATTCGATCGTTTATTTTTCTCTTTTTTTAACCTGTATTTTTGAGCTTTGATTGAATTATGTATAAAAGAGAGGCTGATTGTTTCAAGATATGAATGACCAAAAATGATAGATTGAGTGATGGTTTTGAATGACATCCTAGAGTAGAAGATAAAATTATGAATAAAAAAAGCGGGGGGGGGGGGGGTTCAGGGGGGCAGCAGCCCCCTTGATTAAAAATAAAGCCCTCTGAATAAAAATACTACAACATTGTTTTGCTCCTCTTACTGTTAACAAACATTCCTTTTTAATAATTTGGGTAAGTAAAAAATTTGTTTTTTGGTATATTTCATAAAATGTATTTTAAAATATATTAAATGTATCTTTAAAAATGTATTTTGAAAAAATTTGAAATGTTATGTATTTTTTATTTTTACTCAAAAATACAGGTTAAAATAAGAGAAAAATAACTGATCATATATTTATTCTCACATTTAAAGCATTTGTCTAGATAGGTACTTGTTTAAAAAGATATGAGAAGAGAAAACAAATAATAATTTTGTGTACTCTTTCTCGGAGATGTTGCAGCTCCAGGAGTTAATACACAAAAATGTGCCATTTGGCGATTTTTGAAAATCGCGCCAAGAAGGAGAACAAATTGCAATCGCACCAAAATTATAAAAAATATTCAGACACATGGCTTTTTAGATGTAATTTTTCATTTGCATGTATTGTGCAACTTTTGTGTAATGTGCTTGTGTTTTATAAGCAATAAAAATTATTTGTTGCAACATCATGAGGCTGTTATCCCTTGAGTTTATTCTTATGCATTATTAATTTTTTCATTACAATTAAATAGAAAATATATTTTCATTTTCAATATACTTTGGTAAAGTATAAAAATCAATGCATAAAGTATGTTTGAAAAGTTTGTGCCAGTAATGTTATGCTTAGCTTAAAAAATATTTTTACAAAAAAAAAAAAAACAGAGTAAAAGAATTAACATGACCAACATGACATACATACATACATAACATTGTACCAACATTGGTACATAACATTTATACAATTGGTACATAACATTGTACCAACATGAAATAATTTTCACTGATTTTTCATTTCTTAATTCTAAAAATCAGAATCTGTGACAACATGAATCACTGAACGACTGAACTATTACAGAAATTGATTATTGAGTAAATAAAATATATATTCTCATCGATTTATTTACAAAAATGACATTTTTAAAATGTTCTTTTCTACTATACAAACTTTTTTATAATAAAATCTTCATTTTTTTAGGGGGGGGGGCATCAAGTTTAATGAAAATGTAACGCAGATCAATATTCTATCATTTTTATGTGTGATATAGCTGTCAATTTAATAAAAAGGGAACTTTCTGCCATCTCTAGTGTCATTTTGTTTGTGCAAAAGCAATGAATGCCCATTTGTAATGTTTTTTTAAATTTAGGTCTCAAGAAGTTAACAAAATATTCATTGTGGTTACTGCAGGCACTGCTTTGATGCATAGAATATCAAATAAATAATTTCTAAGGCAGTATAATTATAGAAACAATTATTCTTACAGTTTTTGCTATCATCAATGGATAGATATCTTCTGAGTTATGTCCACATGTATCAATAGCAACAGCAACATGAGCAAAAGGTAACCAATCATCTCTAGCACGAACCTTCAGATAGAAAAAGAATGACGATTAATACAATTTAACAATATTAAAGAAACTTTGTAAGCAATTTTAGTGCTAGAAAACACATATTTTCTTAATAATTAAGGGTTTATACAATATAATACAAGATAATATAAACAAGAATATGCTGAATAAGATATTAAATAATTAAGTAGGAATGCCTACAATTTTATTAATACACATTTAAAAATAAATAAAACATGTAATATGTACTTAAAAAATAATAAGAAAGGAAACAATTGATGAAACATGTGGATTACATATTTTTAAGACTAGAATTTAAAAAAAATAATTCATAGTTAGAGAGGTTCATATTTGTGTTTGAATATAGTATTAATAGTTTCTTTGTCCAAAAATTACTAAACATAAAAATGGTAATGGCAAAAAATCACATAAATGTTAGTAAAGTCACAAAAATGTTAGAAATAACAATGTGTATCGTACAGATTTGTTATATGATTGTGATAAGAAAATTAGTAATGAAAAAAGCATATATAATTTCAATTTTCAATTAATTTTCAGCAGTGAAATTATGCTCAAAATTATTGAATATTTAATATGTGATTTATCATGCTGCTAATTAAGTATAGAACAAATAGAAAAAAAAGTCCTAGTTAGGAATCAAATCTGGAACTCTTGGAAAAATGCTCTAAAGAGCTCTACAATTTTAGCTACAAAGACAATATCCAGCTCAGTATCTCTTAAACACACATATTGGTAAGGCTGCAATTGCAGCACAAGATAGAATAGTCTTCATGAGGATGTAATTCTGAAGAGAAATGTAAGATAAACAAATTCAGTTTCGGTGAACACATATAATTTTAATTAATTTTTCAATTACTTTTAAGCAGTGAAATTAGACACTAAATTAGAGAGTGAAAAATGTCCAACGGGTGAATCGAACCTGGAACCTAAGAATATTAATTGTAAAATTAATGAAAATTATATATGTGTTCACTGATTCTCTTTTTTTTATGTCCCATGCTACTCTGTAGAATTACGCTCATGTAAATTTTTTCCATCATGTGCTGCAGTTGCAGCCTTACTGACATATTTGAGTGAGAAATGCTAAGTTCAATGTCATCTTTATAGTTTAAATGGTAGAGTACTTGGGGCATTATTTCAAGGGACGCTTGTGCCAATATATTAAAATGTGACAATAACAGCTGCAAGGGCAAAAATTAATTTAAGCCAAGAAGCCACAACTTAAAGCAGAGTTTTTAAGGATTGGTGTTCACCTATAAGCAAAAAGAATACAATTGAAATGTAACTCTTTTAAAAACAATTTAAACAATTACCACATGTGGCAGAAATATATACTACTATTTTATTAAGATCAATTCTGTAAAAGTGAAGAATGTAGTTACAGAACCAACAAATCAGAAATTAACAAACATCATCGGCAATGATGATGCAATACTTAAATTGAAGTACAGTCATTTATCTTCAGATGCATGGAATTTGTAAATATATGATGTCATATCGATAAAGAAAAAAAAAAAAAACATTCATAAGTTGCTGGCTGAAACAATATTGCAACTAGACTTCGAAATAAACACCAATGTCGAACAGTTTCAAAATTGAGCCACAAACCATAAAGGAAATGAAACATTGACACTAAATTTGATGTCGGCAAGAATACTGTGATACGACATCGAATATAATATGATTAAAAAAACAGAAATTGCATAAAAGTATTTTTTGTCGACAGTGGATTTGGATTAGGAGTTTTCAAAATTATCATGAATGCATTTTAAAGTTATTTTTTATCACAGCTGGCAGGTCACAACATATAAGACATGCAATTTGGAAAGGTATAGAAGAAAAAAGTGGTTCAGTTAAATAAACCAGATATGGTACTTTTCTTTGTGTTCAAGTATAGAATAACAGTTATTGTTGATGATCACGTCATTTCATCAAATAAAAAACAGTACTCAGTTTTTTGATACATTGAAAATAAATCTATTTTTGATAACTTGATGTATAACAGGCATGAGATTGCAAAAAGTAAAAAAAACAGGAAAAGTGCATGAACCGAGAAATAAGAAATTATTTTAAATGGCATGCGTATAAGACAATTAAAGGTTATTTTATTTGCAATGAAATTGACTTTTTTTTTTGTTTAAATTCTGTTTTGTTTACATATTATTATTATTGAGGGATGGGGGCTCAGAATAAATCAATTTTATGCAAATACTATATGTAATTCTGAAATAAAAGTTTCTATTTTAAGTTCATACGCCTAATCAATGAACCCAACAATCTTAGCTAGTTGTCCAATTCAAATTTTAACATGTTTTCACTCAAAAAATCAATTAACGAACATGGTGAGCAAATGTTAAAATCGCCACTCAGTTGCAAAAAAAGTTGTTGAAAACAATAATATTGCAGTAAAATTTCTGCGATTCTTTGAAAAAATTTGCATATTTTATGCAATTATTTGACAGAAATAGTGTTGTTTTTCTGTGATTTTTTTCATGAAATTTGTATTTTTTTTCTGCGATCTTATGAAGAAAATCCCTTTATTTCATGATTTTTTGATGAAAATTGTGTTTTTTCAGCAGTACCTTGACGAAAATTGCACTTTTTAGCGATATCTTGATGAAAATTGTGCTTATTAGCGATCTCTTGATGAAAATAGTTGTTTTTTCTTGTGATCTTTTAACAAAAATAGCATATCTTTTGCAATTTTCTGACCAAAATCGCAGTTTTTCCTGTGATCTTTTGATAGAAATAATATTTTTTTTGCAATCGTTTAATGAAAATAGCACTTTTTAAGCAACCTTTTGACGAAAATAGAGTTTTTCCTCCCATGACATATATATATTTTTAATCATAATAGCATTTTTTCTCTCGATTGTTTGACGAAAATAGCAGTTTTTCTTGACTTTTTGACGAAAATACTGCCCCCCCCCCCCCCGCAATCTTTTGATAAAATTAACGTTTTTCTGCAATTCTTTGAAAATGTAAAAAGCCAGAAAAGTGAAAAATAACAAAACAGAAAATCTCGGATTTGTGGAAGAATTGCATGCCTGATATAAGAATTTTTTAAAGACAAAATTGAATTCTTTTAACACAGAAAGCAACTTTGTTTTTGTTTCATTTTCGTCATTAGCAAATATCTTTGCTCATTCAAATAAGTCTCAATCAATTCTATATGTTCTTAGATTAGGTTTGTTAAAAGAACTCTCTCCTTTTTAAAATACCGTAATTACTTGTATATAAGTCTGAATATAATATAGTGCACACTTTTTCTTAAAAAAAAAAAAGGGCAAAACTTCTAGGTGTGCATTACACAGAATAATTTCTTACTGCTGGATGTGATCATTCGATATACATATGAATCAAGAAATGTATTCAAAGAAGACATAATCACTCGGAAAATCTTATTTAATTGAAATATTAATGCACCTTTATTTTACTCCTTGCACTTTTTCATACATTGACATTAAAAAAACGTTAATTAGCAATTCTTACTGCCGTCACTCACACTCACTCCTCCCCACCCGGTCATTCACAGCCTACCTGAAGTCTAAAAACATATTTTAACCTTGTTTTGGCATGATGTAATGTTTGTTTCAACTTTCTTTACTGAAATTCATTTAGTTATTCATTCATTTGTATATCAAATTTATGGTGCGCATTATATACGAAATTTTAACAAAATCACCATTTTTTCTTGTAAAGTACGGGGTGCACGCTATACACAAGTAAATACTGTATATTGTTTTTTAAATGGTCTTAAAATAGATGCTTTCTATTTTCAATTTGAGTTAAATGAAATTTTACAATTTGCAAATAAAAATCTAAATCTTTTAAATGTTTCAACACATTTGTAGAGTACACGAAAAGGACTAAGAACTGTTTAAAGATTAAATGCTCTAAGAACATTTCAGATTTGATGAAAAAATAAAAATAGAATACTTAAATGCTAAATTAATACAAAATTTAGATTTAAAGAAAAAAATTGATATTGAAAAGGAAAGAAAGAGTACAGTATAATAAATATAAAATACCTCACTGCCAGTATATCTGCATGGCTTTATGACAGGAATTTCTGTAGTATATGTGTAAGGAACAGAACTAAAATGTTGCTCAGCTAATTTGACTAATTCATCATGCTTGATATCTGTGGATTAGTGGAGATTTCACATAAATAATAGATAACAGAAACATACACAATATTATAATAATTGCTTTAAAGAGCTTTTGACTAATGCTTGGCATCAAGAGCAATTTACAATAGGATGAATTTTTTTCTGGCCATAATAGGCTTATTTAGCTTTTTAAATATCTAATAATATTGTACAAACTGTGCAAACTATTTAAAAGTTTTATAGCATATGTAAAAAAGTGATTAAAAAATATGTTTTAATATGTGTATATACATTGGTGCACAATATTTAAGGATGAGTCCCAAAATCCCAATTTTAAAGGGATTTTCAAGCGATAATTTTCACACGAACAATCAAAAAGAAGTAAAATAATTTGAATAATTACTATCCCTGCATAACAGCTAGTTCTTATAACATCTCATTCAGGTCACACATGATCACGAGAATTCACAGTCACTATGGCAAAACAAACAATAGGAAATTTCATATGTCTCTTTTATGAGTCTCAAATGACTACTATATGTGACTCCACTGACAGATCACTGTGACTGCTGCTTTGTGTCGTGTCACCAGGTGACTTTACAATGCCATTTTATTGAGACTCTTGTGTGACCTGTAACCTGGAGACTCAATTTCAAAGTCATTGTGAATGCTGCATTATGATAAATCACCAAATAATGTTACATTAAATTCACATGGTGACTTTCTGTCACAAGACTTTGTCAAATGGTGACAGCGACCCTACTGTGAAGTAATCACAGTGAAAAGTGGTGAAAAGTCACCATGTGACTTTAATGGGACATTATTTGGTAATTTATCATAATGCAACGTTCACAATGACTTTGAAATTGAGTCTCCAGATGAGAAGTCACACAAAAGTCTCAATGAAATGACATTGTAAAGTCACCTGATGACTGGCCACAAAGCAGCAGTCACAATGACCCGTCAGTGGAGTCACATATAGTAGTCATTTAAAACTCATAAAAGAGACATATGGAATTTCCTAATTTTTGTTTCGCCATAATGACAGTAACTGTTGTGACCATGTGTGATATCAATGAGATGTTATATGGACTAGCTGTTATGCTGGGATAGTAATAATTTGAATTATATTACTTCCTTTTGAATATTCACTTGAAAATCCCTTAAAAATTGGCATTTTGGGACTCGTTCTTAAATTTTGCACAGCAGTATATATGTATATATATTGGTTATGCATTAACTGATCAAGCAATTTCAAAACTAAATAAAGTTTGATCTATTAATATCTATACATATTGAACTGACAAGCAGTTTTTCTAATTATGAATAATGTTGCAAATGGCTGGAAGATTTATACAAAATTTAGCAAAAGAAAATAATCTTGTTGGGTCCTGAATTTACGGAAATTATTTTTTACAAGCTAAGCAAACTCAAAACCGAAAATTAAGCTTGCTATAAATCGGAAAAATGCTTATGCTATTCACACAAAATATGGCTTTTACACTAATTTGAGCAGAAGAATACAAACTAATGGGGTATTGAAATGTAGTTTAGTTGATTTTAGTGATATATTCAGGTTAGGACTATCACTTATTATATTACAAAAAACTTTGTCACAATAATTTTAGTTTGATCTGGATATTATCTGTTAGAGTCACAGCAATTACTATACCTTAATTTAGAGTTACATCATTATTATATTTTAATTTACATAAAGTTGGCAAAAAAAAAAAAAAATTACCCCTTCCCCCCCCCCCAAAAAAAAAGTTTTATTTGGTTTAAACCAGGTTTTTTTTTTGTTTAAACTTTTTTTTTCTATTATTATTTAAATAGCTTTTGCTAGAATATTGAAAAAGAATCCTGCCTAGTATATTATAAGGAATAGCTAATTTGGAAGCATTTGCATTGCATGCAATTTTTACACTTGTCTCTTGATGTATTTGTTATTTCCTCAAATGAAAACCAGATTATATCATTCATTCTTCTAGTTCTACACATTCTTTTACTTCAATATGTATAAGTAGCTTTCTTAAAATAAAATACAATAGAAAGTAACTAGTAACAGAATAAAATCAATGTAAAAACCTCAATCCTAATGTAAGAAAAACAAAAACTTACTAAAATCAATAGCTACAGAACAAAGAAAATTCACAGCCAATCATTCATTAGCATACAAAACAAAGAGTAACCAATGGAAAGAATGACTTACGACTATGTTATCATTGATGCTTTGATATAGAATGCAATTCTTAGTAAATCATAATAATTAATCAAGCTATCTAAGTAGTAAAATTGCATTTTTGGCTGGAATATGCCATTTAAGAAAAAATAAAAGATTTAAAGAAGAATTAAAATCATTTTTTTTTCCTTCCATAACTTACTGTAGAAAAATTAGTTTTCCATGTAAATTTATAGTTGAAAGAAAAGTTGGATTGATACAAAGTAGATATAAGGTTGGATTGGCTGGACAAATATTTTTTAATTTTTGTCATTTTAAAAATTTGTCCTTTTTTAAAAATATCTTTTTCTTTAAGCTTTCTTGTAGTTTCTGCATAACATAGATTTTGCAAATAAAGTGTGAAATAATGGAAACATTAGAGAAGTGAAAAAAAAAAATTAGCATGGTGTTTTAAACCAGACAACCCTGCAAATAATTGAATTTACATGTGTTAATAGTTGATAATTTCTGTATTAGTTGGATTAAATGTTATTTATATATGTTTATTTATCTATGTAGTACCTATTAAACAGTTTGTCAGTAAGATAGTAGCCATTAAACAGTTTGTCGGTGAAGTAAATATTTCAGCACTAATATAAAATTGCTTGACAGATTCTGCACAGAATTCTTTTTTATTTAACATATTCTTACAATAAAGAAATTTATGCTAATTCTATTTATTTTGCTATGGTTATTTATATTTCATTTTATATACAATTTTATAGTTTTTATATTTTAATTTGAATATTTTTGATCAATTAAAAAAATATATGAACATTATTGATGTGCATATATATTCTTAACTGAAAAAAATGAAATAAACAAATATTTTATCTATAGGAAATTAAATGATTCAATGTATATTAATATTACAAATCATATACCATTAAATATTAAATTATTCATAATACATAAGTTCAATGAATTATGCACATCACATTGCTTCAATATTATAAATTTCAGTGATGAGTTTGAGTGATGTAGTTCAGGTAAGTGAAATTTTTGTAGTTTTAACATGAAGATCTTTTATCATAATTATTAATTTAAAACACAATGTACTTCCATTTCTTAGATTCTGCAGTTATTGCTTTTAAATTTACCACTATTTCTGCTATTTCAAAATTTAAATATTTTATTCACTATTTAAAATTTAACTATCGTTGCAGTTTAGGTTTAATAAGCCCCTTGTTTATTTCTTATAGCTATTATTATTTTTTTTCATAATATAACAGAATGGTTAAAAAAAATAATCACACAAAATGATGGCATTAATCAAAAACCATTCTGACTATTTTTATGCAATAAGTTTTATTTGAATATAAGATAACCCTACAAATTTTGACTTCAGAAAATTTTGTTTTGATATATTTAAGCAATTTTCTTAGATTTAATCTTCCATAATAAGAATTCTTGCAAATTCTATTGGTCATTGATCATCAACCCAATAAAGGATGATACCAAAGATGGTAAAGGTTTGCCTTTTACACAAAATTGAATATGAAATAACAGCCTATCTAAGGGCCGAATATGGTAAAATTCATTTTATTGAGCAGAAAAAATAAAACTTATTTTATCAAATGTTAATTTAGTGAATTTGGATATTTTCTTAAGCATTTTGTAAATATGCTAACCTTTCTCAATAAATAACTTGCTTTTATACTTTTGCATATAATTATTTTGCTATACTAATAATACAATATTTGCTATAATATTGCCACATTATAGCAAACATTGCTAAAGTTTGACGCCATGGTGATGTACCCTGGTGCAAAATTAGCAGCAATTTTAAAAGAAAGAGAATTTTTCAGCCAAACCTACTGCATCATTGTAAAAATAGCACATGTTAGCTGACAATTATAAACTGGGTGAGGCAGTCTACTCAAGGATTAGAACTCGACTTGTTCAACTCAGTTTTTATAAAACAGAGAATAGCACTCAGGATATGTCTAACATAATTGCATTCATACAAGACCCCTCCCCGCCACACCCCATAAATGACAAAAATTTCCTGATAAACGCAGTTTTTATTTCAATTTAAAATATGTCGAATGGATGCTTTAGAATTCAAAATCTAAATTTTACATTACTTAAAAACAAAAACAAGTGTTTTTAATTTAAAACTGAAACATCTGATCATGTTTGCACAATCATGACATAATAGCTGACTTTCCTGTGCTAAGAATGAGAGCCATAGAAGTATATATATTCTCCATGATTTATTGATATTTGAAAGTAAGAACTTTCAACTTTGTTTGTCGGGGGGTATAATGTAACTGTAAATAAATATGTTATACAAAGTTATAAAAAAATAAACACTGAAGATGATATGTATAATCATGTTAAATAATTAAAAAATTTGAATTGAATATATAGTTTTTGGATTACATATACTAACCTCCAGATCCGACTAGAACCATACGAGGAGCTATGTAGTTATTTCTAGCAAAAAAAGTCAAATCATTCTTTGAGAGCTTCCTATACAGATAAAGATAAATAACAGCTTTATTACAGATATAGATTTTTTTCATGCTCAGATACAAATACAACAGTGAAAGGTTATATGTAAATTGGTATGAAATAATAAAGATTTTAATTAAAAACAATATTCACATTGTAAATGGACAATTGAATTACAAATCTGAAATCTCCCACCAAAACCAGAAGAGTTTTAATAATGCTACGACTTTGTTGTTTTTATAACCCAGTGATTGTGGATAAATAAATAAAAAGCTGAATTCAAAATTAATCAGGGGAAAGCTTCAAATTGTTCTAAAACCTTCAGTGAGCTTTTAATGAACACCTAAGCTTTCCTTTTTGTACTAGATGAGCTTTAGTCGCTATGTACAGAGTTTAACTAAAAACTTTTAATTACCATAATATCTCAAAACACACAAAAAATTGTCTATACAGATGTTGTAGAGTTTAAAATTTTGAGTAAAATGAGTACTGACACTTAATATCTTTGTTGAGCACTTAGCTAACAACTCTAATTGAAAGTTTTGCCTACATTGCTAATCAATCAAATTATCAGTCCATCCTACCTCCAATTTTATACGATTTTAAAAATTCGTTGAGGTCTTCAAGGTATTTTTCTAATTATTTTAGGGCTTTATTTTGGATATTTTGAGGATTGTGGTTTAATTTCTTGATTATGGACTAGAGCTAGTAACTTATTTTTGCATTAGCTGGTGCAAATAATAATAATAATAAATAAATATTTGTCTTTTTTTTTTTTTTTTTTTTTTTGAAAGAATTTTTAGTAAGTATAAGTGTATGACAGAGATTATTTTTGAAAAAAGTGTGTGAATAGAATAAATAAATAGTGGCTGGGATGAAATATGTACCAATGTTGCTCTTTGCAACTAAAACTAAAATAAAATCCTAAAATAATTACAAATACATTATGAAGTCCTGTTTAAATTCAAAAAAATATATGGATGGAAAAATAGGAGGCAAGGTGAACTGACAGCTTGATCTGCTCCATATATAAACATACAAGATAAGAAACTTATAACAAAATTTGCAATGGCAATAGTACTAGCGTCACTAATGACAAGGGCGAAGAATTAACAATGATTCAAATTTTACTTATGTTGATGAAATAATTTATGCTTTAAGTTTCACATATCTATTTTTTCCTAAACAAGGCAAAAGCAAATGATATTGCATTTATGCTTCATTTATTTAGCTTATCATATTTGTATCATTCACCATTAACTTAAAAAAAAAAAAAAAAATTATAATATCAAAGAAAAAATCCAGAAAATTCTGCTAAAAACATAAATATATAAGTTTAATAAGATGGAATTGTAAAAAATCAAATTCAGGTACCATGTTAATTTATTCATATTGAGTAAAACTTCATCAAGTATAATATTAGTATTTATTTCAGGGGTGATTCTGGATGAAACTTTTTTTTTGGAAATTCGCATAGCATTTTCGGAAATCGGCGCGCGGGGGGAGTGAGTTCCCCCCCTCCAGCGATCTTCAGACAAAATCAGCAATATTTTAGCGAAATCGGCAATTTATTGAAATCTTTTGCCAAAATCGGCGGTTTTCCGCAATCTTTTGACGAAATCGATGTTTTCTCAAGTTTTTGTAAGTGAAACCGGCTTTTTTTCGACGATCTTTAGACAAAATTTGCTTTTTTATGCTATTTTCTCTCGAAAATGGCGTTTTATTCCCACGATCTTTTGACGAAATCTGCGTTTTTTCCGTGAAACTTTTGATGAAATCGGCGTATTTTTTTAAATATTCTTTTGACAAAATATTTTTAAGCAATCTTTTATCGAAAACAGCATTTTTTCCCGCGATCTTTTAACGAAATCGGCGTTATATCCGCAATCTTTAGATGAAATCGGCGTTTTCCCGCCGTCATCAGAAAGTATCAGCGTTTTATTTGCGATATTTGGTGAAATTGCCGTTTTTTCCGCGATCCGCACAGGAAATTCGCGTTTTTCATCGATCTTTTGACAAAGTTTGTTTACAAAAACATTGACGAAATCGTCGTTTTTCCACGAAATATTGATGAAATGTATGCTATTTCGGCGATCCTATTACGAAATTTGCATTTCTACGTAATATTTTTTTCCGCGCGCAAAACCGTACAAGTTGGCAACTATGCGGAACTGATAACTCAATTTCAAATTTTCGGAAGAGGATGCCTTAAATTTTCGGACGAGAATCACCCCTGATTTATTTATCTATTTTTTTAACTTTTAGATTTATATAATTCTAAAAATTTGTAAAAAGAATTTTTCCTCCATCTGTAATTCTATTATTGTTTCTTATATATTAATATTATGAATATTACAGAACTGATTGCATATTTTTTTATAATAAAAACAATCTGATACTGCTTGGTTATCCCATCGACTGAAATCTATTGCCAAACTCTAAGATTAAATGCCAATAATGGGTTGCCGTACATGCAGGGTAGGCAAGTTTTTGACACATGATGGTTTTTACCGTCATGTCAAAAACCTCTTTGTCAAAAATGTTGAAAACTGTCAAAAACCCCTTTTTTAATGTGTTTTTACATTATATATTTTTTTCATTCTATCTTTAGTATTAAATTGTTTTACTAGAAATATTCAATATCAAAAAGACTAAAGTATATTTATCCATCCAAGAAAAATAAAAAATAATAATTGTATTAAAATACCAGTATGTATATATCTGTTAGAAGATTTCTGCAATAATCTTAAGCTGTTTGGCATAATCTAATTGTTAGATAAAAAAATTCTGTTTCATTTTGGCAAAATTTTATTACATTGTTTGAAATAAAATTGCTTTCTCAGAAATAAGTTTTCTAAAAGCGTTGTAATTCAATTTGTTCATTGTTTGTTCCTATATAGTAAAACTCTATTTATATAAATATATTTTGATATGAATTAAAATATATTTTAATATAATGAATTATATATATGAATTTAATATAATGAATAATATAATGAATTAAAATATATTTTAACAGTTAAGAATTACGTACATCTTTTGACAGGGAGGAATAAGATGTGTTCTTTAAAATTAAATCTTATCGAGATTAAATTTTGAAATCAATATCAAACTTTTTTGTAACTATATTTTTCTTAAGTAATTTATTTCTTAGTCTTATTCTTTTCTTAAAATACATAAATAAGTAATAAACAATCAAATACTATTTATAAGATGAATCCAACAGAACCATTAATTAAAAAGTTAACTGCATTAAAAAATAAAGCATTTAAGAATATCTCTAAATTTAATAATATATTAAGAATAATTTTAAATGTAAAAGATTTTTACTGATACATGATTTCATACACTTTTATTTAAAATTAAGTATGTAAATGTGTATGTAATAAAAATATACAATGTGTTATTTTTTTCAATTTACTTTAAATAGTAGCTAAATAAGTTTAAATAAAATGTATATTGTATACAGGACATAAATAGTTTGACTTTACGGTATCTTAAAATAAATTTCAATTAGAAAAAAATATTTCCTTCTTATTCGGGTAAAAATTTATATCTAGAAATATAAGTGCTGGAATGGTCTATAAGATTCACATGTATTTGCACTAAAGTTAACAAATAAAAATTATGGTATATGTTTGCATAAATTTTTATTGTATTCTGGTTTTTCTTAAACACTGTTTTGTGTTGTGTTAAATTTTAAGTCTACGAGTTTTCACTTAAAATCAGGTTTTACAGTTTAAAATTTTCAAGATTCAGCAAATTGAAGTGCAAGTGGAATTCATCATTTAATTGTATTTATGAAATGCAAAAAATATGCATTTTAAAATATTGCATCTAAGAATATTAAAATTTTTCAATGACCAGTCCATGTTTGACATCCACTGTCATACCATTATAAATGCAGAGCTGCCAACTTCTACGCCTCTTTAAATCATATTAACATGTTTGGAACCAGAAAATTTTTAGAGTGAAATGTACGCCAAATACATTTAATGTTATGCGTTACAAAACTTATTGTTAATTATTAACTACATTTTTAGGTTCTAGTATGTTTGACTTAAAATAGGCATAGTAGTTGGCAGCCATGTAAATGCATTCTTGCATCTCTATGATGATTTTAATGTAAAAATATATATTGAATGTTATTTGATAATTATAATAACTTTTTATTATCATTTAATATTAATGTTTATTGCTGTTAATAGAATTTATATAAAGGAGGTTATGACAGATATTGTTCTTTACCTTTTACTCTTGTATTTTTAAATTGTTTCTATTTAAGAAATGCTCTTCTTTTAAAGAAATCTAACAGACGTAATTGTGAATAATAACAAGAATAACAAGGAAAAATCAATCTAGAAATATATTGTATGTTACATTTATACAATAAATTAGAAGAAATTGAAAATGATAGGTTTTTGACAGAATAAACCAGTAGAAACACTGTTTTTACACTGTCATGTCATAAAAACTACTCTGCTTACAGCTCACATTCACTTAATATTAAACACGAAACATTGTTACATCATAAAGTGATTTTAAATTCGACCTTTCATCTGTACTTTTATTAATGTTTTACTAATTAATTTGTTATTTCAATCGTCATTTGTATAACTTGGCTTATAAGTTGGTGATTTCTATAATTTGGCGAAATTGGTCAATGGGATAACCAAGCAGTATCAACAATCTTTTTATTTTATCTGTGGAAAAGTGAAAATATGTAAATACATATAAAAAAATTACATACTTAATATTTTCAGTAGGTCCCAAAACTGGTTTTTCTAAGGGAGTTCCTTGATAAGCAGTAAGATGGAGATAATCCATTGTAACTAATTTTAAATCAGTTTCAGCTTCTTTCAATTCATTTAAAATTACGTTTCTTTCTTTTTCAATGTCTTGTTCATCCATTTTGGCATTATTTATCATATCAGCTAAAATTTCTACAACTAAAAATAATTGAAAAATATTTTTTATAATAGTTGAATCTACAATAATAATTTTTTTAATAAATAATAAATCTACAACATAGAACAGCATGGGATTTAGAATGGATATCATATGAGTTAGGATTATACAAATCAGAATATGAAATAGGATTATTATTTTAAAGAGGAGGAAGACTAATTCTGCATACTTTATGCCTAAATTAATAATAATTTGGCAAAATAATAATAATTAAGAAACTAAAATGTCAGATATGTTTGCATAATTTACTTTTGACTTAATCTTATATTTTTATAGAGAGAAATATCACTTTGAAATACAGTAGACTCCCTCAAATCTGCACAGCTTGGGACCAGAGGTTTTGCAGATTTTAGAATTTTGCAGATTTCTGGTCTTTGCTTTGTTTATATATTTTTTAAATAATTTGAATGTAATTAATAATAAAATCAAAAATATAATAAATGCATACAATATACTAAAATATTTAAAAAAGTAATAAACTAAAATAATAAAAATTTAGATTTTTTTTTATGATTAATAAACTAAAAGGAAAGATCAAGTTAATAATCAATAATGTACAATTAAATATTCATTATAAAAGAGGAAATGTGTTTTTTATTAATTATTCAATGAAACTTGCCTCATAAAGGTAGATTACTAATTCACATCAGGATCATAAAATAACGAAACTTTATTTAAGGTTTAGCAGTCTTAATAACTAAAAAAGCTTGATTGATATATAAATATATTTGGTAAGACTGTGATTACCAATGATATTAGCAATATCTTTATTTTTTCAGAAATAAATTATTCTTTTTTTATGAAAAAACATGAATTCAATAACCTTAACAAAAATCTTTAATTAAAAAATGTATGGAACTGATATAAAACTGAAAAAAAATTAATTTATGCACCTACATCTGAACTGAATGTTTCATTGTTTACATCCGTAAAATATGTGCGGATTTTAGAGAGTTGCGAATTTTAGAAGTGTGGATTTGAGAGAGTCTACTGTATATTAAATTTAAGCAGCAAATTATTTGTTCCTTTTTTTCCTTTTTGAGGGTTATGTGTGTGAAAAACGAAAAGTCAATTGCCTTAAATATCTCAATTACAGTAGAACCCCAATAATTCGGAATAATTGGGACCAGGCCCAATCCGGATTATCCGGAGAATGTGAACAAATGAAAGAAAATAATGTATAATATTCACTTTTATGTTGAACATAATCAATACTTACAGACACTAAAAATGTTTACTTTGTAATTATGAAATTTGTCATATTCTACCATTTTTGAGGGCCGCATGGTCACGCATTCTCTTGAGCATCCTTCCTCCTTTTACTTCAATTTTCCGCAAGTGATTTGTAGAAGGATTTTGACACAAAGATAAGGAAACAGTCTCAAGAAGATTGTTTCCAAGAGTAATTGATAGATAGAGGTCCTATTGACTGGTTGACAAAAATCTGATCGCGATCCTTATCAGTCAGTGTGTCTATAAGGACTATATTACTTTGCTTTCTTGCAATGCTCTGAGTAAAACTTCATTAAGCAGTGAGCTTAAGATGACATTTCCAAATGGATTAAATAGAAAAGTGTGAAAATTGGAATTGGCAAAGCTTAAATGATGTATAGGTGTTTCTTTCATAGATAACATTAAAGAGTTTAAATGAGAAAGCTTGAGGTATTCTTACGAAAAAATTTCAGAAAATACTTATTTATTCGGAATATGAAGTCGAAATAAATTTATGTTATGGAAATTTTCCGATCACTTCTCAAACTTAAAAAAAAATTCCACAATCCAGAATTCCACGGATTGGATTCCATGATCCCAAATTGATCCAGAGATCCGAATTAACGGGGTCCAGATTTGCAGGGTTCTACTGTACTTGTATTTAGATACATCAAATCATTTATTAGGCAAAAAATTTTAGAAAATGTTTTTTCTTAAAACAAAAATGGTTTTAAAAAATAAAATATTTCTATATTTTTTCTCATTATACAACAAATATTTTCCACTGGTTTTTAATTTTCAAAAAGAAAATACTTATTTCAGCATGACTAAAGTAAAAAAGTTATTTATCAAATTGATAAAGTAGTGTTCAATCCAGTTTAAATCCGAAATCCTGATGATAGCTAGGTACATTTTTTAGTGTCATTTGTGTGGGATTTTTTAGGGTCATAAAAGTGTATTAATCATCTTTTAGGTAGTATTCAGGTACTTTTATATTGTATTATTAAGATAAATTTTAGCATTCTAAATGTGTTTATTTTAAAAGAATAATTCAGACGTTTCCATTTTAAAAAATATATATATAATATTGTGTGACAAATATGATTATACCTGAGAATTCTAAATAGAGTTTGTGGCAATCATTTTTTAAATCTTTGATAAAAGAAAGATAATTCAAATTACAAAATGTATATAATTCAAATTAGAGTTGCAACTATTAACTGGTCATAGTCAAGCAAATCGGCCCATTCAGCCTATCTGACGAATATTTGGCTTTGGCCAAATATTAAACCATTATTTGGCCTTGAATGAATAATAGTGAAAGGTATGTTTTTATAATTATAGAGTGAAATTTTTTTATTGAATAATTTATATTCTATATGTATAGTAAAATTTTTATTTGAAATTAACTAACACTTTTTTTTTTCTTTTAACTTTCATACTCTGAAATGATTTTATCTACCTATTTTTATATAAGAAGGTAATTAAAAAATCATATTAAAACTTTTTGTATCAATAAATACAAAAATAACTGTAATAAGCTAACATAATCTGTTAAATTTAAAATTAACCTACTAAAAAATTTCTAAAAAACTGTTACAGCAAAATCTATTTATTTATTTATTATTATTTTTTAATGCATGCATAATAATAGGTTTAAATATTCAGCCTTGTTACATAAAAAATATTTTTTTCAATGTTTTTAATTAGATCTATAAAGAACATCATACATACAATGCATTAGCTATAGATGTATTTATGTATAACAAATACAGTAGACTCCCTCAAATCCGCACAGCTTGGGACCCAGAGTTTGTTGATTTAAATCAAATTGATATTTTTTAAATCATTGATTTAAATCAATTTTTCTTTACAATCATTTTTCAATAAATTTAAGATGTAAACAAGCATATTAATGTACTTTAATGTAATTTAGCTTTGTATAATACAGATAAACAGCTTTTAGAAAGGTAAAGCTCAATCTTTGTCAAAAAGTAAAATACAATGTAAAGTTTAGAAGAAAATGCTTTCAAAATAATCTTGCAACAAAAAGGAAAATCTAACTAAAAACATTAAATGTTGGAATATTTACTTATTAGTATTTGAAAAACTTCTGCAAGTTGAGATAAAATAAAACTGTATGACTGTGTGCTCCACTTTGGTGATGCCTATTATATTAAAGTTTGACCAAAATCTGAACCATTCAATTTTTCTTTTGAATTTAACATACTAGATCTCAGCCTTTTTAGAATAGTGGAAGGTAAGGTATTTGTTACAGTTATGGAAGAGCCTGATACTCAAAAACTTATAGAATTAATGATCAACTAGCTTTTTAATGCCATAACTTCAGTGGAACGAATGTTATCTGCCTTTTGTTTAGTACATTTGAAAAGTAGAAATAGATTCATAAAGTTGCTAAACTCCTTTTTCTATATCAGCCATTTAACAAAACAAAATATAATAACTTAGTTTACAATTAACTTTCAAATGTTTAAAATTTTATGTATTGCAGTTATTTTTATTTTAACTATAATACTGAAGGTTGAATTGATTTTTGACATCTGATTTGTACTTTTCCATTCATTTTATGTAATAAAGATTTTTCCATAGCCTAAAATTTCATCTTTGAATCATTTATGTAAATTGTGTAATATTAATAATATATATTGATAATAATTACAATTTGCATGTATGTGTAAATATAATTTATATTTTATAAATTAAAAGAAAAGTCATATAAAAACAATACTATGTGTGGTTTTTTAAAAAAATAAAAAAAATCTGATTTAAATAAAAAAAATCCAGTTTAAATTTTAAAAAAAAAATCAATTTTTTTTTATTTGTATTAAAAAAAAAAAAAAAAAAAAAAAAAAAAAAAAAAACCACAAACCCTGTTGGGACCAGAGCTTTTGTGGATTTTAGAATTTTGCAGATTTCTGGTCATTGCTTTGTTTACATTTTTTAAACAGTAATTTGAATGTAATTAATAATGCAATCTAAACTATAATGAATGCTTACAATATAATAAATGTAATAAATAATGTAATAAACTAAAATAATAAAAATTTAGATAATTTTTTAAATAATTAAAATATTAAAAGCGAAGATCAAATTAATAATCAATAACGTATGATTAAATATTCATTTTAAAGATTAAATGAACTTTTCTTAAATTATTCACTGAAACTTGCCTCATAAAAATACATTGCTAGTTCACATCAAAATCACAAAATAAAGAAGTTTTATTTAAGGCTTAGCCAGACTTAATAATCAAAAAAGTTTGATTAATGAATAAATATGTTTGATCAGAAGATTGTAATTATCAGTGATATGAGCAATAGCTTGATTTTTTTTAGAAATAAATTTATTCTTCCTTCATGAAAAAAACATAAATTCAGTAATATTAAAAAACTACAAATTAAAACATATATGGAATTGATATAAAGCTAAAACAGTCAAATTTTCCCCCTATATCTGAACCAAATGTTCCATTCTTTTTACATCTGTAAATTATGTGCGGATTTTATTACTGCAGATTTGAGGGAGTCTACTGTATTTAAATTGTAAAAGCTGCAGCACATAAGTTGTTTTTTGTTATAATGCAGTAGAAATTAAATATAATTTAAATAATTTAAGTGTATTATTATTTCTTATAAAATAATGAAAGAAATGTAAGTACTGAATTCATTTAGTTAGTATGCATGTATGTATGAATATGTATGCTTTACATTAAAATTTATTTTATATTTTCTTTCATTTGAAACTTAAAATTTATGTTGTCTAGTGCTTTTAAAATTTTGTGAATTTTTTTTTTAATTTAACAGCAACAACATACATAATATCTATTAAATTATTACAGTACCTAAGATCAGGGATGCCACTCAGAAAATAGCAAAAAAGAGGAAATTATGCATAAAGTAAAATTTACGACATTTTTCACAACTTTATGTGTGAATTTTGAAAATTATATCTTTATATATAAAAATCTTCTGTGCGTGTGTATGTAATTGAACTCCTCCTAAACGACTGGACTGATTTTTATGAAATTTTGTGTGTGCGTTCCAGTAGATTCGAGAATGGTTTAGATTCACATTTTGTCGAAATTGATTCAGTACTTTTTTAGTAATTAGGCAAAAACTAATAGTTAGTGATTTTTCGCTAATTAAAAGTGCTATATATATTAAAGAAAGTCAGGATTTCGTATTAATCATAGCGCAAAAAAAATCTACCATACCAAAAATCTTGAAAATTGGGGTAAAAATACTTCTTATAACATCGAGTGCCGCTAAAAATGGATTTTCGAAAATTCCACCCCTACGATGAGTAGAAAAAAGAACGAACTTTTTAAAAATTCCTGAAAATCGGCTTCTGTAGTTATTTTTCAACTGATAACATATTTTAGTGCATTTTTTCATTCTGAATCGAATGGTACTAAGCAAATTCATTTAAATCCAGTAGTTCGTGAGATAATTCACATTTTCCTAATTTGGTGATGTGTTCGGCGCAAAAACCTGAAATTTTCAATGCTTATCTTTATATATATAAATCTTCTGTGCTTGTGTATGTCACTGAACTCCTCCTAAACGACTCGACCGATTTTAATGAAATTTTGTGTGTGCGTTCCAGTGGATTCGAGAATGGTTCAGATTCATATTTTGTCGAGATTGATTCAGTACTTTTTTAGTAATTAGTCAAAAACTAATAGTTAGTGATTTTTCGCTAATTAAAAGTGTGGAATAATTTCGAAGAATAGAGTGCGGACGGAATGTCCGAGCGGTCTAATGCGCCAGATTTAAGCTTAGCTTAACCCTACTCCTGACAAACATGTATGCTTTACAATAATATTTCCTGTATTATAATTTTGATTAACCGACTTCAGAAAATCGTTAACTTTTAACTAAAAAGAGAAAAATAAACTTTTCTATCAAAAATTGAACCGACTTCAAAAAATACTGAAGAGTGAAAAACAATTTCTTACATAATTGTAATAGGAAATTAAACTAAGAGCGTAGTGTTTATCGCGCGTATTACCATATTTACGTACATTTATTTGATATCCTGGAGTTGGTGCCAAGAAGGACAACGTCTGTCGGGTCCGCTAGTTGTTTATAATAAACTAAATAAAAAATTACAGCTTTTCTTTTGTTGTAAACTTTTAATTTATAAGAGTAAGTTAAAATGATTTTTCTTTAGTTCACAGTATTTTACATCAATTAAGAACCCAGCAACAGGTTCAGTGAAGAATTTTATGTATTGCGTCATTTTAAACCAATTCAAGTAACCCAGCAATAAATTCAATGATTATTCCGTGAGTGAATAGCAAAATTTTACAGGTTTTTTTTTTAATTTGACGAAAATAACTGTTTTATTTCATGATCGTTTGGCGAAAATCGCCGTTTTATTTAGCGATCGTTTGACGAAAGTCGCCGTTTCACATCATGATCGTTTGAGATGAAAATCATCGTTCCACATCGTGATCTTTTGACAAAAATCGTCGTTTCACATTGCGATCGTTTCAGAAAAATCACCGCTTCGTTTCGCGATCGTTTGACGAAAATCGCCGTTTAATATCGCGATCGTTTGACGAAAATCGTCGTTTTACATTGCGATTGTTTGACGAAAATCGCCGTTTTATTTAGCGATCGTTTGACGAAAATAGACGTTTCACATCATGATTGCTTGACGAAAATCATCGTTCCACATCGCGATCGTTTGACAAAAATCGCCGTTTCACATCATGATCGTTTTACAAAAATCGTTTCACATCGCGATCCTTTGACAAAAATCGCCGTTTCACAAAAATCACCGTTTCGTTTCGCGATCTTTGACGAAAATCGCCGTTTTATATCGCGATCATTTGACGAAAATGGCCGTTTTATTTAGCGATCGTTAGACAAAAATCGCCGTTTCACATTGCGATCGTTTCAAGAAAACCACCGTTTCGTTTCGCGACCGTTTGATGAAAATTGCTGCTTTATATCGCGACCGTTTGATGAAAATTGCTGCTTTATATCGCGACTGTTTGATGAAAATAGCCGTTTTTTTTTTCGATCTTTTAATGAAAATCGATGTTATATTTCGCGATCGCTTGACGAAAAAGTCTGCTGTATTTCGCGATCGTTCGATGGAAAAGGCTGTTTTATTTCGCGATCGTTTGATGGAAAAGGCTGTTTTATTTCGCGATCGTTCGACGAAAATCGTTATTTTATCTCGTGATCGCTTAACGACAATCGCGAATTCTTAAAAAAAAGCGGAAATCCGCCAAAAGGCGGAAAAGTGGCATCCCTGTAAGATATTGCATAGTCAATATTTTAAAATTTATTTTCTTAAAGATATTTCCTTATTTTAAATCTGAAAACATACACTACACATTTCTTTAGTACTGTCAGCTAAATAGCCAACTTTTTTTGTTGTGAGCTTCACAAAGTCTACATTGATTTTTTTCCCCACCATTTTACAGGATATCCTTTTTATTAGTGATTTTTCTAAAGATATTAACATGGTTCATACAGAATTGGGAAGAAAAAATCCAAGGAGTACAGAAAAAATCCAAGGAATCCAAAAAACTTTAAGGACTTGCCACTTTTGTCGTTATTTATGTGGCATATACTAGCCCACCCCAATTTTTAATGCCCCATTTGGAGAGAAGAACATTTCAAACAAATTTTTCTCTATTAGAATCTAATTATTGGTGCTGAAATTTCACAGAATTCACAACCTTGGTGATTTTATAAGTTTAAATAAAAAAATACACAATCAACTTTTCTAAAGCAGTGACCAATGGCCATATACACAGAGATCAGTTAAACTCGAAACACTTATTATATGTATTGCATATATCTAAAAAAAAAAAAAAAAAAAAAATGCTAATGCAACATACACGAAAAAATATAACAACTTCTGAATTTATTCTTTTAGAGCAGCGATAAGGTAAAATGTGTAAAGCTGACATCTAACAAATATTTAAAGCATTAACAATTTTCTAAAATAATTTAAATGAGTTTTTCTTTCTTCTTAAATCAAAGATATCTTGGATTTGGAAAATTGATTATGCTTTAAATATTTGGTTTGATTAAAGATGTCAGCTTTAAGAACTGTATTTTGGGTGTCAGTTTTAGAGTACTTTACCTTAATCACTTTCTTTGAAGGTGAATATTGTCCATGACATATACAGAAAAGTGAAAAAAAAAAAAAGCATCATTATTAATAATAAAGTAAGATACTAGTCCCCATTATCTGCTCTTGAATACTTTAATTAAATTATGTACACATACATAAATAAAATATAGATGAAATGATTTACAATAATCTGGGATAAAAGATTTTTATGAGAGCAATATCGCTCGTGTGAAAAACCGCAGTACATTTTAAGGAGTTTCTAAGGAGTATTTTGTTTATCTAAGTAGTTCTAACTACTACTTGGGAACATTTTCATTTCTAAATAGTTTCTAAGGAGTCTGTACGAACCCTGTATTAAGATTTCTTTTCTTTCTTTTTCTTTTATTTAAAAGTTGAAATTTATGTCATTATTTAAAAATGTAACAACAACATACATAATAGCAATCTACTAAATCATAACTAGAAAATACCTAATAAAAAACCTTTTTTTTTTGGGGGGGGGGGGGATTATATCATTGAGACAGTTTTTAGACTGAACACAGCCAAATATTTTTACAGAATAAAATAGTACTTTAAAAAATTAAACTTGCATATAATTAATTTTTTTAAATAAATTCATAAATTTTAATGGACATATTTATGAATTTTCCTTTTCACTTTTATGTTAAAGAGCAGAAAAAATCAAGAAAATTGATACTATTTTTATGTATATTTGAAGTTTTAATAATTCCCTACAAAAATTTTAAAACTGCAGTTTTTGTCTTGGCGGGAATACGTTGCATTGCGGACGAAAGTGGCTGTGACGTCATTTGCCATGTAAACACATTGTGCAACCTTGCTGGCTTAAGCATTTGACATATTTCTTATATGTTTTTAAATTTCTTGTATCAAAAATGAGTAGCAAAGTGTGTTATAAATATTGTATAGTGCCATGTTGCACAAATAGTGTAGTAAATTTGCCTGATAAGCACTCTTTTTAGTGTTTCTAACTGTTATGATAACGATAAGTTATTCTGATGTTAACTTGATAGAAATGTTTTATAAATTTATAATCTGCTATTCTTCATTTGTATGTGTATTTATTGATTGAATCTAAATAAAATTTTAATATATATAATTTTTTATCATTAAAAATATGAATGGGAATAATCACATATGGAACAGAAAAAAATATTTATGTATCATACATACAGTTATTCATTTTTATCTAGGCATATTAAGAAGTGCCTTCAAGTAATTGATAGCTTATGTTTGAAATAAATACATATATATTCATTATTCAATAATCATAATGCAATTTTTTGGAAACCTCTAATTTTGATATCCATCCTTAATGCATAAAATAAACATTAACATAAAAAAAGGAAAAAATGCAATCACTTATGAAAACAAATTTTCACTGAAATCATTCATTCTCAGCAAATTTTATAAGTATTTTTGCATTAATAGCATATCCAGAAAAAAAAATGAGGGGGTGGGGAGGTAAGAAAAGGTTTGTTCTACATTAAGAAGTTTTAATGTATGTATAGAAGTTTATATGTACAGAAGTTTTAATACACTGGAGAATTCAAAGTTTGGGGGATTGTAAAGGGAAATTCTAACCCCCTAAATAACACTTTTGGCTAAATAATTTTTTTTGGGGGGGGGAGGGGGGGGGAAAGTTCAATATTATATGTTTATGTTGTGTGTACACAATTAAGCTTTTTTTCGTGAAAATTTATACTTTATCTCAACTGTAAAATAAAATTTTTACTACTGAAAATATAAGCTATTTTATGCCTATATTTTTATTTATAATTATTATTTACCATTATATATTTTTAATATAAGAAACCGATATAATTGATCACCTTTCACAACAACTATTTTTTTCAAATAGTTGAATAGTTGTCAAATAGTTTTTTTAAATTGACAAAATTCACGGGCCACTAACCAATACTGGACCACAGGTTGTGCATCCCTAAGTTAGAGCATAAAATTTTAAAGATTTTCAACTTTTAATTCTTGGTTATTTGGGAAAGGTTATTGCAGGGAATTGGAAATTTTTTACAATGGTATTAAAATCTGCCAAAACACAGTGACTTCTACCTCTTAGCAATATCCTTTTACAGAATTGAAACACACGTACGTCATAGAAGATAATTTTGCTTGTTACACAGATCTTCTCTCTTTCACGAAAGTCAGATGCACATTACCTATTAGGCTGAAGTCTAGGGGCCCAGAAGAAAAGGGACCCCAGTGATAAGATTATCGATCATCCCTCTGTTTACATTTTATTTTTCAAAGTCTGATTAGGAACAACTGCATAAAAATTACAATGGAAAAGAAAATATAATGTAACATTAGTTTAATATATTTAATAACAAATAAAAAAAAAAAAAATTAGGTCTAAATTTTACTTGTTATTCATTATTTTAAATATTTACACAACATAATGGCAGTTCCAGTTTCGGTTTGCTGTCAATTACTTTTTTTTTTTTTTTTTGTATTTTTGGTTATCTGAGCACCAGTGTTAAACATAACATATACAGGTGTGTATATATATATATATATATATATATATATATATATATATATATATATATATATATATATATATATATATATATATATATATATATACATCATACATATATATATATATATATAAATGTATGTATTTATATAAACATATGTACATTTCATATAATATATAACACTGGCACCTGTCTAACCAAAAAGTACATTTTTTTCCTATAGTCTATGAACACCCATTACTTGACCAGTTGCCTACAGTCCATTTACAAAATGTAAAACTAGAGTACATTTTTCAATGAGAACAATTACATTTTTATTTGAAATTATAAAATTTATTTTGGATTATTCAAGCTTTTTTTTATATAGTTATTTTCCTTAAAATTTTTATTTTACCTTTGGGTACATCACTTGGCAGACATCTTGCAAAAAAAGCCATTTCTTCTCGCCCAGTATATGAACTTACTTGTGCCCCAATACTGGTAATATCATTTTCCAATTGTTTTTGAGACCTTTTATTGGTACCCTAAAAGCAAAGAAGTGCAATTTCAATTAACTGTTAAGTACAATGGCCATGTAAGAAAAGCAATGCATAATAATTGCTCATGTATTTTACTGAAATTTATTTTGATATTATTGTTGAATTAAGGATGAGATTTTCAGTTTGAAAAATAAGTAAACAAAAAACACATTAAAATAGAGACATAATTGTCATGTTTAGTCCTTGGCCAATGCTTTTTAAATTTTGCATTGTAACAGAATAATGGACCATCAAATTTAATGCAATAAATAGAGTGTGATTTTCTTTTTTCTTAACTATTCAGGGTTGCCACTCTAATCTTGAAAAAAAATTCCCTGTGTTTTCTCTGTACTGCAAAGTGTTTATTCTATGTTGAATGTGCAAAAATATATGTGTGCATGTATGCCAGTTAGCCACCTTGTAATTTGCCATTACCCAATTAATTGAGAAATATAATACACTATATGATATGAGCAAATGAAAAAACCCTTTAAAGTTACTACGCTTTTTATTAAATCCCACGTTTTACATTATTAATAATAAAAACAGTATAGCAATACTCAAGCATTCTGTTAAAAAATACTTTGAAATATTTGTAAATGAATGGTTAAAATATGTAAAAACTTTGTATCTAATAACTTAAAGAATATAAAAATTTAAAAATTAAAAGAATCTTACCTAAAAATCAATTATCTTGAACATAATATCACAAAAAATTGCAGAAACAAAAAAGAAATGAAAAGAGGAAAAAATACTTACTTTATGCATTCAAATTAATATTTATACTAAAATACAGAACACTTAAAATATAGGATAACTTTGATACACAACATCAGTTTATTTTTTATCTTAAAAAATATCACAAGATAACATTCGGCTTTCAAAATGAAAGCCGAAATAAAATATTTTATGTTTGGATATTGTAGGAAAAAAATTCCCTGTGTTTTCCAGATTTTTTAGGACTTTTTAAAAATTCCCTGGATTTTTCTTGTTTTGGGAGGGGATTTTAAAATTCCTGTGTTTTACTGGTTTTCCAGGTAGCGTGGCAACCCTGCCATTTTGTACAAACTGATTTTCAAATGAGTCATTGATCTTAATAAATCATGAAAACACTTCTTGTGATGACTGCAGTGGATACAGCCTCGGGAACCAATAAACCCGCAATTCAAAAGGAAATGAATGACAACTTGATTACAGAAGACTGACCATTGGTAATGATATTATCATTCAATCTTCTATAAGTGGATAATCTTTTTTTAAAACAAAACAAATTAGCCTGTTATTTAGAGCTTTTTTGATATGGATGGGGGTTCACAAGCATAGCTTTCCCTAGTAATAAAAAAACACAGGGTTGGCAAATTTTTGCCGAAGTGGAAAAAACCACGGTAAAAACCATGAAAAAAACCATCCCGGCAAAAATCCTTTTTGCCACAATTTTTGCCACTGGCAAAAATTAGTATTTAAAAAAAAGGGTTTTAAAGATTTTATTTTAATTACGTGAAGCAAGACCTAAGAGATACTGATAAACTTATAACATAGGAATACTCTGGTCACTGGTAAAATCTTCTAAATGAAGATATATCTCCACAAACAATTACAAAACATGTCACTGAAATGCAAAATTTCTTTTGTGATCACCATGCTCCACATACTTACAAGGAAGGTCTCCATACTGGGCGTAGTTTGAATATTTTGAAGAAAAAAAAATACAAATTAAACTATTTATGTTCGTAATAAAGGATCATTCAAATTTAGCATCAGAATTACAGTAGAAAGTCAGAGAAAAAAATTAAATATTTTTAAACATTTGGCATGGAAAAACGAATGCATCAAGGGATTTAGGGAGCAGTACTTTTCTTCGTCAAAGGCAAATGTTTTTTATTGTAATTGAAAATTGTTTATTAGCGAATTTTTATAATGTGTGTAAATGGTATTTAGTGAATTTAAACTTAAACAATGGGAGATTTCAATTCAAATACTGTATTAAATATATATATTGCTTGCTTCTCAAGTTGTTTAATTTATCACTAAAAAAATCAAGGTAGGTAAGTTTTTATCATAGGTAGAAAAAACCTGGTTAAAACTGTCCTGGCAAAAATACGTTTTCGCCAAAGTGGTGGCAAAAATAGTCTGCCCATTTAAATTTTTCCCCAAAAAAAGAATTCATGAAAGAAAAAAAAACTTAATACTTAGTTGAAAAATCAATATTCTAAATTTATTTTTGAACTTTTATTTAAAATAAGTATAATCATGCATTTTATAACATGTAATGAATCCGTTCTTGGTGTGTAAGAGAGAGGGAGAAAAAATCTAATTTCTGAAAAGACATAACAGAATTTTTTCAATACATAATTTTCCATTTAATTTAATTATATTTTTAATCTGTAACAGACTAGTTTCATCAGATAAATAATTATAAATTAGTACCAAAGACTTTCAGACTAACAAGGAATTTTTTCAATAAATAATTTTCCATTTAATTTAAATATATTTTTAATCTGTAACAGACTAGTTTCATCAGATAAATAATTATACATTAGTATCAAAGACTTAAATATTTACATATTTTTAAGACTCATTACATAAAACAAAAGTAGCAAAGTTATATAAAACCTTTTGATAATTAAAAAATATATATTAATGTCTGACAAAATAGGAGCAAAATTATTTGCATTGTAAAATTGTAAATATATTTTTTAAAAGTCAAACTTTATTCAGTCAAACTTTTCAGAATCAAGTAAACAAATACAAATATGCTGATTGTGCTAACAATATGAAATGTATGTTACTATTCTTTGCTAATTGTACAGACTTTGAAAAAAAATGTCAAGTTGGCAACATTGCAGCCTTAACTATAGCGAAAGTATGTTTATACAAAGTGTATTTTCTGTATAATCATTAACTAAATCAAGCATTGGGTAAATGTCAAAATTCTTGGCGGGCCACAAATAAATTGTTAGTGCGCCACGTGTTTGACATGCCTGGTATTAACAATGCCAACACTGGTAAAAACTTAATAAAAGTGAAAAGTAACACTCACTCTATAAGCCATATGCTCAAGAAAGTTAGACGCTCCATTGTTTTCAGGTGTTTCATAACGACTGCCTGCATCAATCCAAACACCAACAGTAGCAGCAGAGGAATCTGAATATTCTGATGCAACTTTAAATCCATTATTTAAAGATGAAACTACAGTCTCAGGAATATTTAAGAGTGTTTGGTTATAGGAAACAGCTGGAAGGTGTGCTTTGCGAACCTGTAAAATAATTTATCATAAATTAATACCTAATTAATATATAATATGAATTTTATCTAATTACTTAGAAAGTACTATTGTTTTATGAATCAATAAATTTATAGTATGTTTAAAATAAACTATAAAACTAATAGAATAAAAGCAGTACTTGCATATTATTTGGGTCAGGTAAATGGCTATACCAAAAATGGTTGTCAACAGCCAATTTTGTTTATTATTGTCTCTTGCTAATCATGTTCAAAACAGTAATTTAATATACATTTAATAAGCACATACAGACATGCTACAGGCTCAGCAAAGAAAAAGCTGAAGTTTTACAGCCTTGCAGACTTTTGACAAAATTAGCATTTTTTGCAACTATTTGGCAATAATCATACTTTTTTCCATGGTCTTTTCAATGAAATTTGCATTTATCTATGATCCTTTAGCGAAATTCATAGTTTTTCACAGGGTTGTTATGTTTAAAACATTTCGTTTAAAACAATGTTTAAAACATGATTATTGCTAATAATGTCATAAAATTTATGAAATAAAATTGTATTAAAAATTTCTAATTAGCTGTATATACTAAAAGACATTCAAATTTTATTAAAATTATAAATTGGTTATTTAATTTTAATTAAGTATTTAAAGTAAAATTACATTTGTAAGTAAACATACTTTCTGTAAATCGTTACATTATAATAAATTTAGTACTTAAAATACAAATTATGCAGTACAATAAGCTGTTTACACTAACCCCTAGTAGTGTGTCTACACTAACCCCATGCTAACATTGTGAAGTTATTCTTCAGTTATATTCATTTAACTAATTTAATATCTTAATGAAACTTATAGAAATAAAGAAGACAATTTACACTTGTCTTATAGCAACTTGTTTATTAGATTCTAAATTTAAATTCTTTGTGCTGCAAAAATGAAAAAGAAATCGTATTTTTTACTTTTCATGCATGAAATTAAACTTCTTGCAACTATTCAAAAACTTTTTAACCCTTTGCAACAAAATTTTTGCTTAGTAAGGAGTACAATGTTGTCAGTTTGTGTAAATTTTTTGGTAATTTTTTCTACATTATTGAAATTGTTATTTTGAATGTCCACACTAACTCCCCTTCTCCCCTATTAACTGCAAAATATTTCATGATTATCGAAAAACGATTTTTTTTTTTTTTTAAATCAAAAATAAAACTTTTTTCGAACTATTGCAAAGTTTATAATTAGCAAGAAATTAAATTAAGAGCTAACATTAAAAGTAAGGCAATTGTTTGTTATTAGTGTTTTCTCATTTTAATTTATCTTTTTTTTTTTTTTTTTTTTTTTTCACTCAATAACGAGAATTTTCATGATGCACTCAAGAAGTGATTTTCTTTCCTTTCTCCTTTGTTTAAAAATTTCATCTTCTCAGATTCAGACGCCTAAGAATTGAATACTGTTTTCCTTTTTCTTATAAATGCCATATATCATGATTTATAGTCATTTATTTTTTTACGACTAGTATTTTGTCCTTAAATGCCATTAAAAATCAACCAACAATGTCAAATCTATCACTATTTTTCGACAGATTGTTTTTCTGTTACAGGGCTTGAATTTCAGGGCGGGATGGCGGGATTCGCGCCCGAAATTTTGAAATCCCGCCCAAAAAAATATCGTAGGCGGGAGGCTCCCGCCCAAAAAAAGTCCCGAATTTTCCGAAAAATTTTGCATTTTAAAACTACAATTAACTTCCCACTTTTTTTTTTTTTTTTTTTTTTTTTTTAATTTTGTAATATTTTTGTGCGACTGAATGACATATTTTGCTGCAAAAAATCGTTGGAATTCATGCTATTTTTCCGCAACCAATCGTCAAATTTTGCATTTTTTTCCCCGTGATCAATTGACAAGTTTCCTGCGATTTACCGTCGTGAGAACGGAGTAATTTTGTTTCATAATTTTGAAAAAATTAACGCACTCAATTTCAAAAGTTATGAAACATCGTTTATCAACTCCGAAATTTGGATAGTTATGTCTAAATTTCCGGGCTAATTACCGATTTTTCATAGCTTTTGAACCGAGCTGAATTGCATATTTTCACAATTAATTTCATCAATCGTTCGCAGAAAATTTTATTAGATTATCGTGATAAAAACGGCAATTTTCTCAAAAAATCGCGAAAAAAAAAGAAAAAAAATCGACTTTCCTTAAAAGATCTTGATAAAACACGAATTTCTTTAAAAAAAATTGCAGAATAAACACGAATTTCGTGAAAGGATCGTGAAATAAACGCGAATTTCGTAAAATGATTGCGGAATAAACGCGAATTTTGTGAAAGCATCGCGGAAAATAGGAGAATTTTGTGAAAGGTTCGCCATATAAACAGTGTTGTGTGAAAAGGGGCAGGTGGGGGCGAAGAGACCGTCGCTCCGGGCGCAGAAACTTAGGGGCGCCGATTTTCTACAACCAACATCATTTTTGGCCGGTAAGAAGAAAATGAACACTAAATTGAAACTTTGCCCCAAGAGCAGTTTTCTCTTTTTTTTCTCCCCTGCATTTGAATTTCTATAAAGGATCGTGGGAAAACACCAAATTTATCAAAGGGTTCTTCAGGGGTGCTTTTTTTAATTTGCAGCAAATTTTCTGAAAAGTTACAGCAGATTGTGTGAAAGGGGGGGGGGAATTTACTTTAGACTCTGTGTTTTCACTCAACCTAAAATCAACCTGAACTAGGGGTGATTCTCGTTCGAAATTTCCGAAAAAAAAAGGCATCCTCTTCCGAAAATTTGAAATTGGGTTATCAGTTCCTAAAGGGCAAAACTAGCACTAGCCACTGGCCACAGGGCCAGTAAATGATAAATAGTGGCCAGTGAAAAATTGTCTATCAGCGGCCACCTTATGGCCACTTTTTTACAAGGAGATAATATATTTTACTTACATTTTATCAACAATTCTACTTTTTTGGGTTCCAGTATATTTATATTAACATATTTATTTGTGCTATTCAGTCTTACATTAATACTTATAGAAATTTTAACTGTTTAGTACTTTTAAATAAAAAAGTGGCCACTAGTTTAAACATCGTGGCCATTTGAAAAATTAGTCTTACTGGCCAGAGGCCGCTGAAGAAATTTCCCAATTATGCCCTATATCAGTTCCGCATAGCTGCCAACTTGTACGGTTTTGCGCATGGAAAAAACAATCGCAGAGAAATGCAAATTTCGTAAAAGAATGGCCGAAAAAGCACACATTTCGACAATATTTCGCGAAAAAACGACGATTTTTACAATGTTTTTGCCAACGACTAAAGATGAAAATAAGCACTCGCCAGTCGCCACTCGGCGACTAAATGTGAAAAACTGGCGACTAAAAATGTGGAAAGTACCGGCCAAATGCAGGATTCTCCAAAAGGTGTTTTGTGAAAAGAATTGCTGAAAAAAACACCTGCGAATTTTGACAAGATCGCGGAAAAACATGAATTTCGTGTAAGTATCGCGAAAAGACATCGTCTAAAGATCGCAAAAAGAATGCAAATATCGTCGAAGAATCGCGAAAAAACAGTAAATATCTTTATAAAATTGGAAAAAAAAAGCAATTGTAAAAAAAATCTGCATATTTTGTCAAAAAATCAACGAAAACAAACGCGGTTTTTGTCAAAAAACGTAAAAACAAACGGGAAAAACGTGAATTTAATCAAAGAAACATGCAAAAAAGTGAATACCGTCAAAAAATCGCGTTAACAAATGTGAATACCGTCAAAAAATCGCATTAACAAATGCGAGTACCGGCAAAAAATCGCGATACCAAACGCAATTTCGTAAAAAAACGTAAATACGAACGCAAAAAATGCAAATTTTATTTTTAAAAAAGCAAATACCGTCAAAAAATCACGCTAACACTCGAATACCGTCAAAAATCGCGATAACGAATGCGAATTGCCGGCAGAAAATCACGATAACGAACGCAAATACTGTCAAAAAATCACATTAAGAAACGCGAATACCGTCAAAAATTTGACTTTACAAACTCGAATATCGGCAAAAAATCGTGATACCAAACGCGATTTTTGTCAAAAAACGTAAAAACGAATGCAAAAAACATGAATTTTATCAAAAAAAAAAACCACAAAAAGCAAATACCGTCAAGAAATCGCGATAAAAAACGAATACCATCAAAAAATCACGATAACGAATGCGAATTACTGGCAAAAAAATCACGATAACGAGCGCGAATACTGTCCAAAAAGTCGCGATAACGATCGCCAATACCGTCAAAAAATCATGATAACGAACACGATTTTCGTTAAAAAGTTTCGAAAACGAACGCAATTTTCGTTAAAATGTCACGAAAATGAACGCAAATTATATCAAGAGATCGCAAACAAGAAAAAAAAACACACATTATGTTAAAAGATTGTGGAAAAAACATATGTTAATTTCATGAGAGCCCCCCCCCCCTTTTATTTTTTAGAAAATTTGCTATGAAATTTTTTTTAAATCAAACCTGCTAGTTGGTGGGAAAACATTTTTTTTGGGAGGGGGGGGGGGGTTACATCTTAATTCTAGATAAATAATTACAAAAAAGAGGGATGGAGTTTATTTATGTCGTTAGCTACGCAAGTACCTAAGCATAGTTAGACTTGTGTAGCTAACTACATATGCATATTACATATAACTTTGCTGTTAATTTAAAATAGATTGGAAATTAGTATGTCAAGTTTATTCCAAACAATATAAATTAAAATATTTTTAACTAGTTCATATATTACTTATTTAGTCTATCCTCATGCTTGTATATATCTTGTAATTAAATATTCAGTAACTCAAATTACTGGCTACTAAAGAAATTATTCTCACTAGCCAATAACTGACTACTAAAAAAAGACAACCTACCAGCCAGTGGCCACTAAGCAAAATTCCTTATTTTCATCTTTATCAAAGACTTTGTCAAAAGATTGCTAAAAAACGCGAATTTCGTGTGCGGATCGCGGAAAAAAACGATAATTTCACCAAATATCGCAAATAAAATGCTGATTTCATCTAAAGACCGCGGGAAAATATCGATTTCGTCTAAAAACTGCCGAAAAAAACGCCGTTTTCGATAAAACATTGCTTAAAAATATTTTGTCAAAAGATTATTTTAACAAAAAGGCCGATTCATCAAAAGATCATGGGAAAAACGCCGGTTTCGTCAAAAGATCGCAGGGATAAAATGCCGTTTTCGAGAAAAGATTGCGTAAAAATGCAAATTTTGTCTAAAGATCGTAGTAACAAATGGCGATTTCGTCAAAAGATCGCGGAAAAACCGCCGATTTCGACAAAAGATCGTTATAAATCGCCAATTTTGCTAAGATTTTGCAGATAAATTGCTGATTTCGTCTGAAAATCGCGGATAACCCCGCTCGCGTGGGGAGTAACTTGCGGAATTACCCCCCCCCCCGTGATGTGAATTTCTGAAAAAAAAAAATCACCCAGAATCACGTCTGACCTGAAACAAAAGTAATTAGCACAGGAAGGGAATTTATCCCTTTGAAAACTAAATAGGCTACATAAAACTGTGATTTTTTTAAAAAATAAAAAATCACATTTTGCATAAAAATTTTTTGATAAAAATTGCTTCAGTGGTATTTTGTCATGTCTGTATTTGTGTAATTCTTTAAATAGCACATTAAACAGTACGTTTTAAAGATTTTTTCTCTCCCTCCCAAACAGCTAAACTCCCCTCCATTTATAAATGTTGGGAGGGAGCCTCCCCTCCTCTGGAAAATTGAATTTCAAGCCCTGTGTTACAAAAAAACATAAAATGCTGTTTTAGTCTTTTCTTATTATCTAAATACTTGCAAATATCTTTATAAATAAAATTATTTCGCGAATATGTCAAAAAACAGCTTTTTTAGACAGGAAAACGACCTCATAAAACACAATTACACAGTTTTATTCTTTGAGACTGAATAACCATATCTGCAAATTTTAGTCCTTTATTGAAAAAAAAATTTTCGCAAATGTGTTAGAATGTAGCGAATTTACACTTGAAAATAAATTTTGCACCATACACCAAATGAAAATATTTTTGTCGTAATCTTATGATAAACTACACTTTAATCATGTTTTTTTGCTTAATTTTTTATTGTTATACTATGAGAAATGGGAAAAAAAAAATTCATTGAACACACACACACACAAAAAAAAAAAAAAAAAATTAGATAAAATTGCCAAAAAAAAAAAAAAAGTAGACTCCCCCAAATCCGCACAACTTGGGACCAGAGGTTTTGCAGACTTTAGAGTTTTGCGGATTTCTGGTCATGGCTTTGTTTACATTTTTTAAAAGTAATTTGAATGCAATTAATAATGAAACCAAAAGTATAATTGCATGCTTACAATATGCTAAAATATTAAAATAAGAAATAAACTAAAATAATAAAAATTTAGATAGTTTTTAAAATGATATAAAAATTTTAAAAGCAAAGGTCAAATTAATAATCAATAATGTACAATTAAATATTCATTATAAAGATGAAATGTGATTTTCCTAAATTATTCAATGAAACTTGCCTCTTAAAGGTACAATACTAATTCACATCAAGATCATAAAATAATGAAGCTTTATTTCATGTTTAGCCATACTTAATAACAAACAATAATTTTTGTTATTCCACATGTATAAATTGACATTTATCTTTTTAATTTTCAAACATTCTAATTTCCAAGTGATATTTCATCAAACTAAATCTACTGACAAGTACCTATTGTCAACAGGCAAACCATTAAAATTTAGAAACATATCTTTTTCATGACTATATTTTAGTCAAGACTGACCATTGCTTGAAAAATTATCGGTCAACTTCAGCAGCATATGTCCATTTCCATTCATCCTATGTAAGATCGTTGCTTTGGAAATATAACAATGTACTAACACATGTGGTAGCTAGTTAGTGCATTTGGATTTAAATTTTTTTCAGGAGAAAGAAATGTTACTTTAAAATGAGTTTTGAGCAAAGAATTGTAAGTACTTATGTATTAACGCCACCGCAGTTAACTTTTGGATTCCTTGATGCCTTGTTCTTTGCTGATTATTGACGCAATTTTTAGTGTTTTAGTGCATTTTTTTTTTTGCTTATTTTCATACGCTATTATTTTTTTGCATGTGCGAACAAGACTGCTCTTTATTGGCATATTAACGCAAGCTCTGTTGCAGTGGCGTTAATACATAAGTACCAAATTCTATTATACCACTAGCAAGATAACACAAAACAACTAATCTGATAAGTTTCCGAATACAAAAATTTTGGCATCCAAGCACCACTGCAATTCAAAGCAGTTAAAAGGTTAAAAAAAATCTTTCCTGTTATTTTTTTTCTTTCTTTTTAAGGAAAGTTAAGACATGCATTTTGTTAAAAAAAAATAGAAAGTAGGGAAATCGTTAGCAGGGCTCTAGAGGACGATAGGGGGGGCTCAGCCCCCCTTGCCCCTGCCTGTTTACGGGCTTGAATTATTGTATTTTTTTTTCAATCTTTCAACAAAATTCACACGATCTTTCTACAAAATTTGAGTATTTTCCATGATTTTTCTACAAAATTTGAGTATTTTTTACAATTTTTCGACAAAGTTTCAGTATTTCCCCCGATCTTTCGACGAAATTGACATATTTTCTCATGATCTTTTTACAAAATTCGAGTATTTTTCACGATCCTTTGACAAAATTTCAGAATTTTTCTGCAACCTGTTCATGAAAATCACATTTCCCCACAATCCTTAGACAAAAATCGCCTTTTCCCACAATCACTTGATGGAAATCGCATTAACTAACGCGATCTTTTGAAAAAAATAGTATTTTTTCAAAATTGTTTGGCGAATTTAGTTTTCTTTCCCGATCCTTAGGAGAGATTTACGTTTTTCTTGGAATCATTTGAAAAATTTTGCTCAATTTGGGGAGGCTTATACTGATGTTTTTGTTGTATTTCATCTGTAGCTCTCCCCCCTCATATAAAAATATCAACAAAGTTTAATGCATATTTGCATTGATCAGAGATAATAAAATTCATCGCCGAAGAAGCAGAATTCTGCATTTCCATGAAAAAGTAGCATGTCTGATAAATAGTAATTAACTACTTTTATAGTTGTGTATAATTTGTCGCAGAAGTTTTTAAATGTTGCATTTTGCTGGCTGGTAAAAGAATTGTTGGCGGGTAAGATTTACTGAGATTTCCCCCCACACTTTGCTCACACAAATTCCCATCCAGTTCCATCCATTCAGTTTGAGTTTATAAGAACTTTGCTTCGATATCTGAAAGATTTCTCCATAGAACCAACAAAATTTAAAAACTACTTTCTAAAACAACCAAATGATGAATTATTGATTCCCTTTTACATAGGAAGTTATTAATCCTTTAAAACAAACACAATTAATTTAAGAAAAATATAAACAAAACAACTTTAAAGCGATACGATTACCAGATAAAAGTAAATACAAAAATGAAAAGCTTCATTGAAAGTACATGGTAGCAAAATTCACTTCAACATGATGTGATGTGGAACAAATTTCATTTAGCATACCATTAGAAATTTAGATTCAAGCAATATTGATACATTAACAAGAAAAGCAAAAATTATTACCGTGGAAGGTCTCAAGAGATATTTCAAAGCTGGAGAAAGTTTTAAAATTTTAGAGCTAGCCATGCTAATTGTTATTTTATTTCAACCTTCAGCAACAAAACCAAGGACCTAGGTGAAAACTTAATGATTAAGGAACAGATTTAACGGCTCACTGTTAATTTGTACTAATGTACCAAAAATTATAAGCAAAATTTATAAATGAATGATGAAAATTATCAATATTTACAAACAATTAAAAATACTTATTTAAAATAAAAATTTCTTTAGGATTTGATATTACTTTTATTATTTTCATGGTTTATTTTTATTTTTATTTTTTGGATGTGTTGGCATGCATTTATGACAAAGACTTCTACTTTTGTAACTAGATGACGCCACAGAAAAATTTGCCGGATTTCTTTTAATTTAGACACGTCGAACGTCGAAAGCAAAAACAAAACTCTGTTGATGTTGGTTGATTTTCGATCATCAGAAGCAGCAAATTAAATTTTAACTATTCAATTTATATTAGCATGTTAACTGATATTTGAAAGAAATATGAAGTTTGTTCATAAAGATGTTCAGAAGGATGGTAGTGGGTAAGTTAACGAGAGATTTATTTGAATTTTTCAAATTTGATTTCTGCACTGCATTTTCTATGGAATTTGGAGTACTTACTTACAGTGGCTCACAAAAGTGTTCGTACACTTTAAAAATTAGTATTAAAAAGAAATTTCCCTGAAATTAAATTAGTATATGAAGTCCAGAAATTTTTTATATTATCTCCAAGTTATTCTAAATAACACACAACCTTTTTGTTTAACATTAAGGGATTTTTTTTAATCCAAAAATAAAAATGGAAGATGCCACAGAAAGTAAACGCCACAAAAGTCTTCGTACACAGAAACATTTTCGGATAAATTCATTATTAAAAATATTGTTTGTCGCTTTATTTTTATTTTTGCATTGTGCTGACATTTAAAAAATCGCTTGGCTTTATATATTTTGCAGAATTAGTCTGTAATATTCTATTTATTAATTAAAAAATGGTTTGTAATGTAAAGTCACAACTAATAGTGTTCCAAATTAGTTATTTTTCTTCATAATAATAGTAAATCAATTCGAAATATTGTAAAATTAGTTAATTTATTCCATTCTATGGTGAGGTATGCAATAAAAAGCTTTATAGGAAAAAATTGGTTTGAAAACTAGGTATGAAAAAGTCGTCAATCTAAGTTAACGCAATGAGATCAAATACTTACAATTAGAAAAGTCATAAAAAATCCGCGTTTAAGTGCTATAAAAGTTGATACAGAATTTAATGAAACAGTTTCTACTTCATTTTCACCTGAAACTGTTCGACGAGTAGTAAGCCCAGCTGCATTATATAGGCATTCTGCCCATAGGAAAATTTTCGTTAGGGCAAAAAAACAGAAACCTTAGGCTTTCTTTAACAAAATCAATTATAAATAAACACGAATTGTATTGGAATAATGTTTTATTTACAGAGAAAACTAGTATGCCATTCTTAGCTCCAATGAGTACATAATAGGATGGAGAATAAAAAATTAAGAATTTAATTCAAAGAACTTAGTTGCAACAGTTGAGCATGGCAGTGTAGTTGCCCTTGTGTGAGGGTGCATAGCAGCATAAGGACTAGGTAATTTGGTACACATTGAGTGCCTAATAAATCATGATTTTTGTTCAAATATTTTAAAAGGCTATTTAAAATTATCAGCCCAAAATATGGGTAACAGAAACAACTTAGTTTTTTATCAGGATAATGCTACAAAGCACATCGCTCTCAACGTTCGCCTCTGGCGTCTTTATAATTGTCCACAAGTCCTGAAAATATCACTTCAGTTGCTGAATTTAAACCCAGTAAAACATATTTGGAGAAAACTGGAAGTTAGAATACGAAGACACCGCATTGAAACAAAAAGCAAAGTAAAAACAGCAATGTTCTATGAAGGAATCAACTTTCATGCAGAAATTACAAAAATACTAATTAAATCTATTCCCAAGTGTTTAAAAAACTGTTATGGGTGCTAAATAATATCCTATTAAGAGCAAGAATCTGAGAGAGTGACACACCCGTGATTCATGACATCTCAGATTTTCTCCAAAAAATTACCAGTTGTTACTTATCTTGTTAAAAGACCACATCCAGAATTTTTTGCTCCAAAGTTGAGTTGCTCATTTTTTATGACCCCCCAAAAGGTCATCATGTCGTGAAAAAAAATAAGCGTTTTTTTAAGACATGGATATTGCTATGACTCACAGCTCTTTGCGCATACAACTTGCCACGAAATTCTTTTTATATCTGTAATGTAAGAGGGTTGAACTTTATATAATGGATGAAAAACCCGTGCCAAGTTTTTGCCGCAAGGTCACAGAAGGTCACAAAAAGATTCATTTTTTGCTGTTTTTTTTCATTTTTAAGATCCTATAACAGCTTGCACGTTCCACTTGCCATGAAAAAAGAGGTGACAATTGAAAGCCATGCATTAGCACTTTTAAAAAATGTATATATAATTGAGGCAAGTTGTATGCGCTTTTAGTTACAGAGTGTCAAAGTCTGAAAAATGTCATTTTTGACCAATATTCAAACTGTCATAATTTCTTGCGGCAACAACATTTTGAAATAATTCTTTTGCCATTGTTTTATTCTATTATTGCCCTTTTCAAAAAAGTAAACTCCATTGAGGCAAGTTGCTTTAAAAAAATTTAATGTTTTTTTAAAATATGGCCTTTTTTAAGTCAGAGCTATTTTATTATTTGAAACAACTTGACTGAATAACAATATTTTATACATTTGTTTGTCTATATAAATTGATGTTCTAATATAGTGTGAGGTATATATGATGCTAATGGCATTTATTTAATTTTAACCCTTTCGAGTCTGATTTTTTTTTTTTTTTTTTCAATTTTAGAAAAAAATATTTTTACTTTAATAATATTGACACTAGCTATTGTAATAGATTAATTAGAGTTTAACGAATATTTCATTGTCTGAAACATAACGAATGTTGTTGTTTTCTGCACTATTAAATTCATATTCATGCAACAATAGGCTAAGGAAGAGTTTTTGGAGAGGGTTTAAAAATATTATATTGCAACAAGTTAGTGACATTACAACTTTCTAATACTTTTAGCGCTTTATTACTCAATTCTTTCAGAAAAGGAACTTTTATTTTAAATTAAGAGGGAAATACATTTAAAATAAAATGATCGCAAACAATACTAAAAAAATTAAGCAAATATTTATTATTATTACTAAATGCCTTAACATTAATGAAGTCATATAATAAGTGCACAGATACATACTAACATTGCTACATGTAATTAGTAACAAAAGTATTTCCTAAAAATAATAATACTCAAAAGACAGGTATTATTAATAGTACACCAGCCCTGAAAGCGTTAAAATGAAAATATTTGACATTTACAAATTACAACTTGTAATTAAAATGCAAATATAAATACAACCAGCCAACACTGTTAATATTTTTACATTGATTTATCAGTAAGAGAAAAGAAAATCAAAAATATAACTTTCTTGTATTATAACTAAAGATATCTTTTAAGAGTTATAGTAATCTATTCATGTATTTCAGTTAATATACTTGGATAGCTATTAATGTTAAAGAAAATTTATTTTTCCCATAAGTGAAAAAAAAAAAATCCCATAAGGGTTAAAAGACATCTTGAAATATCTTAAAAGAAATGGTTATATCTTCGATTTTCTTTTCTCGTAATGATAAAACTCTGTAAAAATTCTAACAGTGCTGGCTGATTGCATTTATATTTGCATTTTAATTGCAAGTTGTAATTTGTAAATGTCAAATATTTTCGTTTTAACCCTTACTGAGCTGGTATACCATTAATTATACATGTCTTTTGAGTATTATTATTTTTAAGAAATACTTTTGTTACTAATTACATGTAGCAATGTTAGTATGTGTCTGTACATTTATCATATGACTATTAATGTTAAGGCATTTAGTAATAATAAATATTTGCTTAATTTTCTTTGTATTGTTTGCGATTATTTTATTTTAAATGTATTTCCCTCTTAATTTAAAATAAAAGTTACTTTCCTGAAAGAATCATGTGTAATAAACAGGCATGAAAGAGTTCCTCCTAAAGGCAGAATTCCACCTTTTTAAAAACAATTTTGGACATTCTCTGGATTCATGCAAAAATGCAAAGAAAATTTTAGAAGGATAATAGGAGGGGGGGGGGAGGTGTAAAAAATTTAATAATTTGACATTTGCCTATTCAAACCTTTGGAGTTTGTTCTTGAATTCTTGTGCAAAAGAGATATAAAATGAAAGGTGAGCTTATATTATCTAAGCATCTGAAAGTCGTGTAAATGAAGTTATTCAAAATGTCTTTCAAGAATGAATTTTTCATTTTAGACTTAAGTCAAAGGAAGTTTCTTTTTTAAATTGAATATTTTGTGCTATTTATATAACACTTTTGGGTAATTTCTGTGATACCTTGTCCAAGATGTATTTCTGAAGCAAAGATCAGTTAATCAAGAAGATTTATTTTCCAATAAAATCAAAGAAGGGAAGGAATTTGTTTTGGAAAATTAAGGACTGTACTTCACATAAGTTGATCAGTTATATTCTGTGTTAATACTTTCAAAGTTAAAATAGCAATCTTACATGCAGTTAGTTAGATTTAATTTTATTGTATAGATACCTGTTAAAATTACACTTAATTATAAGAGTTCGGCGTCATTGTATAGAAGAAAAGAATTTGCCTCCTTTTTCTTCATTTCCCACTTTCATGCCTAAATAAAGCGCTAAAAAGTATTAGAAAGTTGTAATGTCACTAACTTGTTGCAATATAATATTTTAAAACCCTCTCCAAAAACTCTTCCTTAGCCTATTGTTGCATGAATATGAATTTAATAGTGCAGAAAACAACAACATTCGTTATGTTTCAGACAATGAAATATTCGTTAAACTCTAATTAATCTATTATGATAGCTAGTGTCAATATTATTAAAGTAAAAGTAATTTTTTCTAAAATTGAAAAAAAAAATCGGACTCGAAAGGGTTAAAATTAAATAAATGCCATTAGCATCATATATACCTCACACTATATTAGAACATCAATTTATATAGACAAACAAATGTATAAAATATTGTTATTCAGTCAAGTCGTTTCAAATAATAAAATAGCTCTGACTATTGAAAAAGGCCATATTTTAAAAAAACATTAAATTTTTTTAAAGCAACTTGCCTCAATGGAGTTTACTTTTTTGAAAAGGGCAATAATAGAATAAAACAATGGCAAAAGAATTATTTCAAAATGTTGTTGCCGCAAGAAATTATGACAGTTTAAATATTGGTCAAAAATGACATTTTTCAGACTTTGACACTCTGTAACTAAAAGCGCATACAACTTGCCTCAATTATATATACATTTTTTAAAAGTGCTAATGCATGGCTTTCAATTGCCACCTCTTTTTTCATGGCAAGTGGAATGCGCAAGCTGTTATAGGATATTAAAAATGGAAAAAAACAGCAAAAATGAATCTTTTTGTGACCTTCTGTGACCTTGCGGCAAAAACTTGCCACGAGTTTTTCATCTATTATATAAAGTTCAACCCTCTTACATTACAGATATAAAAAGAATTTCGTGGCAAGTTGTATGCGCAAAGAGCTGTGAGTCATAGCAATATCCATGTCTTAAAAAAACGCTTATTTTTTTTCACGACATGATGACCTTTGGGGGGTCATAAAAAATGAACAACTGAACTTTGGAGTAAAAAATTCTGGATTTGGTCTTTTAACAAGATAAGTAACAACTGGTAATTTTTTGGAGAAAATCTGAGATGTCATGAATCACCCCATAATGCTAGGTGTGACACTTTCTCAGATTCTTGCTCTTAAGTACAACTTTAGCGAAATGTTACAATATTTACAAATATACAGCGATTTTTAAAAGTGTACGAAGACTTTTGTGAAGTAACTTTTTTGCTATTTTTTCATTGATGATTTTTAAAAAATAAAGTTTTGCTATGTTTTTAAAATATTTTATGTAGTTTTGTTAAGAATGAGTCATAGATCTTACTCTTAAATACCCATTCTAAAATATTAATTTTAATTAATGGATAGAACACTATTTCATTGAAATTCCTAAGTGTACGAACACTTTTGTGAGCCACTGTAGGTACTTTTCGGTAGACTAATGCCACTTCACGCAAAGTGAAAATATTAAGCTAAAAAAGAGACCATTCACGATTATTATGAAGAAAAGTATATTTAGACGTTCAGAGAAGGACTAGCAAGTTTATGTGTTCAGAACACTAATTTTTCGTGATCCTTTGGATTAGTTGATTTACCACTAGTTTTTTAGGGTTTCCGTACTTAAAAAGTGAAAACGGAATCATTATAAGATCACTCCTGTATCTATCTGTTCGTCTGTCACAAACCTTTTATCTTGTAAACTATAAAAGATAAAACATGGAAAGTTCAAATTTGGAGAAGTAATAAAAACTATTGACCCACATATTTACAAATTATTAAACATTTACAAATATTTTTAGGAGAGGGGGTAGGGAGCTAATTAAGTTACTTGAAGAAAAAAAAAATTGTTTCTTTGCATATTGTGTGAGATATCCTGAGAAAGCATTCATTACGCTTAACTCCAAAAACATGTTTTATTTTTTATTTTAAGTATAATATTTTCAGAGTATTTCATATACCTATATTTTCATAATATAACTGAAAATGTAGGTTTGGGTTAAAATCAATTTTACAAAAGTTAGTTCAATTTATTTTCGATTAAAAATTATACCAATAATAATAAACATATATGTTTGGGCTGTTTTCTAAGGAGACAGCTGCATTTTTTTCTGATCCTCTCACAAACTTCTTTTTTGTGATTCTTTGACAAAATTTGCATTTTTTTGTAGCAGCCCTTTGATTAAATTCACATTTGTTCCATGACCCTCTGACAAAATTCATATCTTTTTTGCGATACTTTGATGAAATTTGCAGATTTTTTAGCAGCCCTTTGATTAAATTTGCATTTTTTATCACCTTTTTTGATTAATTTCTCTTTTATTCTATGACTCTTTGACGAGATTCACATTTTACCACAACATTTTGACGAAATTTTTTTCTACGATACTTTGTCAAAATTTGCATTTTTTGCAATTTTGTGACAAAATTCGTATTTATTAAATGATCCTTTGGGTGAAATTCACATTTATTCTGTGATTCTGTTCTGAATTTTCCGAAAATTACAGGTATTCGTTTCCGGAAAAAAAAATTGGTTATCATCAATCCGGGCTACTACTAGGTTATCCCATCGACCAAAAATTTTTTGCCAAATTTTAAGATTAAATGCCAATAATGGATGATCGTGAATGTCACATTCAATGACATTAAATATGATCCACGTGTTTAAAATATCATTAAGTGATTTTTATTTGTATTTTTATTAATCTACTAATTATTTGTTTTTTCATGTTTTAAAATAAAAATTATGTCAATATGTATAATTTGGCTATTAGTTTGGCGATTTGTATAATTTGCCGAAATTGGTCCACGGGATAACAGAGTAGTACACAATCTGGAAATTTCGACAAATAGTCACTGAAAAAAAGGCCATTTCATAAATTGTTCATGGAAAATTTTCGAATTTCATCAGAAAATCGGGAAAAAAATTGCAAATTTCACCAGAAGATAAAAAAAACCCGTCAATTTCGTCAACGAATAGTGAAAGAAAAACGCAAATTTCATTAAAGGATCACAAATGAATGCAAATTTCATCCAGGAATCACAGAAAAAAAAAATAAATATCGTTTAAAAATCGCGAAAAATAGGCAAATTTTGCCAAAGTATCATAAAATTCCACAAATTTCGTCAAAAAATAGGGAAAGATCCACAAATTTCAGCAAAAGATCTAAAAAAACCCACAAATATTGTCAAGAAATTGCAAAAATTTGGGAAATTTCGACAAAGGGCCGTGAAAAAAATGCATTATAAATTTTTAAAGTAAATCCTCTTCCCCCTCCACACACACACTGCTGTAACATTTCAGAAAATTTGCTATGAATTTCAGAATAATTTTATTTAATTATTTATTTTTACTCAGAATCACCCCTGAAGTGAACCTATGACAAATTATGTGTTTCCCTGCGATCCTTATTTAAAGAAATGTGCATTTTTTTTCTCGAACCTTTGACAAAATTTAGGGTTTTTTTTTTGCACTCCTACGACAAAATTGGCTGTTTTTTTTGTTTTTTTCATTCTTTTAATGAAATTTGCATTCATTTCATTAAAAAGTAGCAAATTTCATGTGTTGATATTCTTTAGTGAAATTTGCATAGTTAAGCAGTTGTTTGACTAAATTCGCATTTACACGGCAGTCCTTTCACATTTATTGTGTGATCCCAGGGCCGTAACTACCGCCGGGGCCCCCAAGCCTGAGGGGCCCCAAACTGATGGTTAAAAAGACTATTGATTTTAGTTTCTAGTCTAAGTTCCTATAAATGTCCAGCACATACCTAAAAGTTAGTAATAAAAAAAAATCAAAGTGCTAGAATAGATGTTTTTGCTTATCTGTCAATACACTCCTTACACTTCGCATGCAAAAGGAGTTTTACAGCAGACAGCAAAATGTCGAGTCGAATGTGTCATGTCACGCCAGCATGTTTTCTGATCCCACCGAAGCTAGTATAAGGAAGAAAATATGGACTTCTAATCGACTGAATAATATAAAAAGCATCCTAAAAAATTTTAGAAAATCTTTCTTCTTATCTATACTAATAAGTTAACAAAACGCTCTGTTTGTGTATGTCTGCGTATGTGTATGTGAGTGTGTGACTTCGATGGTTAGCAAAATCTACCGCACATAGAAGTCTGAAATTTTAGGTGAAGATAGTCCAAGACAGGTCCTGATGCACCTGAGGCTCAGTCTTTTAATATTTTAAGGGCCAGGGCCCCGGGCCCCTTACAATTTTTATGCGCCAAATTGTTAATAGTTTGACTCCTTTTTATCTAATCTTTTCCGTTTTAAGGCACCTTTCTCCTTTTAGATATTTCTGCCTTTTTACTCTTCAGTTATGACCTTGGACTCTTGGGGCCCGATTTAGGGCCCCTTTTAGTCTTTGTGATAGTAAATTGTTAATAAATTGCTTCCATTAATTTCGATCTTCATTTTTGGGATACCTGTTCCGTTTAGATATTTTCAAATTTTTACATTCCATATAAGGCACTGGGGCCCCCTACAGTGGCGCCCTGAAAAATTTTTCAGACCTTGCAATATCTTGGCAGACCCTGAAAAATGCAGGTATGAGATTTTTCCGCGAATTCTCGATTTTCCGTAGTGCTTTTCGCTATTTTTGCCGTTTTTCGCGGGAGTGATTTGTTCCGAAATTTAAGAAAGTTAGTCATCAATCTGAAAATTCGGAGATAAGATCACGAAAAAACCTCAATTTTGTCAAAAGATCGGGTAACGTTAACAATGTAAAAAAAAGTGGCAAAATATTGCCAATTTCGTCAAACGATCGCGGAAAAACACCAATTTCGTAAAAGGGTCGCGAAAAAACATTAATTTTGTGAAAGGATCGTGGAAAAAACAGGAAAATCGTCAAAAGATTGCGGAAAATTTCGTCAAAAAGTAGAGTGAAAGACACACATTTCTGTCAAAGAATCACAAAAAAATGCGAAATTCGTTCTAAGATAGTAGGGAAAACGCAAATTCTGTCAAATAATCGAGACATAAAGGCGGATTTTCGCTTAAGATCGCATAAAAATACAATTTTTGCAAATAATAGCGTAAAAAACGCAGATTCTTTCAAAGAATCGCAGAAAAAACGCATATTCTGTCGAAAAATCGCAAGAAAATTGTGAATTTTGGCAAAAAGTCTAAAAAATTTCAGTAAAGACGCGAATTTTGTCAAAAAATAGTGATGAAAACGCAAAAAAATCGCGGAAAAAAAACTTAATTTCGTTTAAAGATAGCAGGAAAAAAAGGAAATTCTGTCAGAGGATAGTGGGAAAAACGCGAAATTCGGCAAAAAATCGCGGGGGAAAAACGTGAATTTCGGCAAAAGATTGCGAGTAAAAAATGAAAATTTCCAAAAATCACGAAATTTAGCAAAATGGAGCAAAAAACTCGAATTTTGCACAAAGGCAGCAGCAAAAAAGCAGAAATCGAAGGAAAATATGGTAAAACTTGAATAATTTCATTTACTGTAATTTATATACTTCTATCATCCATGTAATTTGTATTATTCTTTGACTTTTTTAAAAGTTTCTTTTAAGACACTTTTATTTGATTTGATATTAATTCCTGAAAAGATTGAGTAAACTGTGTCGTTTTTACCTGTAATAAATAAATTTTTTTATCTCATACCCATTTTTCTGCAATTTATGTGTTAAACTAAGGATGCGCAACGATGCCCACGGATGCCCACGATAGGTTAATGTATCGCCCGCGAATTTCATCAATTTATAACTGGAAATAATCGCAATTTTTGTGCATATTTTGCAGGAAAAATCATAAATTTCATTACTTTATCGGGGAAAATATAAAATTTCGTCACTTAAGAATCGCAAATTTCATTGATCAGTACGGGAAAATCACAAGTTTCGCTCATCAGATATGGAAAAATCGCAAATTTTGCCCATGAGGCTAGGAAAAAAACAAATTTCCCCGATCGGGCACGGAAAATTCGCGAATTTTGTCAGTCGGACGCGAAAAATTGCATATTTCGTTGATCAGGCAAGAAAAAAAATTTAGTTGTTTATGATACTCGAAAAAAATTGTAAAATAAATCCATCGGTTGCCAAAAAAAGCATGTTTTCTTGATTTATCGACTGAAAAAACGCGAATTTCGTTGATCGAACACAAAAAAATCGCAAATTTCGTTGATAATACACGGAAAATCGCGAATTTGATGATGTCGCTCAGAAAAATTTGAAATTCCATTGTTCGGCTGCTAAAAAATCGTGAATTTCGTCAATTTACCAAGAGAAAAAATCGTGAGATTCATCTTGTCTCATAAAAAATGCAGATTTCGTCAGATTTAGTACAAAAATCGTGAATTTCGTTGATCGGACGCGGAAAATTGCGTATTTCGTCAAATAAGGATGGAAAAGGCGAATTTTATCGATTGGTTTCCAAAAAATCGCAAATTTCGTTGGTCATAGACGAGAATATTGCGAGTTTTGTTGATCCCACATAGATCAATTGCTAAATACATCAATCAGGCTCTAAAAAATTAAAAATTTCGTCGACCGAAAAATCGATAGTCGGCTGAAATATCGAGACTGAAAATTCGTCGGCTGAAAAATCAAGAAATTTGTAGATCATGCAAAGAAAAATCGCGAATTTCGTCGATTCACTTCGTAAGAATTGTGAATTTTGTCAATTCATCGTGGAAAAATCGGAAATTTCGCCGATCTGGAACGGAAAAGTTGCAAATTTCGTCGATTAGCCTTGCAAAAATCGCAAATTTTCTCAATAACCTTTGTAAAATACGCAAATTCCGTCGATCGGCTTTGTGAAAAACGCAAATTTCATCGATCGGGTGCGGGAAAATTGCGAATTTCATCAATCAGATCGGTAAATATTTCGAATTTTGTTGATTGGGAACGGAAAGATCCTGAATTTTTTCAAACAGGCTCGGAAAAATCGAGAATTCTGTCGATACAGCACGCGAAAATTGCTATTTTATCGATCAAGCACCGAAAAATCGCAAATTTTGTCAATGAAGCATGAAAAATTGCGAATTTTGACGATCGTGCGAAGGGAAGTTGCGAATTTTGTCGGTCATGCGGAGAAAAATTGAGAATTTCGTCGATCATTTTGTAAAAAGCACAAACTTCGTCGATAAGGTGCTGGAAAATCACAAATCTCGTCGATCGGCTTCGTAAGAATCGCAAATTCCGTCGATCAAGCGCGGAAAAGCCGCAAATTCCGTCAATCAAGAGCAAAACAATCGCAAATTCTATCGATCAAGCGCAGAGAAATCGTAAATTTCGTCGATCAAGCGCGGAAAAATTGCAAATTTTGTCGACCTTGCGAAGAAAAATTGCGAATTTCGTGATATAGTGCAGGAAAATCGCGAATGTTGTCTATCAGACGCTGAAAAATTGTGAATTTGATTGATTATGCGAGTAAAAATCGCGATTTTCGTCGATCAGTTTTGTAAAAATCGCGAATATCGTCGATAGGATTCGTAAAAATTTCGAAATTTGTAGATTGGTAGCGGAAAGATTCTGAAAATTTAAAGCAGGCTTGGAAAAATTGCGAATTCCGTTGATAAAGCACGGAAAAATTGCCAATTTCGTCGATCAAGCGTGGGAAAATCGTAAATTTCGTCAATCAAGAGCGGAAAAATTGCGAATGTCGACGATTATGCAAAGAGAAATCGCGAATTTTGTCGATCAGTTTTGTAAAAATCGCGAATTTCGTCGATAAGGCGCTGAAAAATCACAAATTTCATCGATCGGCTTCGTAAAAATCGCAATTTTTTTTCGGTCAGGCGCAAAAAAAATCGCAAATTTCATCGATCGATTTCGTAAAAATCGTGAATTCCGTCGATCAAGCCCGAAAAAATCGTGAATTTTGTCAATCATGCGAAGAAAATTGCGAATTCCGTCTTAAAGTGGTAAGAAGCCTAATGTACTCTTAATTTGCATTAAAATTCTTAAATTGCATCAGCTTCCGGGATTATGACCGAGACCCTGTAGTTCATTCAGCTCGTTTTTTAGTTCGGCACATCGCTTGTTCACCAACATCCCCTCAAACAACTGCCCTTGTGGCAGACCCAGCTTTGGGACCAAAGTTGGCGCCTATGGCCCCCTAGATAATCATAGGGCCGACCCAGAGCCCCTTGATCTTTTTGTGCGCTAAACATTTTTCACTCCCTAAATTTCTCACCTTCTTAGTGCAAATTTTTAAAGCTGAATATTGGACTCTTATGTCAGGACCAACACCCTGATATTTTTATTCGGGCCCTGGGGCCCCTTTTTTAACGCTTACCCAAACAATTGGTGCATTTAAAAAAAATATTATTCTTGCAAATAATTTATACTGTATGATTTAATTTTGACTAATTAAAGGTCTAAAGTGTTATGTACTAAAACATTTTAACATGTTTTCATGTTAGGGCCCTGATTGTATTTGTCAGTTGGCCCCTATGGGGCCCTCTATCATAGCTCCCTTAAAAATGGTCGGATTCACTAGCTTTTTTTTAACAACTTTTTCGGTCCTCCAACTACGACATGAACAACAAAAAAAAATTTTAGACTTCAGCTATCACTATTTATGAATATTAATCGCTTTCTTGGAGCCCTTGGTGCAGCTTCTTTAAAAATGATCAAAATTGCTTTCAATTTTATTCAACATAGTTTTAGCGTCTTCCCATTATTTTAATAACTACACAAATATTTTTATACCCAACTACATGCGAAATAATTTCCTGGCCCTTTGGGGCCCGGTACAGGCCCCCTTGAAGATTTTGTAATAATGAATTGTCAGTAAATTGCTTCCTTTTAATCTGATCTTCATTTTTAGGATTCTTTATTCATTTAGATAATGTTTTGACATTCTATACAAGACACTGTGTTCCCCTGTGGAATCATATGGTCCAGCCCATGGCCCCTCAACATTTTGCGAAATAAACATATTTCACTTCCTATATTTCTGATCTTCTTAGTACAAAATTTTAAAGTTGCCTGGGATTCTTCTTTCAGGACCAATCCAGAAAACCTGATGTTTTTATTCGGACCCTAGGGCCCCTTTTTAAACATTTGCCCAATCAATTGGTACATTTAAAAAATTATATCATTCCAAAGAATAGTTCCTACTATGTACTTAATTTTGACTAATTAAAGATCTAAAGCGCTATGTACTAAGATATTTTAACATGGTTTCATATTAGGGTCCTGGTTTTAACAGTCAGTTGGTCCCTACAGGGCCCCATATTATAGCTCCCTTAAAAATGGTCCAATTTACTAGCTTTTTTTTTTTCTTCTATCTATTTTTCATGTCCTCTCTCTACCTATTACATGAGCGACAAAAGAATTTCTCAGACTTCAGCTACCATTAATTTTGTTTGTCAATTGCTTTCTTGAGGCTCTTGATGCAGCTTCTTTAAACATGAACCAAATTGCTTTCAATTTTATTTAACATAGTTATAGCATGCACGTAGCCAGGGGGGTGCCCTGGGTGCTCGGGCACCCCCCCCCCCCCCCCGCTTGCGCAGACCCAAGCTTGATTATTTTAAAAAATCGAAATTTATAAAAGAAAAAAAGAAGAAAATTGAAAGCCAAGTTAGTTCAATTAGTTACTCAAAACTAACAGTATGTTTTGAAATGTAATAAAAAAAAAGGACCCACATTCTTTTTTTTTTTTTTTTCTTTTTTAAAATTAGAACATTTACTAAAATCTGTATTAGTCACATTAAGTCAAAAAATTCTTTTTTTTAATCCCAATTTAATGTCCTTTGTTTATGGAAGTTTTTTTAACGCCGTTCTTTCTTATGCATGTTTTTGCATTTCTTTAAGAATTTAGTGCAAATTCTCGACAAGGGTAGAAACTATTTATATCTTTGCTTTTGTAATCTAAAATCCAGGAAGGAACAAAAAAAAAAAAAAAAAAAAAAAAAAAGAAAGGAAATACAGATGTGAAATGATAATTCCACCGTGTGATTAGCCTGGGGAACAGAGGGGTCTCACAAATCTGCTTCCTTTGAAAATCAGAAATAATGATACGCAAAATTCAAATTAATATGGGGAATAGAGATAAAATGTGCTCAGCCCGGGCCTGATACAGTCTCGGGCTCAATTTTTATTCTAATCTTCGGGCTCAGGCTAATTTTTTCTGAAACCGAAAAATTATATTTATTCATGCGTAAAAAGATTGAAAAAAAAATTTCCATTTAAAATTGCGTATTTATTCCTTTTCAAATAAGTCATTTAGATCAAAATGACGGGGAAATGAAGTAATGTTTATTTATTTTAGCATTTCTTTGCTATTTCAAATGAAAATTTGTGATAATTACAGATTTATGTTTACATAATTTCCGACGATGACCTACTGAATGGTGCCAATCAAAGTAAACACAGATATGAATTTGCTTTTTGTTGGCTTTTGGTTAGCATATATTTTTTAACAGGATCGTTTATTTCTTTATTTATTATTTAGTTACATAACGTGAAGATAGTACTTTCTTCTGTTATTAATAGACGAAAATTAGCTGGAGGTTTGCAAATTGTTTAATCTTCTATTGTGCACGAGTCATAGTCGTTTTTCATATGAAAATTAGTTGTTGTTCTATCTATTTGTCAACATGAAGTCTGTTCATGCTGAGGACGATATACATTTTCGAAGTCGACTTTTCTGCGTAAGTGAAAATAATTATTATGTTATTCTGATATAAAGCAATTGTTCAGTGTTTCCTCTTTTCCTATAAAAGCATCGGACCTTTAAGATAATAAAATCATTTTTTAAATTTTACGTTGATTTTCAGGCACCTATCAATCACGGAAGATTGTTATGAGAAAGGAATAGGTTATAATTAAAGATGTACATTTTTTGCAGAAAGTTGATAAACGTTGTTCGATTCTCCAAATTACAAATAGTAATTTCTGTAAATTTCATGCATTTATTCATTAAGTCACAAACATGTACATGAAATTTACTTTTTAAATTAGGGAAAATTTTGAGATTAATTTTAAGAGTCAACTGTACTTTTATTTGATACGGATTTTGATAATATTGTATTTAAATTTTCATTTAACAATTTTATCTGTGTAAGAAAATTTTAATACTATAATAATAAATTTATAATACAATAATAATAAACAAAAATAAATAATTAACATAATAATAAATTTTTAATACCATAAATACCATACAATTTTGTTTTGTATATTTTTGGTATCAGGCTCGAGGTCTGGTAACAAAAAATCTTTCGGGCTCGGATTTAAAACCGGTCCCAGAAAACAAGCCCGAACTTATCTCTAATGGGAATGGTCTGTTGGTTGGTTAAGTTTCGTTTTTTGCGGCCATATTTGGACATTTTTAAAAAGAACATGTTATAGAGAAGAAACAAGCTCTTTTTTTTTTTTTTTTTTTTTTTTTTTTTTAATTGGAAAAATTTATTTATTCATGTGTAGAAAGATTGAAAGAACTCTTTTCAACTTTAAATTGTGTACTTATTCCCTTTGCAAGTTACTCTATTGCTACTTTGATCAAAATGACGGGAGAAATAAAGCCGTGTTTATTTATTTTAGTATTTCAGAGTTTCCCCCAGAGGGGTTCAGGGGGGTGCTCCGCCCCTCCTGCCCTTTAGTTTAAAAAATAGCACCCCTCTTGCCCCTCATCCAAAAAATAGCGCCCCTCTTGTCACTCATTCAAAAAATAGCGCCCTTCTTGCCCCGCATTTGAAAAACACAGCCTTTCAACAATAGTTGAACGATATCTTTTGAAGAAATTTGCCATTTTTTGTGGTCTTTTAACAAAAATAGCAATTTTTCGTGATCTTTTCATGAAATTTGTCGTTTTTTCGCGATTTTTTTTAACAAAATCGACCGGGTTTTTTTTTTTTTGTTTTTTCATTTTTTGACGAATTTTTTTTTTTTTTTTCTCAATTTTTTGATCAAGTTCCTGTTTTTGCATGATTTTTTAACCTCTAGATTCTAGATTCAACTCTTAAAAGTACCTTTAAAAATCAAAAATGTGCCCTTTTCAGAACAGTAGCGCCCTGCTCCTTTTTAAACCTGGGGGAAACTGGTATTTCATTGCTGTTTGAAATGAAAATTTGTGATCTTACAGATTTATGTTTACGAATATCTTTGTTTCATATCTACCATATTTTATCTGTGTTTATATATCTTTTTCTTATCCATTAGATTTATTTTTGTGCAACTTCTCATCCTTCTTCACGCAATGAAAAAATGAGTTTGGGTCCGTTTTTAAAAAAGTACCATACAATTATACCTTTAGCGAATAAAAACCTGTCTAAAACGGAAACTTGATAGCTTTTAAGAGGTTCTGTTTTATTAGGTTTTATTACATAAGATATTGTTTGTACCCAACATGTTCAGGTTAAAAAATTTGCCCCCCCCCCCCCCATCAGCTACTAAGAAATCGCCATAGTCTAGCTACCACCAATTTTGAATATATTAATCACGTTCTCGGGGTCGTTGGTGCAATTTCTTTAAAAATGATCCTGATTGCTTGCAATTTTCTTTCACATTGCTTTAGCGTCCTTCCATTACTTTAATAACTACAAAAAATATTTTATACCCAACTACATGCGAAATAAGTTCCTGGCCCCTTGAAGATTTTGTACCATAAATTGCTATTAAACTGCACTCTCTTAATCCAATCTTCATTTTTGGAAATATTTTTTCACTTAGTTATTCCCATGTTCTTACATTCCATTTAAAAGCCTGAGACTCCCTATGGTCTCGGCTCAGGCACCTTGAAATTTTTGTTCTCCATGCATATTTCACCCACTTATTATCAAACCTTCTCAATGCATAAATTTAAAGTTGAATTTTGGACTCTTATTTCAGGACCTGCACCCTGATGTTTTTATTGAGGTCCAAAGGCATTTTTTAAAGCATTTACTCATTTTTTTATGCATTTCTTTAAAATATTAGTATTTAATGAATAATTCATATCCTATGCTTAATTTTGACTAATTGTAGTTCTAAAGTGTTAATTGTTTGCTTAAGGTTATCATAACGTGTCCCGGGAAATGCCGGATGGGTCAACTAGTCTATTAATAAATGCATAAAATAAAAAAAAAAAATTATCACAATCCATCTTTCAAAAGGTTTTTAAACAGAAACGCATGATTAAGTTACATATACTCAAAAATGAACCTAAATAAAATGCTCTTTAAAGTATTCAATCAATCAGAAGTCCGTATTTTCTTCCCTATGCTAACTTCAGTGGGATAGGCAAAAATAGCGTCGCTGCCAAGTGCCTGCCGAGTAGAGTTGTCCAATTCTACATTTTTAGCTCACAGGCTATCATAGCCTGAGAGCTTATGTGCCCGTCCGTCCTGTATGTATGTGCGTAACGCGATAACTCATGATAAAAATATCGGATCCACTTGAAATTTTGTATGTAGGTATATCCTGACAAGGCGCTTCCCTGATTAGTTTTTGGAGTTCATTCGATATGTATAAGAGGGGGAACGGGGGGCTCATGCCCCCCGTTAGTTGATATAAATGGGATTTTCATGCAGAATTAAGTTTTCGTTCAAAATTTAGATTAGGATCATTCTGATGAGACGATTCCGTGACCGTTATTAGGTGTTCATTGAATAAGTATAAATAGGGGGAACAGGGGTTCTAATGCCCCCCCCCCCGTTAGTTGATATAAATGGGATTTTCATGCAGAATTAAGTTTTCGTTTAAAATTTAGATTAGGATCATTCTGATAAGGCGATTCCGTGACTGTTATTAGGTGTTCATTGAATAAGTATAAATAGGGGGAACAGGGGCTCTAATCCCCCCCCCCCCCCCCCCCCCCCCCCCCGTTAGTTGATATAAATGGAATTTTCATGTAGAATTAAGTTTTCGATCAAAATTTAGATTAGGATCATTCTGATGAGACGATTCCGTGACTGTTATTAGGTGTTCATTGAATAAGTATAAATAGGGGGAACAGGGGCTCTAATGCCCCCCCCCCCCCGTTAGTTGATATAAATGGGATTTTCATGCAGAATTAAGTTTTCGTTCAAAATTTAGATTAGGATCATTCTGATGAGACGATTCCGTGACTGTTATTAGGTGTTCATTGAATAAGTATAAATAGGGGGAACAGGGGTTCTAATCCCCCCCCCCCCCCCCCCGTTAGTTGATATAAATGGGATTTTCATGCAGAATTAAGTTTTCGTTCAAAATTTAGATTAGGATCATTCTGATGAGACGATTCCGTGACTGTTATTAGGTGTTCATTGAATAAGTATAAATAGGGGGAACAGGGGTTCTAATCCTCCCCCCCCCCCCGTTAGTTGATATAAATGGGATTTTCATGCAGAATTAAGTTTTCGTTCAAAATTTAGATTAGGATCATTCTGATAAGGCGATTCCGTGACTGTTATTAGGTGTTCATTGAATAAGTATAAATAGGGGGAACAGGGGTTCTAATCCCCCCCCCCCGTTAGTTGATATAAATGGGATTTTCATGTAGAATTAAGTTTTCGTTCAAAATTTAGATTAGGATCATTCTGATGAGACGATTCCGTGACTGTTATTAGGTGTTCATTGAATAAGTATAAATAGGGGGAACAGGGGTTCTAATCCCCCCCCCCCCCGTTAGTTGATATAAATGGGATTTTCATGCAGAATTAAGTTTTCGTTCAAAATTCAGATTAGGATCATTCAGATGAGGCGATTCAGTGACTGTTATTAGGTGTTCATTGTATAAGTATAAATAGGGGGAACAGGGGTTCTAATGCCCCCCCCCCTTAATTTATATAAATGGGTTTTTCAAGCAGAATTTTCAGATTTCGTTCAAATCTCTGAATAGTTTTGGAAGTTTAATGGTTAAGTATAAAAGAGGGGGATAACTCCTTTTAAATTATATAAATGCTAAATGGGTTTTTATTAAGAATTATCTAATTTGCTCTGAATTTTGGATATAGATTTTTTATATGATAAAGCATGTCTTTGATAGTATAGGAGGTTCAATGATTAAGTATAAAAAAAGAGGAAAGAAGAGAGCTGTTTCCCTTTCTTAATTTTTTAACGGAATTAACCCTTGAAAATATAAGGCTTTAATGTACAATTAGTATTTGTAGCCTGTGAGCTCAATGCCATCAGTTTAACTGGGCAGTATTCTTTATTTAGTCATTTTTGGGCTTATCATACTATGTACATTTAAACAACGGTGCGCGAGAAAAGAAACTATGCCCGGGGCAAAGTTTCAATTTGCCCTTCCTGGGGGGGGGGGGGCCGGAGGTGTTGCCCCGGGGCCCCCAAGTTTATAGTTACGGCCCTGTGTGATCCTTTTACAAAATTTGAGATAATTCTGCGTTCCTTTTTTAAATCTTCGTTTTTCGTGACTGTAAGAAAATTTGAGTTTCTTCCTTGATTCTTTGATAAAATTTACATTTATTTCGCAATCCTTTACAAAAATTGGCCATTTTCTGCGAACGATTAACGAAATTGATTTTTTTCGATGACCATTTGTCTAAATTCCCGTATCTGTATGTCTGAATTTCCTGACTGATACTGATTTTTCATAACTTTTGGAACCAAATGTGTCATTTTTTAAAAATATTTGAAACAGAATCCTTCCTTTTTCGCGTCGGAAAATAGCACGAAATTTGTCAATTGATCACAGGAAAAAAAATTGCAAAATTTGTCGATCGTTCATGGAAAAAACCCCAAGAATTTCAATAATATTTCACAGTAAAAAACTCACAAAATGTGTCAATTAGTCGCATGAAAATATCACAAAATTCGCAAAACGGTTGTTTGAGTTGATCGTAGTTTCTAAATGCAAAAATTTTCAGAAAATTTATGAAATTTTTTGTGTGGGAGCCTCTTGCCCACAATATTCTTTTGGACAGGATTTTAAAAGGTTGAGTGCAAATCCAGCCATCCCCCCCTGAAAGTCAAATCCTTTGTTTTATTTTTTTTTACTTTATAAACATCTTTCCATTTTGCAGGCAAAACGACTACTTTACTTCAGCCTATCTTTTTTTCTGGTGATTTGGGCCAAAATAAACATTTTTTAAAAGGCTTAATAATTTGCCATGTTTTTGTGGATCATATTTTATTGAAATCTTTGATAAAGATATTTTGATGTTTATAATATTTTATGTTAAATTTTGATTGAGAGGGTTGCTTTTAGAAATTGATGGTTCTTTCTTCTGAGGTCAGGGCTTGAAAATTTCAAAAATTTTAAGGTTTCCAGCTGAGAACCTACATGGAAATATATAGGTTCCCAGATGAAAAGTATAAGTTCCCGAAAAAAATTATGTATAAGTATTTTAACAAATTTTTCCGTTTTATCGCCATTTTTTTTAAAGAAATTTGCCGTTTTTTTGCGACTAGCGACTCTGACAGAATCTGCCGTTTTATTGCGATGTTTTAACAAAATCTGCCGTTTTTCAATTTTTTTTTACGAGATTTTCTGTTTTTCTGATTTTTTTAATAAAATTTGCACTGTTTCGCACAATTTTTTAACGAATTTTGGAGCATTTTCACGATTTTTTTGACGAAATGTGTCGTCTTAGTGCTATTTTTGGACGAAATTTGCCGTTTTTAGCGATTTTTTTTACAAAATTTGTTATTTTCCATGATTTCTTAACAAAATTTTCTGTTTTTTGCGATTTCTTAATGAAATTTGCTGTTTTTTGCAATTTTTTTCACGAAATTTGCGATTTTTTTTGACGAAATCTGCCGTTTTATCGCGATGTTTTAACGAAGCCTGTCGCTTTCCAAAAGGAAATCTTTACGAAATTTGCCTATTTTGCTATTTTTTAATGAAATTTGCGTTGCTTCATGCGATCTTTCAACGAAATCTGTTGTCTTTTAGATATTTTTTAGAGAAATTTGCCGTTTTTTTTTCGTGATATTTTGACAAAATTTGTTGTTTTCCATGATTTTTTAACAAAATGTGCCGCCTTTTTCGCGATTTCTTAACAAAATTTGCCGTTTTTCGCGACTTTTTAACGAAATTTGCGATCTTTTAACGAAATTTGTGTTTTTTCTGCGATTTGTTTGTTGAAATTCGATTCTTTTCCCGTAATATTTCGACGAATTTACGCATCCCCCGGGCCGCTACATTACAATCCAGAAACACTTGGGCCCCTTTGGCGGCTTGGAGTTGGCAGCTTTTGGCGCTTTCGTTGGTAGAGAAAAACCAGTTTTTTTGGGAGGAGAAATGAATTGCAGCTCTTTGTATCGTGTAAACAGGGTACTGTGTAAATCTATAGTTAAATGCTTTGGAAATGAAAAATGACTCCTCTATTCCCAAAACAAATGATAAATTTTGTTATTTTAAAAAATAATTTATAATTCTGATTTTTATAATGCAAATAAATTATTTCGTTTATTTAGATTTTTCAAATCTTTACAACTTTTAATGATTTTATTACGCATTGTTGTTATTTTTTTACTACACCTGCAACATTTTTTTATTGTTCTGTTTATACAGTTTCTTAGTTTTTGTAAAATCGTAAAACTCTTCAAACGGAAATGTAAATTTAGAATTTTATAAAGAAATTCTAAAATTGGTTTGGGTGATAAAGAAAATAGAAAATAATAATAATAATAATAATAAAATGACTATTCAGATAAATGTTGATTGTTTGAACTGCTGTTAAAAGTCAAATTGCCTCAGAAAAGATATTTTGAACCTTTTAAGTTTAGTACTTATACCAAAAAAGAAAAATCTATTAGCTGTGTTACAAGAATCGCAAACGTAAAAAAAAAGTTTTTGTACGTAATATGCTATCAGAGGTGGTGGAAAACCGCTGCCAATAATATATATACATATACATATATATATATATTAGCCAACGATTTTTCTATTTAAAAAATACCAGATTTACAACTTGAAAAAGGAAAAAAATAGTTTATTTTGTATTTGAATAAAATCATATAAACAATTTTTTAGGTGTAATATTTTTTGTTTATAAGATTTAAGATTTATTCTAAATTAAAATAGCAAAATTATGTATTTTGTGTAATTATTAAACTTCTAAACATTGTAGATTAGCAATTTTATTATTATATTAAGACCTATGAATAAGTGTTTCCTTTCAAAAAATAAATTATATATTGAAATAATCTAAACAATAATGATTAATATAATTGCAAGTTATTAATGAAATATCGCAACAAAAACAAAGATCAATGTTTGAGATAATCTGATAGAGGACAATATAACTTTTTATAGCTAAAAAACATTATTTTTGCACACATATTTTTCGCAAAAAGCAGCTTTTTTTAAATTTTTCTTTCACTTTAAAAATGAAATTTGTAAATTTGACAACTTGTGGTACAAAGAAAAAAAAAATCTATGATGAACATATTTAATATCGCTGCGTTTAAAATTTATTCTTTCATGACATAGAACGATTAACATTTAAAGAAAATGTTATTGAAGCGTTGCTGTCATTATGTTTCTAATATATATATATATATATATATATATATATATATATATATATATATATATATATATATATATATATACAGTAAAACTTTTCTAAAGCGACCACATTCCGTTAAAATAAAAAGTACTCGATCTAAGAAGTAGTGTCTTAATGGAGGTCATGTTTAAACCTAGATTTTAATTATTGGAAAAGGTAACAATTAACGTTACTAAAATTTATTTTTACGTCAGAAAAAAAATTAATTTAACCATCAAAACAAAAGTTAACTAGGACTTCCCTCAGAGGGATTAGTCTGAGCGATATTGCTAAGAATACACATTTAATAACTTGCGATAAGTAATGAAAATGAGATGTTACCTTTAATTGGTCATTCATTGTGATAAAATATGATGAAAATAAGCATATTGAATCAGAATTAAAAAATCTTGTACATAAAGTTGCATATACTATTTTTATAAAAGAAAAGCAAACCATGCATGGATATAAAATTGGAAATATGCAAAATGTTAAAAGTAATACAGAAAATAAAACACCAAATTTTCCTATATTGAAAATATAACTCTTTGAAATGATGTCATGTGCATAAACAGAAGTTTCGCACCGATACCCGAAGTCCATATAACAGCGAAGTAATGTGAAGCGTATTAAATACAAGGTAGTAAGACACTTAGCCAAACGCAGGTAATAAATTGCCAAATATTGTTCTTTTCGCCCTCTCTCGAAATGCATTTTTTCCGTACATTTAAAAAACACGATTTTGAGTCATCTTATTTAAAATTCAAATAAATAAATAAGAGGAAGCAATAATAGCATAAGTAAAAACATTTTATTTCAGCATCAAGGAATTGTATCGTAGTTACACATGTGGAAAAAAGCTGTTTTTGGCTAAAAAACTTTGTCTTCACTAAATTTGAATCCGATTAAAAAAAGAACCGTGATTAATTAAAATGTTATAGGCAGAGCTGCCAAGTCTCCGGCATTTTGGATACCGGTATTTTAATACAGAAAATGTTTTATTAAATTGGAAAATTTTGCGAATTTAAAAAATAACTTTTCCTATAAGGAAATTCTGCTGTGCAATAAAGCGGTTGCTTGGCATCTCTGTATAGGAATATTTCGTAATCTACTTTTTAACCTTAAAAAAAGCAACGACCATTTTTCGGGTACAAAAAGTATTTCTAATTGTTCCATTTTGCATACAAGGTACTGATTGTAATATTGATACATCTATGGTGATAAATTTCCAATAATTTTTCAAATCCCATTAATTTCATTAAAAATATAAATCTTTTACTCATTTAGTTTAAAATAAATGGTTTTTAACTAATTTCATAATACTTTTGAAATATCACTTTTCATTGGCCATTTTTTTAAAGCATTTAGAAAATGGTTGTTGTTTTCAGTCAAATATAGACTTTAGTCTGTCCGCATTTTATTTTATTATTATTATTATTTATAAATGGTGGAGAAATATTCATACTTAATCCATAACGTACATAATATATGGCTCTGTTATTACATAAGTCACCTTTTTATCATAAAAATTATGTTTTTACTGATTTTTATTAACTCAATCGGAAAAATTTTGTGCTTTGAGCAATAGATGTCCGCATTTCATTTATTTATTTATTTTAACAAAATTCTTTGTATTTAGAAGAATTTTTATTTAAATAGGAAATCCAAATGTCGCTGTTAATAAAGAAAAAAGTTACAAAAAAAAAGTTACAAAACGAGTAGACGCATACTATCAAATATGGAAAAACGACGAATCCAAAAAAGACGTCGTATGAAATTCATCTTTTAAAGCAAAAAAAAAAAAAAAAAAAAAAAAAACGAGGTCTGATTATCGAGCCTACTGATTACGAAATGTTCATTACATTAAAAAAAAAATACTGCAAATATTGATTTTTTAGCCTCCGATGCTATTTCTTTCAGACAAGCTAAAAAATGTCGTGTCGTCAGCCCTGAATTTTCTACTCAACCGATTTTGATAATTATTTTTTTAAATGAAAGCTATTTATTTGTAGTTGTGCCCATTTTAGCTACTTTTTAATTTATTTCCATTTTTATATTTTATTTTTAATTTTAAATGCTTTTTATAATATTTCTTAAATATGGTGGCAACTCAGTTTAGTTTTTCTCTCGTTAATAAAAATTTACTTTCCGTTATCACTTTCCACGAGTCAGAAGCTTTATTTCATCAGTGAACATGTCCTTGCATTTAAAAGAAAAAAGTCAATTGTTTTCGTAAAATTTAACCACAATATTATTGCATATAAATATGCACTAATTGAGGTAAAAAAATATATTTACTGAGAAATAATAATAATAATAATGTAAATAAAATAACAGAAAATAATTTATGATAAAAATTAATGTCTAAAGAAAAATTTCAAATGAGGAAAATGATGTCATTCAGCAACCAGATAATTGGGAATTACAACATTATTACGGATGCCTTTTTCATATTACTAATAAGAGTAACTTTTAAAAAACATTTGAAGAGAAAATGACGTCACTATTTAAAACATCGCATTTTTACTCATAACGATATTACATTTCAATATTTCTTTTTATTATGGACACTGAGATTGAAATTTTACTTTCAGATGACTTCAGTTAGTGAAAATAATGTCATAGTAAAAATAAAATTAGTTTTTTTTTTTTTTTAATAAAACTATTTTTTTGTGAGTGCATGTAAAATAAAATTTCTGGATTTCGTCGGCACTCAGATTACAATTTTAACGGAAGATGTGCGAATATTTGCATGCAAAATTGTAACTGGCAAACTTGACATTAAGTTTGGAAATATATTTATTATATATTGATTCAATAATGTAATTACTTTTTCTTTTTTTAAAACCAAATCGATCGGGTCTTTTAAATATTTCATTCTTCGAATTCGATGGGATTCCACTCGTTTTATTGTCAAATTGCATTTTCTTTTTCTCAGCGTCTATAAAAAAGCGTTTAAACTAAAGAAAAAATCCGTTTTTGATTAATCTAGTCAATGAAGAAGTAGCACGTCAAATTGTTTTAAACAAAACTTTATTATTCCGCACTTCCAATGACTCAGAGAGAAATTGCTAATCAATTGGGTATTTCACGACGTTCTGTTTGCTATTATATTGATAAACACAAGAAAAATGAAGTTAGTTCATTGCATTCTAAACGGGGTCGCCCTTCTAAAAGACCCTATCAATTTTTTTTCTCTCTAATTGGAGGCGAAACTGAATTCTGCAAATGCAGAATCTACATTCAATTTGTTTTCTTCTTTTGTGCAGTTTTGGCTTCGGAAGGTGCGCTAAGCGACTATGAAAACACACTTGGTAAACGTTCATGCTCAGTTTTACAAATAAATATAGCACATATATGCCCTATACACACCGAGGTATCTAATTGGTGCCAAAATGGCGTTCAGTTGCCTAACATGCTGGTTATCATATAAATGTTATAATAAATTGTTTGTTCTAAAAATACTATCATTTATTGATTGTTATTTCTTTTTTTTTAATAACAGAAAATGTTTCGTTTATTCCTTTTTTTCATTTTGAAATAAATAAATAACGCGTTATTATAGCATGCTATATGTATCTGGTAATCAAAACGATGTTTACGCCTAATTGGCATAAAATATCTCGCCAAACCCGGTGCTTATATCTCTAGTATATTATCTCAAGTATTTTATTTATGTACACTATAATTGTTTTTACATACCACTTATTTCTTCTTGTATATAAAAATAGGTAAGTGGCTCCTTTATGCAGTATAAATGTTTAAAAAATAGCTCCCGTTGCCCCTTTTTGGATCGAATTACAAAAAAATCAATGTCTAATTCCAATATTGCTCCCAGGTATGCATACATATTCCAAATTTCAAAGTTGTATGCCAACAGGAAATGGATGAAAAATGGGAAAAGATGTCACATATGCACCAGGGTACATGATTGGCGTCAAAATGGCATTATTTTACCTGAGATGGTAACCCGGCTTTATTTATTTATTAGTTGTTTATTTACTCATAAAATGTTTATTTACTTTCATTTCCTTTTTTTAATTATATAAAATAATTTTTTATAGTTATTTATTATTATTATTATTTTATATACTGTAAGTTCTTTTTGAAAATAGAAAATTATTTAAAAATGTGTATGTAAGCGTTATTTGAAAACGGAGTTTCCGCCAAATGGGCTTTGAAAAAAATTGCGCCAAATCTGATACGCTTGTGGTATCCGTGCCGAAAAATTAGTGACCAGAATTGACTTCCATACACAAACAAAATATAAGATAAAAGAAAACATGCAATAAAAATAAATATAAAGGGAAAATGATCTCATAAAAGAAACTTTTTATTTAAAAACGTAATTGTTTCTAATTTTCACACGCGAAATACATAAAATATTCTTTTAGCTATCAAAAAATGCTATTAAGTTTTTATGACATTTTTTTATATAAAAAAATAACAGTTTTATTTTCCTGCATGATTATTAAATTTTAAAATGTTTTATTGCATTCAATATTTTTTAGTGCGTTAATGATTACTATTTACTCCATGTACTGATTCGGTTATCTACGATAATATCTAGCCGGTGGAAATCACGCGCACCAAATTTCTGTGACGTATGCAAAAAAATTGTGCTTTTTTATCAGTTTTTTTAATATAACTTTTGAACTATTTGGAATTAATTTTTAAAAGTAGGTGCATTCACCAGATTACCTTCATAGGTACCTATTGGTACAAACAGAATCAAAATCCGACAAGTACTTTTTGAGATTTGCTTGACGAAAGAATTTTTTTGACTTTTAATATCGTTACGTATCTCTGAGTATAAAGACTTCGCTTCGCTCAGACAATTACAGCAGATTAAAAAAATTAATTTAACCATCAAAACAAAAGTTAATTACAGCAGATTAAAAAAATTAATTTATTGACGCTTGTTTTGAGGTTACGCTTTTATCTTTTATAACTTTTATTTTAAGATCCTTTCAAAGTTCAGTAAATAAATGCATTTTTTATGGGCGGCAACAAATAATGATGATTTCATTACTTTATCTATTTCTTTGAGAGTTTCCTGACAAAAGAGGACAGCGGAGTTCATTCACAAACATTTTTAATTCGCCATCAGAGTTAAATACATTGCCTATAAAAACAATAAGAGATTTAAGCATTTAAAAGTCACCTGAATAAAAAAAAAATTTCAAACTTAGTTTAGAAGTTTGATGAATTATGCGCTCCCAGTAAATCTTTTTCTAATAAAACCTTCTTCAAACGACCAAAAGAAAAAAAAAAAAAAAAAAAAAAAAAAAAAAACGGAATTTGTTTTAGTTTTTTCAAATAAATGGGTCGCTCATGGAGTTAGTTCAACTGGGATGTAAAATTTGTATTGAGCCTATGGGAATAAATTTTGTTCCATGAAAAAATGATCGTTCAGGGGGGTTTCACTATACTTAATTTAATTTTTATGATAACAGACGTCATTTTATTAAAATATTATGATTTTTTAAAATGCAATAGTTCTAATGATTAACCACGCACACTCTTTTTTAAATTCGTTTCACGTATGAGTCAATAAATAAAAGCAAATTAAAAAAAGTCTCATTATTGATTACAAATTTAAAAAAGAACTTTGAATATTTAGCATTTGAAGCTTTTAACAATAATTTAAATGTTGTTTGTGTTATGTGTCATAGATCTATTGATAAATGAAGTTAAGAATAATAGTAACAACATGTAAAATAATGTTTAATTTTACTTTTAGATGCTTTCTAAATGTTATTATTTCTTTTTAAAAATAACTTTGAAAAATTGCCGTATTAACATACATATTGCGGTTATTTTTCTCATTTTCATTTTACTTAATAAACGAACAAATGTATTTCTCTATTCAACCCATTAATGCCGGAATTATTGTCTTCGTTAAAATTTAGATTTTGCATTTCCTACCATTTTTTTAAATATGAGCAACTTTTATCTTAACTTATCGAGGAATTTGTCTCGCGAAAGAAAGTATTTATTTATCTTCCTTTTTACGGGTGTGAAAAGCGTTTACTTGTCATTTTTATAACTGTCCCAAAAATGGGATGCCAGGCAATAATGGGTTAAATTAAATTAGCAAACATTTTATTAAATAACCATTTTTTTAATGCAACATATATAGCTATAATGTAAGACATGTACAAGTTAAGTACACAGAACATGCACTTAAAAAACAATAACAAACAGATCTCTAGCTCTTAGATAATGCAAATCAGCGGTTCCCAAGCTGGGGTATGCGAAAATAGTATTGATAATGACGGAAATCACAAGAGGATTAGTAAAGACATTAAAATAATAGAGATGACAATGTAATTTGTATCAATTTATTATATGATTGAAATAAGAAGACTACTAATAAACAAAAGCATTTTTACATTATCTTGATGATTGAAAAAGGGGGTGTATTTATGAGAAATGGGGTTATTTCGAAATGAAATGACTAATAAAATGGGTAGCAGGGAAAAAAAGGTTGGGATTTGGAAAGCGCTGATGCAGAAGATTTTCATAAACCTTGAAAATAACATTTTTATAACATCTTTCACAAGAGTTGTGATTTCTAATTAAGATAGTAATCACATGTTAGATGCAGAACTTAATTGTTTTAGTACATCCATCCCCCCACCCCCCGAAAATTGTTTTTTTCTTTCATACCCTCTTCCACGCACATGAATTAAAACTCCACTTCCCCTTGTAAACAAATGGGTTTACTGGAGAAAGGGTAGAAATATTTTAGCGCTCTTGGCTCATAGCGTTTTATCGCGCCAAAGGTCTCAAGTCTTTCTGGATTGTAATGTAGCCCCCGGGCCACTTAAGAGCTATTTTTTTGCCGATTTTTTGCTTAATTTACGTGTTATAATGCGTCCGCGGCATTGCTAGCGGACACGGCGAAACGTTTGGTTCCCGGTCGGGAACCTTAGTGACAAAATATGCGTTCCCGGAAAGGATTTCTGGGTTCCCCGGGAACGCTATTTTTCGAGCCCTGGAGGTGTTTTATTTGTAGCGGTGAATGTTTCTTTTTTTGAAGGGCTTGTTAAAATAAGAGATGGGGCGAATGAGTTTTCTTTCATTTTACTTTCCCTCCAAATATCAAACAGATACTTTGCTTCTTCTTTAAGAGTCCATTCTTCATTACTAGATACAGTTGGCAAAAAAAGTATTTGTACACTTCATTTATTTAAATTATAATGAAATTAAACAAAAGATTTAAGCAAAAAATACTGTAATACATTAATTTAATGCATTATAATATTATAGAAGCAAAAACAAAATTAAACGAATCGATTTTTTACATTATAATAAACAAATATACAAAAATATAATGCAAAAAAAGTATTTGTACACAATATTAATGTAATATAATTAATGAAAATTTAGTAAAATGATACAAATTAATATTTTGTGCGAATTCATTTAGCGTTTATGACTACTTCTAGATGTTGTGACATTGATTCCACCAATTTTTTTGTATCGGTCTGGTTAATGTTATTCCATGACACAATAAGAGCTTCTTTAAAACTGTTTTTTACCAATACATATTTTTTTTCGGATTTTTGCATCCAATAGCATCTGCAAATTTTCTATTGGATTCAAGTCTAGAGATTTTAGAAGAGTTACCAATCGTCTTGGAGTATTGTCGTAAGCATGTGCTGGTGATCACAGCAGTATGCTTTGGTCGTTATCCTGCAGAAAGTGAAAAGCTTCCTCTATGCATAATTTATTGGCACAGTTTAATAAATTATGGCGCGACACATAAATGTATGTTAAACCTGTCCTTCCATTGTCAATAAATTTTAAATGTCCTGCTCCATTAGAAGCTATACACCCCAAAAGTATAATATTCCCCCCAAAATGCTTCATAGTTTGAAGTATACGTTTTGGATCTAGAACAGTTTTATTTTTACGCCAATTTTTTCGAATGCTTGATGGTAAGAAAATTCCGAATTTTCCCTCATCAGAAAAAATTACTGTTTTCCAAAAATCCAATGATTTACTTCTGTATGCGAAAGCGAATACTATGCGTTTTCGCCTATTTGTTTCGCTGATGAATGGATTTTTCCTTGAGGTTCTTCCTTTTAAATCTGCATTGAGAAGAATATTTTTTATTGTTTGAGGTATTACTCTGATGCGAGAAGATGTCGCAAGGTCTCCAGCAAATTTTTGAACCGAACGCATAGGACTTTTTAAAGCTTTTTTAGCAACACTCCTTTTTTCCCTCATTGTTAGTTTGCTAAGAAGTCCTGGTTTTCATTGAATTTCGATGCTTTTAATTTATTCATAGTTTCTCACTATACATCCAATAGTTGTAAATGGTAATTTAATAGCTTTTACAAATTCTTGTTGCGAATTTAAATTTTTATTATGCTCAATCATAGGATTTCATATATCTAGAGGTGCCTCTCTAGTATTAGGTTCTATACTCAATTATTTCAAGAGCAAATTAGATTAAATGTCAGACAAATATAATATGAACTCAAAAATTATTAACAGCTTCTGTAAAAGTAGTCCTTTGAACCATAAACACTATAAAACACAGTACATATCAGGATGGAGAAATGTACAAATACTTTTTTTGCAAGAAATTTTTAAACTTTTCCTATTAGAAAATTATTTTACATCTTTATCGAAATTTTCTGTTGTATAATTTAAAACGCACGCTAAACAGACTGTATTAAAACTATTTTTGACAAAATATCTGTTTTTATTTAGTTAAAAATTAAAAATTTTAGAGTGTACAAATACTTTTTTTGCCAACTGTATAAGCATACATATGCCAGTTTACCTTTTATAGTGATTCTCCTAATGGATATACATATGCCAGTTTACCTTCTTTAATGATTTTCCTAATGGATCATCTGTTATAACAGACGTTTCTCAAAGTGCATTCAAAACACTTCTATTATTTTAAACAAACATTTTCTTCTGTTTGCAGATTTTAATGAGCATTTGAGTTTTGTTGAGAGTTTTCTTTCTTCTTTAAGCCTTTTTTTTTTTTTTTTAAATAGCCAAAATAGCAGATTCCAGCCAAAACTGCAATCATACCATTCAAATTGCATCATATATCAAAGCATTAATGATGACTTAACATAAGTCATTCTCCCCATTTGTTACTGTTTGCTCCAGGGTTGTTTGGTTAAAACCACGCTGGTTTAAACCGTGGTTAAAACCATGGTTTAAACCAAGTGGTTTTTTTTAAAATGTTTTCATGTATTTTACGCATTATTAAAATATCCAAAATCCAAGTTATGCGAAAGCTACAAGCACAGCCTTTTTTTTTTTTTTTTTTTTTTTTTGCTTTTTTTAAAAGACATTAATAAATTTTTAAAATGACAAACACTTTTAATCCGCCCAACTTTTCTTACTAGCTATAAATCTATACGGTAAACTAATTTTTTAATGTGAGCTATGGAGGAAAAAAAAAAAAAAAGCTGTTTGTTTTGCTTCTTCTTTAAGCCTTTTATTTTTAAAAAATAGCCTAAGATAAAATTTTACCATTTAAATTGCATCATATATCAAAGCATTAATGATGACATAACATAAGTCATTCTCCCCATTGGTTACTCTTTGTTCTCTATGCTAATGAATGAATGATTGTAAATTTTCTCTGTTCTGTACCTATTGGTTTTAATAACCTTTTGCTTTTCTTGCATTGGAGTTTTACTTTATGATTTTATTCTGTTTGTACTATATTTTACTTTAAGAAAGCTACTTATATATATTGAAGTAAAAGGATGTCTAAAACTAGAAAAAAGAAAGATATAATCTGGTAGGAAAATAGAAATACACCAAGAACAGGCTCGAAAGCCAAATGCATAAATTGCATGCAATGCAAATGCTGTCAAATTAGTTCTCCCTTATTATATTTGATGGAATTGTTTTTCAAGATGCCTTAAATGTTTGCCTTAAAAATTACCCCACTTAAAATTTGTGATGAAAATAGGAATGTTAATGATAAAAATATTCAAAAGTTTCTATCTATGTCTAATTTTAATCTAAAAAGAAATGTTGAAGATATGTTTGAATTGTTAAAGGTTATTGCAGTTGCCCTGGATAATATCTAAAGTAATAATTGTTCCATTGTTGATGTAGTTTATATTTGGAAAAATCCTCAAAAAATATTAAGAGAAAAAGATAAGTAAAGAAGTCCCGCAGTGTTTTGAGTCCAGGTATAAAATGGTTCTAACACCCATGCTTGCTTGATATCGTGGTACAGTCAAAGTGGTCTGACCAAGAAAAAAAAAAGGATGCATAAATTTTGCAAAACTAGAATATCCATAACTCTTTAGCTTGCACTGATAGTAAATTTTATGCCAATCTTCACCTTTTGAAAAACATTTTTTTGAGCAGAATGCAGTAAAGGAAGTTACCCCATATAAAATAAGGAAGAGTCAGCAAATTCAAATCAAGAAATTTAATAGCTCCGTCTTTACTGAAGTTGTACAACTTATAAAAGCAAAAGCCTATTCAGCGAGTGTTGAAAGAATATTTTCAACATTTGGACTGATATAGACAAATATACGAAATAAATTGGGATTAGAAAAGTCCTCAAAACTTGTCTTTTTATTTTAAGCTTTTAATTAAAATTAAATAAATAGAATTGTTTTTATAAAGAAATTGTTTACCTAAATATATTTAACTAGGAAAAATAAAGTTTGTATTAAAAAAAAAAGAAAAAAAATAGTAATTTTTCAAAGCATATGTCTCAATATGTATAAATATTACACTCATTGATAAATCAAGTATGTCGATACACATGTGATTTATTTTAGCATTAAAAAATGCATAGTGATGTTTTTTATTTAAATAAATATATATATATAGTAAAAGATTAATAATCATTTGTTGATGTTGATATTATTGATACAGTAAATGATTTCTAAATTAAGCACAGGAAAATGTTTTCTATTTTTGCTTATTTTTTGTTGATTTAGTGAAATATATTTGTTTATCCCTCATTATGTTCTACATAATAATTATTTGTTTAATTATTATCTAAAGGCTTATATGAGTATACTAATAAATTAGTAGTTCAGCATTTTTTAAACAATAAATATTTCCCTAAAGAAAGCTAAACTTATAGGTAATTTAATTATAATTTTTATATGCTTTAATTATTTAATTATATAAAAAAATTAAGTACCAATGTGAATGTTTAACATTAATTACAAAAGAAAAATCATGACTTTCTAAAACTCAATTTTTTTTCTTGCAAATGCTTTTTAAGTAATGATGGGGAAAAAAAACCCGGTTTAAACCAAAAAAACCTGGTTTAAACCAAACAAACCCGGTTTTTTGGTTTTTTTCAAAAAAACTGGTTTTTATACCAACCCTGGTTTGTTCTGTATGCTAATAAATGAATGGCTGTGAATTTTCTCTGTTCTGTAGCTATTGGTTTTAATAAGATTTTGTTTTTCTTGCATTTTAGTTTTTACATTATGATTTTATTCTGTTTGTACTGTATTTTATTTTAAGAAAGCTACTTATATATATTGAAGTAAAAGAATGTCTAAAACTAGAAAAAAGAAAGATATAACCTGGTTTTTATTTGAGGAAATAAGAAATACACCAAGAACAAGCTCAAGAGCCAAATGTAAAAATTGTATGCAATGCATATGCTGTCAAATTAGTTCTTCCTTATAATACTAGATGGAATTGTTTTTCAAGATACCTTAGATGTTTACTGTAAAAATTGCCCAACTTAAAATTTGTAGTGAAAATAGGAATGTTAATAATAAAAATATTCAAAAGCTTGTATCTATGCCTAATTTTAACCCTTTCACCGTCCAAGGGTTTTCATGTATTCTTATAAGAATGCTTATAAGTTGTAAGATATTTATATTAATTAATCACAGTTTGATGCTCTAATATCTTTAATATCACTTCTTTCTATGTATGATTCAAAATAACATTCCATTTAAAATATTTTATGTCTGCAGCCATTTAAACATGATTTCTAGAAACGGAAAAAGCCGGGACAAACAGTTAAAGGGTTAATCTAAAAAGAAATGTTGAAGATATGTTTGAATTGTTAAAGCTCATTGCAGTTGCACAGGATAATATCTAAAGTAATAATTGTTCCATTGCTGATGCAGTTTATATTTGGAAAGCTTTTCAAAAATATTAAGAGAAAAAAGATAAGTAAAGAAAATCTGCAGTATTTTAAGTCCAGGTATAAAATGGCTCCAACACCCATGCACTGTTTGGTATATATGCTTGATCCGTGGTACATTCAAAGTGAACTATCTGAGCAAGAAAAAAAAGAATGCATTAAATTTTGCAAAACTAGAATATCCATATAACTCTTGCTTGCACTGATAGTAAAATTTTATGCCAATCTTCACTTTTTGAAGAACATTTTTTTTAGCAGAATACAATAGAAAAAGTTACCCCATATAAAATGTAGAAAAGTCAGCAAATTGAAATCAACAAATTTAATTGCAACGTCTTTACTGAAGTTGAACAACTTTAACAGCAAAAGCCTCTTCAACGAGTGTTGAAAGAATATTTTCAACATTTGGATTGGTACAGCCAATAATACGAAATAAGTTAGGATTAGAAAGGCCTCAAAACTTGTCTTTTTATTTAAAGCTTTTAATTAAAATTAAATACATGGAGTTGTTTTTATAAAGAAATTTACTTAAATATATTTAACTAGGAAAAATAAGGTTTGTATTTAAAAAAAAGAAAAAAAAAATTAGTGATTTTTCTAAGCTTATGTCTCAATTTGTATAGGTGTTACACTCATTGATAAATCAAGTATGTGGATATGATATACATGTGATTTTTTTTTTTTTTTTTTTTTTTTTTTTTTTTTTTAGCATTAAAGAATACATATTGAAGTTTTTTTAAAGTAAATATATATAGTAAAAGATAAATAATCATTTGTTGGTATTATTGATACAGTAAATGATTCCTAAATTAAACACTGGAAATTTTTTCTACTTTAGCTTATTTTTTGTTGATTTAGTAAAATATGTTTGCTTACCACTCATTATGTTCTGCATTATCAATCTGCATAAAAATTATTTCTTTAATTATTATCTAAAGGCGTATGTAAGTATACTGATAAATTAATAGTTTACATTTTTCAATCAATAAATATTTCCCTAAAAAAGCTAAACTTATAGGTAATTTAATTTTTTAGGTAATTTTATATGTTTTAATTATTTAATTATATCAAAAAATTAAGTACCATTGTGAATGTTTAACTATTTAATAACAAAAAAAAAAAAGACTTTCTAAAACTTGATTTTTTTTTTTTTGCAAATGCTATTTAATTAATAATGGGGGAAAAAAACCTGGTTTAAACCAAAAAAAAAAAAAACTTTTTACGGTTTTTATACTAATCCTGATCTGTGATAATTAAAATGTCTAGATTTTAGTTGTCTTATCTGTATCTGAAGCATCAATGGTTATGTAAAAATATTTTGGCTTCCTTATAATTAACAATTTGAATGTCAACTAAACAGAAAATTTATTTTAAGGAAATATAAATATTGTTTTTCTTTATTTTTTATTATTTTTTTTTTCCATTTCTATTTTTCTATACATATAAGAATTATAGTTCATCTGAAAGTTGTGAACTAAGGTAATAGGTGCAATTGTTTTCTATAGGTCTGTGACCCTCATTCCTGAAGAATCTGAAGATATGTGGCATGCGTACAATTTGATAGCTGAAGGAGACAGTCTGAAAAGTACTACTATAAGGTAAAGTAAATGTAAGGTTGCACATTTGGAATAACTGTTAAATGAGCATGTGTGACAAAAAAAACATCGAATTGCTGGTGCCATGTAAAATCAAATGTCAGATGTGTATAAAAAAGAAAAGAATGAGAAAAGATCAAATCAGAAAATCCTACATTTGCCAGTTCTTTTCATTGTCAAGTACTTATTTTCATCTTTATTTTGCTTTATTTTTCATTCAAATTTTGCTGGAAAACTATTGATTTTTGTTTTAGCTACTATACAAATTACAGCAACTGTTTGTTATTCTTAAATTTATTTAACCATTTAATTGTCATAAGAACTATACACAATTCACTGTATAAATTTGTTCTTAGTGCTGAATGAATCATATTTGTTTCTAACCTTGTAGTTTGTCATTCATATCTTAAATATGTTTTGTATAAGAAATTTGAAAATATGAGACAAATTTTTAACCATATCAATCAATGTTTTGTAGTAATTCACTCAGGCTTTGGTTGAGATTTTAACTTCCTTTTTTGAGCTGGGCCAGTCAGGCTGAACTTTAAGCTGTTATGCTAGGATGGGTCAATAATTTTTTTCTATGGGCCGGCCAGACTCGGGTCAAATTTTAAACATTTATGTCATGTCAATATTTTTCTTGTACAAGCTTGGGCCAAACTTTTAATTTTTATAATATGCTTTTTTAATGTATTAGGCGAGGTTTGTGCAGACTTCTAGTGCTTTTCCTGAGATTCCTGCATGATTATCAGAAAGTTTGTTTCTTTTGTCTATTAATTGCTTATAATTACTTTGAAAATTGGAGGTTTAGGGTGGAAGATCCTCACTGTCACTAACAATAATTAATCTCGAATAAATCTCTTAGGTTTGTTAAATATTTTTATGTATTTTTTTTACTTTTTAAAATATTCAAAATGACCATAAAATATTACTTTAGCACTATAGCTTTTTGAGATGGTGCAAAAGCATAATTTATTAAATTTCTATTCATAAATAATTTAAAACCATATTTTTCAATCATCTTAAAAAATTTGATAAGATGCTAAAATGGAGTGTTGCTATCATTTTGGATTTTATTTTTTTCTTTTGCCAAACAGTACATTATAGAAAACTCTTTCCCTTTTCTTTATCAAATGCATGTTTTTTGATAAAACTATTTTTTATACTTGTATTTGTTGCTTCAGTTTATTTTTTTATTTTCTTCATCAAATGCATGTTTTTTGATAAAACTATTTTTTATACTTGTATTTGTTGCTTCAATTTATTTTTTTATTTTCTTCATCAAATGCATGTTTTTTGATAAAACTAATTTTTATGCTTGTATTTGTTGCTTCAGTTTATTTTTGTTTGCAAAATGAAATTCAGTTGTTACTAATACCATGCAATAAAAGTTTACTTGGTTACAGTTATCTCACAGCAACAAGAAATGGATAGATTAAATTTAGTTTGAGAATACAAACTGCATTCTCACTTTACATATCAGATAACTTAAATTTCTTTATATATAATTGGTGATTTCATCACAAAAGTGCAAAACTGGAGCAAAATACATCATCAAGGGGTACAATATGGGACCTGTTATTCAGAAACCATGCATCCAGAATGCTCTGAAAACCAAAATGTAAAAGGATAACCAAAAAAATAATTTGTTTCATTTCAAAAGCATAAAATAAATATATCTAAAGGATTTTCATGTTCAAAATTTCATTTCCTGGATTATAAGTCAGTTGAAGATTGTCTAATTGCTAATGATAATATTCTTGCAAGTCATCAGATGATTGGCTATAAAATCTGTGATACAGTAGATTCCCTCAAATCTGCATACTTTGGGATCAGAGATTGTGTGGATTTTTAGAATTTTGTGAATTTCTGATTTGTGCTTTGTTTATATTTTTTTAAACAGTAATTATAATGTAATCTAAATTATAATAAATCCTTGCAATGCAGGGATATATTGAAATAATTAAATAAAGTAACAAATTAAAATGATAAAAAAATATTTTTAAAAATGATTACATTTTTAAAAGTAAAGGTCTTAAATCCTCAGTTGCAGAAAATTTTCCAAGTGTCTGCGACAAATACTTCAGGGACAAAAAATAATCTGCAGGTAAAATATTTTTACAATTGAAGCATTAATCAATCAAACAATTACTTGTCTGTTAGCAATTTTAGGCATTTTATAAATTTTTATTAATAATAATCTTAAATGTTTGCATTAAGTAATAAAGGGCTAAATATAATATGAAATAAAAATTCGATGAACAAGAATTTGTAAGAGAGAAAACAAAATCTGCGATGCCCATCTCCAATCTCAAACTATCTGCTTCCAGGATTAAATATTCATGATAAAGAATTCATGAGAAAGAAGATACATTTTCCTTGAATTATTCAATGAAACTTTCCTCATAAAGGTACCCTTTAATTCATATCAAAATCATAAGTGAAGAAGTTTTATTTTTAATAACCAAAAAAGCTAGATTACCAAATGTATTTGGTAAAATGGTTGTTTTTACCAAGACAATATTCTTACCAGTATATCCAGCAATATATGTATTGATTTTTTTTTTTTTTTTTTTCAAAAGTTAATGACTTTTTTTCAGCAATAAATTGTGAAAAACCAAGCGTTCAGCCATTATCAAGAATTACATATTAAACTATACACACAAAATGATATAAAACTAAAAATTTTTGTAATTTCACCCCTATATCTGAACTGAAAGTTTCATTTTTCACATCTGTGACAGTGTGCATTTGTGGGTTTTAGGATTGCTTTACATATTAAACTATACACACAAAATGATATAAAACTAAAAATTTTTGTAATTTCACCCCTATATCTGAACTGAAAGTTTCATTTTTCACATCTGTGACAGTGTGCATTTGTGGGTTTTAGGATTGCTGATTTGAGAGAATCTATATTTATAATGACAAATGATATGTCTACTAATGGAAGTGATGATTTGATTAGCAGATTGAAGTGGGCATAAAATTTTCAAACGAGCTACTGATATTTTTCAACTGAACAATTGATTTCAGAATGCAGCAAAGAAGCTGCTGTGATAAATTAATCATGAGTCATGACAGTATATGAATTATCAGATGCAATTAATACGAGTTGGAAATTACATGTGAAGCATAGCAAATGAGGTGCGTTCGTACGATAACAAAGTTTTAAAAATATTCAGATCTTGGTGATATAGTAGAGCGTACTTTGGATACAGTGTAGTAGTCGAAATCTTTGTGTTTCTGTAAATATGCAGGAAGTAAATTTTATTACACCTCAGCAACGTATATCTTATTCATAAAATGTGAAATAATTGAATATAATTAAAACATGTCCCAAACAATGTTTCTCTGTATAGCATTATGTAGTGGAATACTTTTGTGTGGCCCTGTAATTTAATAATAAAAATTCTTTGCGTCACAGATTGTTCAGAAACAATATTTTAATATGTATTTCATAGATTCATGCCAATTCTATTATGTTCAAATGAGCGTAACATCATTAAAGTGAACGGAATCCTTTTGATTGTCCCTGTAATTGATCTATCCATCCGATTTTCATAAAATTTGAAATGACTCGACAAAATTATGTTATAATTATGTATTTTAAATTTCAAACGGGTTTTTTGCGTTGTTATATGCGGACAGACAGACGGACGGACTGAGCGACAACAATAGGTGCTACGTATTTACGTAATAACAAACGCACCTAATAAGAGACATACTATAAGCAACTACTCTTAATAAAAGTACCAATAATAATATTCAAAAGATTCTACTCTCAAGTCCTAAAACTAAGTTTTATAAGTTTATGTAATTAAATTTTTTTTTTTTTTTTTTTTTGAACTGTAATACTGAATTTTACCTGTGAATAAGTTATTAAATTAAAAAATTTGTAATTATGTATTTATATGTATTTATATTTTATGCATTTCATACCATAATTCTGCATGATTCTTAATAGTTCTAGTAAAATGTTAAGAATTATGAAAAACCATTTTATCCAGAATCTTCCAAGCTTTTTAAAACTATTTAACAGTTTCTTTAACTGTTAACTATTTTTATCAGATTTAATGGAATATGTAGTTTGGTGAAATTCTGTGCATTAATTCTTGGGATAAAGTAGTCACAGGAATTGTGCCATGCACAGACTACAGACAGGCATACGTTTTCCAAAATTAGTCAAATTACATTTAGATCATTCCAAAATGTTGAAATCCATCAAATTATGGAAGTAAAAAATCTTTACAATTCCAATGCAGTATAGGATTTGTTATCCAGAATGCTTGGGATCTCAAATATTCTGGATAAGGGGTTTTTCTGTAATTCAGAACACTTAATTATAAGTTTAAGAATAGTATAAAATAAAAGTAGGAAATGCTTAAAATATGAACAATATATGTAAATATATAATTACAAATTTGTTAATAACTTATTTCCACAAAATAATAATAATAAAAACAAATTCTAAATTACTAAAAAAAAACAAAAAAAACATAGATTTGAGAGCAGAATCTTTTGATTTCAGTTTTTAGAAAACAATTATTAAGATTGGTTGCTTATAGAGTGTCTCTTATACTGATTGCTCTTGTATCTGGTATTATGGCATGAATTGCTGTTCATAGACAGGACTTCTTTGTTGCATTCCACAAATCAGTTGTTTACTTAAAAAATATCAGTTGCTCATTTGAAATTTTTTTACTTACCCCATTCTGCTGATCATCATTATTACTTTCATTAGACATATCATTTGTCATTATGTCACACATTTCACAAATAGTATTCAGGTGACTTACTAAACTATCATCAACAGAAAGGACAATTTTCAACTGAGTATTGATCTAACAATGAGAATCTGAACATGAATGTCACTTAGCTTAGTCCAGCAGATCTGTAATCATTTCCTTCTTAGAAATTTTAAAATCTTTCACACCATCCAAAAAAAAAAAAAAAAAAAAAAAAAAAAAAAAAAAAACACAGATAGCCACAAATTGTATCACCTTTGGATGAGTGTATACTGTGCTATATCCCATGTTTGATGTAAAATATGCCTTTAATTTTTACATTTTTGAAATGAAACAAATTATTTTCCAGTTTTCATTTTGCATTCTGGTTTTTGGAAATTTCTGGATACGGAGTTTCCGGATAATGGGTCAGAAATCAAAATAGCTTATTGTTCTGAAAATTTACCCAAAAGATTGTATCAGTATTGTCATCTATTGGTATTTATTATTATTTTTTTTTTACTTCAGATTAACTGAGTGTTCACATGTAACCCCCCCCCCCCCCTTCTCTTCCCTAAATTTATGTGATCAAATTGTAATTTTACTTTACAACTTGAAAATGACATTGCTTTGTTTTATGTCTGTAATTTTTAGAAATCACATATGTCTATTTCTGTAGGAAGGTCACAACTGAATCTGCAACTGGTAGTACTGCAAGCAATAGAGTTCGCACAACCCTGACTATTAAAGTTGAAGATGTTGATTTCGATACACAAGCATGTATGCTTCGAGTTAAAGGAAGAAACATTCAAGAAAATCAATATATAAAAGTAAGTACTTTATTTTTATCAATCATCAAAATTCAAAATAAATTTTATTCTTAACATTTTGTAGCATAGTTGAACAATGTTTGTAATTTCAGTTTGTCTGTTTATCATGTGTCAGCTCTCTAACTCTTTTAAATATACTCCCAATGAATTTTTCCATATGGGCATACTCAAAAGATTCTGAAAAAATTATAGAATGTTCGTCTCATGTAAATATATGTGTTTATTTTTTAAAAAATTTTAGGCAGAACCTCGATAGAACACTTGTAAAGCAATAATGAACATCTTGTTTATTTGGTAATTCATCACTGGTTGATGTAACGACAAAATAAAATTTCTAAAAATACTTTTTTATAACAAATCAGGGTTCTCATTTTAATCAGAACAGTGGTCAAAATTGGTTTTAATCATCTAAAAGTGTTTAAAATTGGTTTAAACTGTCAAAAGCAGTCAAAAATATATTAAATAACTTTAGCTTGCATAAAGTGCTTAAATTTAATATTTATGTGAATATTAATTTTATAAATATAATTTTAATAATTATTAAATATAGATGGAATTTTTTCATGTGTGTTTCATAAATCTTATTTTTCTTAATATATACATTACAATATTTAGTGGGAAGTAATGAAAAATTGAAAAATATTGATTTTGAATTTGAAAATTACATAATGCACCTGATGAATGTTTTTCTTTTGATGTATTATAATGTACATATTTTCTATTTAATGTATAATTATCCTTCTCTATTCTTATAATGTAAGTCTTTAAAAATCAACAAATTTGCTTTCCAAATTCTAAATCATTCATTTAAATATGTTAGTCAGTTTTTTTATTTATTATTCTAAAATATTGTAATACATACAAGAACAGTAGACTTGAAATATTAGAAATATGTCTTGCACTTCATATACGATACATTAAAGATACATTTATGAATAAAAACTGGTAACTATCCAGTGAAAAGAAAATATGTAATGATATCTGACAAATTGGCATATAAATAGGATTGGGTTTTTGACATGATAGCAGTAAAAACCCATGTTTTTGCCAGTTTATTCTGTCAAAAACCTATCATTTTGGAATTTTCTTCCAATTTATAATGTAAATGTAGCATACCATACATTTCTAGATTGATTTTTCCTTTTGTTCTTGGTTATTATTATTATTCGTAATTATATTTCTTAAATTTATTTGAAAGAAGAGCATTTCTTAAATAGGAAAAATTTTAAATACAACTGTGAAGGGAAAGAACAATTTTTCTCATAATCTTCATTAATATTGATTCTACTAACTGGAAATAATATTAATATTAAATAATAATAATAGGACATGATAATTATTAAATAACATTCAGTATGGATATTTAATTAAACAAAAATCGTTTTAGAGATGCAAAAATGCTTTTGTAAGGTTTGTCAATATATGTCGAACATTGACTGGTCATATTGTAGAATAAATTTAAATAATCCTAGATATAATATTTTAAAATGTATTTCTTAAGCATTTCATAAATGCATTAAATAGTGATTTTCATTTTCACTTCAGTAAGCAGAATATTAATTTTTGTACTAACCTTAAGACTTTTCAAGCTGTTTTAGACTTAAATCTTAATATGCAACAAAACAATATTTAAGAAAAATCAGAATATAATTTATGTACCACTAGCTGACCCGCCCGGCGTTGCCCGGGTCTGTATTAACAATATTAAACGAACTTGAAATTTGTATGATTTTATCATTATCTCGTTACATGCAGAAATGCATTGTCTGAAATACGTAGCCACTGACTGTGTGAAAAATCGGTTTTAAAAACAACTAATATTAAGCTCTAAAAATACTCAAAATGAGCAATGAAAAACGTGGAAGGGAATATGTATCCAACGATTGCATGATTTTCGTGTAAAAAAGCTGATATTTACCCATAAAAATCACTGTTAAGTCACGTAACTAATTATTATTTTCACATACAAATCCCAAGTGAAATATTTTGAATTTCAAACTAATTATATCACTCTTAAACCCGACTATACCATGAATGAAATCGATACACGATGGTAGCTAAAAGGTTGGTATATAGTGTTATAATTTCAGAGCTATACAAAAGTAAGTGTTATTTTTAATCAAATCTTGCGTATAGGTTCACTCTGTGTATAAATTCCTAACCTTAAACTTTTATACCGTAACCAGAACCTGTCTGTAACCTAACAGCGACTTAACAGTACCCTACCGTAAATTAAATATAACAGAAATGTAACCTAGCCTAAATGTATTCACTTTATTGTAACATATCCTTATTCTAATCATAACATAAATGCAATTTAACTTTAACCTAACTTTAATCTAAATAATATAATAGAAAAAAACATTTAAAAAAATTACTATTTCTTCGTAAAATATGCTTCAGCTGTAATTCGTTTCTTTCAATTCGTTTTATTAATACAAAATTCCTTCCTAGTGCTTTTATTTGAGACATTAAAATTTCAGCGATAAATGGTTTAATATTGCAAACCACGGAGTAAGACACTTCTTACTCCGTGTTGCAAACCTTTTTTCGGTTTACTTTGCCTCCACCTATCTTTTTCTCCATGGTGTACAGCAGCTGTGATTTAAAAAAAATCCTCATTTAAACTGACAGTTTGCCAGTCTATGAATTTTAAAGGTCTGTCCCAGCTTTTTTAATTATTTCTGCAAAAATTTTATGCAACCAATCAACCATAAGAAAAGGAAATGGAAAAAAAGCGAAAAAAGGCGATTTTTTTATGAGAGTGAGCTTTGGAATTTAATTAATTACTCAGTTAATAAATAGAATTTTGAAATTCTGAGCTTCAGGTGCATCAGGAGAGACATTGGGCCACTCTCAAAAAAATTTTGAGCTTCGTACATGCTGTAGATTTTGCTAGCCATCGCAGACACACACACAGACAGACAGAGCGTTTTGTTCTTTTATTAGTATAGATACTTCTCATTTGTTAACATTAGTCTTATAGACTGATTCCCCCACCTACATTTTTAGATATAAATTTTTATTTAAATGGTCATGAAATATTTTTTAAATCAAAATATTTTAAAACTTCTATAAAGTCAATCTATGTACATCCTGTATACATTTTATTTAAAATTATTTAGGTATTACTTCAAATAAATTGGGAAAAAAAAATGCATATTTTTATTACATATATAATATGACTGTACAGATAAAAATCTTTTACCTTTAAAATTATTCTTAATAAATTTAGAGAGATTCTTAAAGGCTTTATTTATTTTTTTAATTCAGTTAACCTTTTGATTAATGGTTCTTTAAAAATTTGCCTTTAAGCTTAAAAGTAATGTTTAATTATTTATTTACTAATTTAAGGAAATAATACCAAGACTAAGAAATAACATTGAAATAAATCATTTAACAAAATTATAGTTGGAGTTTTCACGTGGTTTAAAGTTTAATACTGATTTGCAAATTTTAATCTCTACAAGATAAAATTTTAAAAAATGTCTTATTCCTTCCTCCTAAAACATGTATGTAATTTTCAATTATTAAAATATTTTATTTCATTTTACATATGTATATTATATATGTAATATGAATAATCAATAAACAAATCAGATTAACACTTAAAGAAAGCTTTTACTTCTGAGGAAATTTCTGAAAAGCTATATTGTTTTAAACAGTGTTATAAATTCTGCTGAAATTATGTATTTTTTTTTTTTTTTTTTTTTTTTTAATCAAATAGTTATGGGCTATAAAATTTCTTCAAAAAATCTGTTTTTTATTTATATATATATTTTTAAGACTATGCCAAATAGTTTAAGTAATCTTTTAACAGAATTATATACATAGTTGTATTTCTGATGCAATTTTTTGTTTTGTTTTTCTTACATGGATAAATATACTTGGAATCTTTTTAATATTGAATATTTCATGTGAAACAACTTAATACTAAAAATAGAATGAAAAAATTAATATGTTAATAGCGTATAAACAAACTACCAAAAATAGGTTTTTGACAGTTTTCAACATTTTTGACAAACAGGTTTTTGACATGACAGTAAAAACCATCGTAAAAACCGTCATGCGTCAAAAACTTGCCAACCCTCCATACAAATAATAAAACAGTGAAGCACATATTAAAAGTAAAACTGTAAAATATCTACTTTTTAAATATTTTAATATTTTTCTTTCATGTAATGCAATTTAGTTTCCTGAATTTTATATATACATATATATAGTATATAAAACCATTAATTGACATACATATGAACATACATATATGAACAATATATGAACCATTGAATTTAATAGAAAATTACCACATTGAAGCATAAGCGAGAGAGAAAAAAATGAGTACAAGGAATTTACAGAACAAAAGAAGAATCCTCAGGCCCCAAATACTTTGGAACTACAAATAAAGTGCGTGGTTTCATCTTCGTATTAGCCATGAAAAAGTGAAATAATACAAATTTGGGGCTACCAATACACACAAACCAAAACCTAATATAGAAAAAACATCAAAAACAAGATACATCAAACAGAGTTTCCCCCAAAGAGTTTCAGGGGGGTGCTCTGCCCCTCCTGCCCTTTAGTTTAAAAAATAGCACCCCTCAGCCCATCATCCAAAAACTAGCGCCCTTCTGAAAAAAAATTGCACCCTTCTTGCCCCACATTTGAAAATACGCAGCCCTTCAGCGATGATGTAAACACGCTATAGCCCGTATTTTAGGCAAAAAATAGTTCTTATGCGTCCCACGGGGCGCATAGTTTGTAATTTCGTAATTCGTCAACAAATCTTGAAAAAACATCAAATTTCATTAAAAAAATCGTGAAATGAAGACTAATTTCCAGCAAGATTTGCGGAAAAAATGGCTAATTTTATAACAAAATCCCAAAAAAGCAGAAGATTTTCTCAAAAGATCATGAAAAAATGAGAAATTATGCCAAAAGATAACGAAAAATGACAACTTTTGTCAAAAAATTATGGTGAAACGACAGATTTCATCAAAAGATATGCAAAAAAAGGCAAATTTCGTGCGAAAATCGCAATAAAACAGAAAAATCTGTCAAATTTGCAAAAACCGGCAAATTTTGCCAAAAATTCACGGAAAAAAAAGCAAAATTAGTCAAAGTATCCCAAAAAAAACCTCGGAAATTTCATAAAAAAAAATGTAAATTTTGTTCAAAAAATAAAAAGTTAATGCCCTAAGTGAATTTTTCTGTTCTAAAAACTAATTTCCCTGCTTCAAAATTATGTTTTTATTGCTTCATAAGCAAATTTTCTTGATTCACAATCATTTTTGTGCGAAGAGAAAATTGCACCCAAGGCATAATTAGAATTTGACTACCCCCCCCCCCCCTCCCACCTTTTTCTAATAACAGCCCAAAAATGACGTGTGTAGTATAAATTCGGCACCTCCTAAATTCCCAAGCCCTGGACGACCGCCCCCCGCATGGTTTTGTTAACAATCCGTTACAAATTTGCCGGTTTTTAGCTCACAGGCTATCATAGCCTGAGAGCTTATGTGCCCGTCCGTTCTGTATGTATGTGCGTAACGCGATAACTCATGATAAAAATATCCGATCCACTTGAAATTTTGTATATAGGTATATCCTGACAAGGCGCTTCCCTGATTAGTTTTTGGAGTTCATTCGATATGTATAAGAGGGGGAACGGGGGGCTCATGCCCCCCGTTAGTTGATATAAATGGGATTTTCATGCAGAATTAAGTTTTTGTTCAAAATTTAGATTAGGATCATTCTGATGAGGCAATTCCGTGACTTATTAGGTGTTCATTGAATAAGTATAAATAGGGGGAACAGGGGCTCTAATGCCCCCCCCCCCCCCCCCCGTTAGTTGATATAAATGGGTTTTTCATGCAGAATTAAGTTTTCGTTCAAAATTTAGATTAGGATCATTCTGATGAGGCGATTCCGTGACTGTTATTAGGTGTTCATTGAATAAGTATAAATAGGGGGAACAGAGGTTCTAATGCCTTCCCCCCCCCCCCCCCCCCGTTAGTTGATATAAATGGGATTTTCATGCAGAATTAAGTTTTCGTTCAAAATTTAGATTAGGATCATTCTGATGAGGCGATTCCGTGACTGTTATTAGGTGTTCATAGGATAAGTATAAATAGGGGGAACAGGGGTTCTAATGCCCCTCCCCCGTTAGTTGATATAAATGGGATTTTCATGCAGAATTAATTTTTCGTTCAAAATTTAGATTAGGATCATTCTGATGAGGCGATTCCGTGACTGTTATTAGGTGTTCATTGAATAAGTATAAATCGGGGGAACAAGGGTTCTAATCCCCCCCCCCCCCCCCCGTTAGTTGATGTAAATGGGATTTTCATGCAGAATTATGTTTTCGTTCAAAATTTAGATTAGGATCATTCTGATGAGGCGATTCCGTGACTGTTATTAGGTGTTCATTGAATAAGTATAAATAGGGGGAACAGGGGTTCTAATGCCCCCCCCCCTTAATTTATATAAATGGGTTTTTCAAGCAGAATTTTCAGATTTCGTTCAAATCTCTGAATAGTTTTGGAAGTTTAATGGTTAAGTATAAAAGAGGGGGATAACTCCTTTTAAATTATATAAATGCTAAATGGGTTTTTATTAAGAATTATCTAACTTGCTCTGAATTTTGGATATAGATTTTTTATATGATAAAGCATGTCTTTGATAGTATAGTAGGTTCAATGATTAAGTATAAAAAAAGAGGAAAGGGGAGAGCTGTTTCCCCTTCTTAATTTTTTTTTCGAACGGAATTAACCCTTGAAAATATAAGGCTTTAATGTACAATTAGTATTTGTAGCCTGTGAGCTCAATGCCATCAGTTTAGCTGGGCAGTATTCTTTATTTTTTTTTTTTCCTTAAAGCAAAATCTGCTGGTTTTTTTGTGATTTTTTAACAAAACTTGCCTTTTTTCGATTTTAACAATACTTCTTTTTTTTTTTTTCAATTGTGATGCAGTTTCTGGATTTTTTTCTGAATTCTTTGATGAAATTTCTGTATTTCCACATTTTTTTGAACCGCTATATTCTAGATTCAACGCTATAAAAGTGCCCTTAAAAATCAAAAAAGTGTCCTGAAGAATGTAAAAAGTGCCCTTTTGAGAACAGTAGTGCCCTGCCCCTTTTTAAACCTGGGAGCATGGGTGCAAGTTTTCCGTCCACAGGACGGATTTCCGTCTTTTAAAAATTCCCGAGGACGGAAGCGGGACGGAAAAATCTCCGACGATGAAAAACGATCTCGAAAATGACGCGTTTTTTGCAAAAAGATCGCTAAAAAAGACATGATTTTTCGTCAAAATTTTATGAATAAAACGTGATTTTTGTCAAATGATCGCGGAAAAGGGCGTTATTTCTATCAAAAGATCGCAAATAAAAGCGCTATTTCATTCAAAAGATCGCAAAAGGACGCGTTTTTTGTCAAAAAAAATTGCGGAATAAACGTGATTACTGTCGACGGATCTCAAGAAAAACTTATTTCCGTCAAAGAATCTGTCGAGGAATCGCAGAAAAGACGCGATTTTCCTCAAATGATCGTGGAAAAAACGCTATTTCTGTCAAAATTGCAGAGAAACTACGATTTTTGTCAAAATATCGAGGAAAATCTGTTTTTCGTCGAAAAGATCGTAAAAAAAGACACGATTTTTTTTTTTCAAAAGATTACTGATAATACGGGATTTTTGTCAAAAGATCGCGGAAAAAAAGCACTTTTTCTGGCAAAAGATCGCAAAAAAGACGCGTTTTTTGTCAAATAGCAAAAAAAACTGCGATTTCTGTCGAAGGATCGCGAAAATGGCGCAGTCTCTTTCAAAGAATCGCGAAAAAGATGCGATTTTCGTCAAATGATACCAGGAAAAACGCTATTTTTTCAGAATTGCGGAAAAACACGATTTTTTGCCAAAAAATAGAGAAAAAATCGCGAATTTTCTTCAAAAGATCGCGAAAAAGTAGCGAATTTTGTCAAAGGATCGCGAAAAAGTAGCGAATTTTTGTCAAAGGATCGCGAAAAAGTAGCGAATTTTTGTCAAAGGATCGCGAAAAAGTCACGAATTTTTGTCAAAAGATCGTGGGAAAAAGCGAATTTCGTCAAACGGTCATGAAAAAAACATGAATCATGCACGCGTATATTTGTTCACTCGGTGGGGGGAGGGGGGGAGTAATTCAAAATATTTTCAGTCCTGGCAAAATTTCAAACTTGCACCCATGCCTGGGAGAAACTCTGCATTAAAATTACTAAATTGGATAAAACAATAAAAAGAGAAAAAAAAATAAATAAAACAATAAAATAAATTAAAAACAAAGTTGTTGCATTTGCAATGTGATAACAGAAAAAATATACCATACACCATAGTTTACCCTAATAAGATATAAATCAAAATCATTTAATTTGACTTTGCTAACATAAACTCAATATCTTAATATAAGATGAAATAACAAATAAATATAGAAAGTTGAAAAGTACTTATGCATTCGGTTTGTCTGTCTGTCTTCCATGCTCTAACTCCTGTAGATATAATCGGATTGCCCTAAAACTTTTGGGTGTTATTGACATTTACCCTAGCATGAACCCTATTGAAAAAGAAGTTTCTACCTTGATTAGTTTAATTACAACGACAGTCAAAAGTTTTGTGTTACATTACGGCCTATGGGAAAAAATCATTTCAAAGGAATTTTAAAGATGTTACACCCGTCAAACATACTAAAACTTATATGTGTTTAAAAGGAGCACTAAAATATGCATTCTATAAAATATGTGGTAAAAATATAGCTATTATTCATTTACAGGGCCACACAAAAGAATTCCATTAGATAATGGTAAAAGGGTGAATTGTGTGAAACATATTTTAAATATATTAAACTTTTTCATGTATAATAAAATTGATACATGTCACTAATGCTTAATATAAATTATACGATACTGTCTTGCGTAATATGAAGTACATAGCATTTACAGGGATACACAAAAGTTTTCAAATAGTATATTCTTTCCAAAGTACTATATGTATCCGATGATCGCTGATGGATGGATGAAATGTGTATTAATTATGATATGCATGTTTAAGTTTCACTAAATCTATGCACATTATATGGTATGTATAAATGCTATACTTGATATACAGGGCTACCCAAAAGAGATTGCCAGCGTTACTGAGTATGAGCATAAATTATTTAAAGGGGGTTCGTAAATAAATTATGCATTTTTACGCTGAACTGCATTCAATTTGCTAAGAAATGTTTGCAGAATATGGATAAAATGATATACAGAGCCACGCAAAGAATTGGGTACATGGGTACCTATGAATGATAATTTATTAGAATGTGATTTCAGTTGTTTTAAGAGTGATTTAATTTAAAATAACTTTTAGCTTATTACTGACATGTAATAAAGGTACAAGGTAAACTACAGGGCTGAATAAAAGCATTCAAGTATGTTTCCATCTATTAGTACAAAATTGCTGAAAAAGAAATTTCTAGCTACTAAAACACTTTCTTTCTGAACTAATTTTTCCCATTATATAGTATATATATCAATTGACAGATTAAATACAGAGCTGTTCAAAGTATTTGAATACATATTTGTCTATATACCCTTATTTAAATAACGAAGATTTGTTAAAGATTTCAAGAAGTGTTGGAAAGTGCTTCATAATCTACACTCTCAGAAAAAACTGTAAATTTATGAGCATTTGCCCTTCAATTTTCACGGGCAATAGCCTTATTTGAAGGAAAACGGTCTGATCCACTAAATAAACGGTCTTATCCCTTAGATACTCAAAAAGTTAAGGGTAATCCACATGTTTTTACAGCCCTGTCCCATCATTAACAAAAAGACGGTACGTCGCCGTTAATTTTCCTCCGCTAGGATGCGCCCCGTAATTTAGTCATATTTCGACCGCAACCGTAACATGTTTTTCAACCCGCCAAAAAGGAAAAAGCATGGAAAATTGTTCCATGGGAAAAAGCGATTCTATGATCGTGTGGTGTTATGAACGAGTTACGAAAGAACGAGTAAGTAAAATATGTTATTATTATTGTTTTTAAAAGTGTATTATATCTTTTTTAAGATAAAGGACGCATATAAACGCATAGTTTTATGTAATTTATGTTTTGCATTTGCAATTGTAACAAAACAATCATTAATCGCGGTATATATACCGCGAGTGCAACTTCAAATATTATGTTTTAAAATATCCTTTTAATAAGAGTAAATTTTACAAAAACGGTAAGATTTAATCATTTTGTAATTATTATGTGTCAGTTTTCTGAGATTATATATAATCACAGATATCGTTAGTTGCAAAAACATTAATTATGCCATTTATTCCGAGTATATATATTAGTTATCAAAAATTTAGGTTGAAAGAATAGATATTACAATAATGCTTAAAAAAAATAAATGCACTATAACGATATCCCTCTTATAATATGCAGAATGACTTTTTATTTATATTTTGTTACCTTCTTAATGATTGATTACATTAATTTTGTTTTGTTTTCTCATTTAAACATGAAAAATACAAGGTTTATGCTGGCACAAAAAATTCCTGCAGCAAAATGACAAGAAATGTTAATTCATTTTTTTAATTCATTAATAAATCTAAAATTTTTTAATTGTTTATTTTCGAATGTTTTCTATTTAACATATACGTGCAAGTTAAGAGTATTTAAATAGGGTAGATGTGCCAGTTGCCACTAATACACACTCTTAAGGGACGTTTTTTTAATTCATTTTTTTTAAATTATTTTTAATAGTTAAGCTATTCTATTTCAATTTTTTGCAATATTATGTTAATCTATTAACAATATTTAACCATTCCCATTCTTAGTTTTTTTTTTTGCTCAATATGAATAGAATTTAATTTTAACTAATATAAATATATCAAAAGCCTCCCGAGTCCAGTAATGGACATCATATTTATGATTGCATTAAGAACCAGAATTTAATGAAACAAGTAAATTTAACGACTAGGATACTAATAATTAATAAAATATTTGTGATAATCGTGTACTGTTTGCATCACTTATAATTAATAGAAGATCGATATTTTAATTTGTTTAGATGGATGGTTTAAAATATTAAACACTTAGGTAATTGAATTGAAACAATCAAACTATTAAACACTAGGTAATTGAATTGAAACAATCAAACTATTAAGACAGTGAGGGATTTTTTGAATATTAGTGTACAGTTTAGACAACTAATCTTCCAGAGGCTGTTTGATATATCATTTATAATAGTTAGTATTACAAATATGAAACAGGGTTCATACTGTGCTTGAAAGTACTTGAAAGTCCTTGAATTTTTAGGAGAGAAAAAAGGTCCTTAAAAGTGCTTAAATTTATTTAAATTTTAATGAAGGTGCTTGATTTTCGTTATTTGTTTTTATAGGTGCTTAATTTTTCTTATTCAGATGTTCAAAATTAAAACTCCAAGTGTTGAAAAAGATTAATTAATCACGCAAAAATATTTGTTCTGAAATAGTTTTCATGAAAAATTTCATGAGTAAAACTATACGATCCATATATTGAATGTTTATTTTAAAGTTTTAATTATTTATGTTAAATTAAGTTCGGTAGAATGTATTTTATTCTGCCACATGTTAGTGTAGTCCCTTCTTAATATGGGAGCGACACACAGGGCCGTAGCTAACGGGGTGCTATGGGTGGCTCAGTCCCCCCCCCCCCCCCCCCCCCATAAAATATTTTGAGCCCTCCTGGAAAAGATTCTAAGGTCAATAATTGAATTTCTGTTCCGAAAATTCCAATGAAATTCTGTTCAAAAATCTAATTTAGTTTTGCGATTCTTTCATAATTTTGCAGAATTATTAAACTGTATCTAAATAAGTGTTTCAATACTAGCTCATCCTATTTGCACATATGGAGATAATATGATGTTTAATTTTGCACCAGTTATACACTCAAAATTTTCATCATCATATACTTTTCTTAACATAGAATAAAATTATTACAACAATTTAATAAGAAACATAGTACCTACAATATGAATATGCATTAATTTATTTTTCTGCGTCAGAGAGAGAGAAAAAAAAATTGTGACCCCCCCTACCCTTCACTTCTAGCTACGGCTCTGACGGCACAACACAAATAATATTCAAAGTAGAATGCAAAAAGATTTTCTTTATTTTTCAGAGCCTTTCTAATTTTAACTAAAATTAACATTTAAGACTTTGCTACTGTATGTTTAGCATTCGCCTGAAAATATGTGAAAATGATTTTTTTTTTTCTCTTGGTACTTTTGTAATATAGTATTTTAAAACACTAAAATTTTCATTTCTGGAAAGGTGCTTGAAATTTGGGTTAGGTGCTTGAATTTTATCACAGAAAGATAGTATGAACCCTGATGAAATAAATGATATTGCAAGTTTAGTATTATAATTTTATTTTAAATCCAAATAAAATTGCAGAACTTATGTTTGAGGCCACCAATTTGCAGATTTACTAGATTCATATTTACTAACTTTGGTACTACTAGGTTATCCCGTCGACCAAAAAATTATCGCCAAACTGTAAGATTAAATGCCATTAATGGTTGATCGTGATTGTCACATTCAATGACATTAAAAACGATTCACGTGTTTAAAATGTCATTAAGTGATTTTTATTTAGACTTTTTATTTGTATTTTTATTAATATTCTACTAATTATTTGTTTTTTCGTTTTTCAAAATAAAAATTATGTCAATTTGTATCATTTGGCTATTAGTTTGGTGATTTGTATAATTTGGCAAAACTGGTCGACGGGATAAGAGTAGTACCCTAACTCTAATATATGGAGAATGTGTGTATTTCCTGATCAGCGTTTTTTCTGAATAATTGGTGGCCCCCACCTTATATCATAATTAAGGATGCATTGACTAGTGATTTTGGCTGAATATTTGGCTGACAGGTGAATTTTGTCGAAAAAGATTGAGAAAAATAATTTCGCTAATTGATCATGGATAAATGCAAATTTCAATGAAAAGACTGGAAAAAGTGCACTTTTCGTCAAATGATCGAGGGAGAATGTTAATTTCTTTAAAAAATTGCAGAAAAACGTGAATTTTGTCAAAATGCTGCAAGAAGATACAAATTTCATCAAAAGTCCGTGAGGCCGTGAAAGTTCAGTTTTTTTCTTGCTGAGCCTGTAGCAAGTCTGAATAATGACTTTTCTTTAATAAGAAAGGGCTCAAAAAAGACCTGTCAGATTTACCTGAGAAGGTTGCTGTAGCTTTGTTTTATTTCTCTAAAAGCATGGAGGATTGTTTGAGACTATTCAAGGTAAAATGTATTAACTTTTTTCTAAATTTGCATAATTAGTTTTTATATTTTATGTATTAATCAACTCCTAATATTCACAATTTCGACAAGAAAATGTGCTGGTTATTTGATTATATTTTTCTTTTTCACGTATAAATTGAGTTACTATGTTAATTTATTAATGAATACAGGAATGTTAAAAATGAAACAAGCTTCTTTTTACAATAAAATATTTATAAACTTATCCATTTTATAAAGTAAATAATGTAAGTAAAATCATCAGGGTTGGCATTTTTATGACAGTGTGACGGTTTTATCCAATTTTAACAGTCATGTCGAAAACCTAAAATTGAGTCAAAACTGTTTAAAATTATTTTTAAGACAATATTAAATTAACAAATTTTTATTTTTAAAAACTTGCATAATTTTTTTGACAATTTTAGACTTTATAAACCATTAATCCCGATTGAACTCAAAACATTTTTGTTCAACACGTTACTTTATATTTATTTTATATTTTCTATTTTTAAATATAGATATGGTAAGCTGTAAATATGGAATAAACAATAATTAAAAGTATCTTTATATTAAAAATATTTTTAAAAAATCAAATGAAATATTTTAATTTTTAAAGATGAAAGTTCATGGTGAAAATACTTGTATAATTTAATGTGTAAAATTACATAATATTGATATACATATATTTATATAATTTTTAAATGTTAATCCCATTCTAAGATTTTATCACATAAAATGATTAAGCTAAACTTACAGCTAAAAACTTGAAATAGCATGCTTAAATAAGGGAAAAAAAGGACTATTTTATAATTTACAAAAATAAAATTTAACGTAAACAAATTTTTCTTAATAATAAAACTAAAACCAACATAATAAATTGAAGATATATATGAATGAATATTGAATTTAACAAACTATCTTCTTTTAAATTATTGATTTAAAAAACATTTAATTATATTCATTTCATATTATAATTCATTTAAATACTCAGAGAGCATTTTGTATTCAAAGTATGAGCATTGAGCATCATCATCAGATGCGAGCAATCTTTCTTTTTTTAATATTTTATTACAAAAAATTTTGTTTTATACTATTTTACAATTTTCTGCTTTTTAACCCTCATGTTTTTGCAATTTCATTTTTACAGGAGGAAGTAAGTTTGGAAGAAGTTCTGGGAGATGAAAATATACCTTTATCTCCATGTATTGCTTCTTTTGGTGAGTGTGGGGTTTCATTTCTGTTACCTAATGTTTAAATTTGAATATTATGTTGCTTACATAATTTTTTTATAGTCATATGTAATCGCTATTTTTACTTTCTTTGATAGAGGAAAATATTGTAATCAAAAGTGGTTAGATATTTTGGGTGTTTTTTTTTTTTTTTTTGCTTTGTTTTTTAAGTCATGAAGACACAGGAAATTCTTTATTTCTAGAAAGCATGTATTAAATACAAAAATCTTATACTTTTATTAATTAATTTAAGATGCAAGTAATTTTCATTGACATTTATGTCAATGAATCAATGCAAAAATACAGATTTTTGCATTGATCTATTTGTATTATAATACAAATAGATCAATGCAAAAATCTGTATTTTTACTTCTGAGATCATATTATGTAAACCATGCATCCCATATTTAAAAGTAACTTTAATAAATTGTTTTTTATCTTTATTCCCCACTAAGAACACATTTTTTTAAACAAATCTTTTACTAATCAAAGGATGCTGGATAACATTTTCAAGATAGCTATGAATCACTGTATAGAACATTTTATTCTTTGAACACTATACTACTACTGTTGCTAAAAATATTTAGCAAATGATTTCAATTATCTACATAACCAATTGTAATTATTTAATTTGAATATTTTGAAATGATGAAGTTAGAATACAAATATGATATCCAATAACGTTTATTTTTATACACAAACATGCATAGTAAATATGTAATAGAATATGATAATTAAGGAAAAAAAGAAAAAAAAAACCTGGTTTAAAGAAAGAAAAATAAATGTTTTATTTGTGTATTTTGGAAAAAGGGCTCCCCCCCCTTTTTTTTCTTTTTTAATCAACTCTGGCAAAAATACATATTTGCATCATGTTAGGAACTTACATTTAGCATTTTATATTGTTAAACCTTGGTATAAAAGGTCTTGTCATTCTTCATGTATTTGAAAATGCTACAATTAGCAACATCAGGTTATTCTGCATTTTTTACATTCTTTTTTATATTTGCTTGAATGATTTTTTTTTTTTATGTTCATTTCTTTCAACAGTTTCAATGATTAAAACCTCATCATTTTGACTCTGTAGTTATTTCATTATGTCATTGTCATTTATTATAAAGTATAGAACATCTGTCATTTATCAAGTTAACACAGAGAATAAACAAGGTAAATTGTAAACATGAAACTTGTTGCTAGTTTCTAAAAATACAGTAAAAATGTTTACGACAATCTGTACATATGTCACTAAAAAGAAATTGACTAAATATCTTAATTTAAAAAGAAAAAATGTTTTTCAATGTAACATCACTTTACCCCATGGGCCCACTTTCCCACATCTCACCTTATTAACCAGATGTAAATTATGTATGTGTATATCAGGGATGGCTTTTAGCCGGCAGAAAATGGTTTCTGCCATGCCAGTGGCAAAAAGTGGTTGTAACCGGCAGAAACTGGCAACAACTGGCATAAACTCATTTTATGACATAATCTGAGATTTTTTTAATGATATTAAGATGCTAGCTAATATATAATTTATTCGGGATAAATAATAAATAAAATAGTGGGAAAAGTTTTAATTTTAAAAATATATTAATTAGTATTAGAATTTAATAGTTCTGAATCTTTCAAGAAGAATGATCCATGTTATTTGCAGATAATTAAAAATCATGAAAATGATATTAAGGATATAGCAGTTGTTAAAATTATAAATAAATATCATGATTTATAAAGAGTTAAATACTTGTTGCAACTGTTAAAATCTATTGTTGTTGCTTTAAATAAAACTAAAAAACATGAGTGTTCTGTTGCAGCTGCTTATAAAATTTACTCAATGATGGAAATATTATGGAAACACACAAATGCAAGATTCAAATCTCATTTAATTAGCTTATTCAATTCATCTTAAGTATATGGGATCAAAATTGACATTTGAGCATAAAGAGAAAGAAAATTGCTTTTTGATATTCATCTAAATTTTGTGCTGTATACAATAACCCCTTAGAAAAATAAGCTCCTTTCTCAGAATTATATATATGTTATGATGTTATGTACTTATATGATCCTTTTGAAACTTTTTGCTACTTTAAATAACATTCATAATCTTTATTTTAACTAAATTCTTTATACATTAAATACATGTGTGAATTATGAATCACTACAGGTTAAAGTTCTTAGTTTCTGCCATGCCAGTTTTTACCGGTTATAATTGCTGGTTTAAACCATCCCGGCAGAAACTTGCCAGCCCTGGTGTATATACACACATGTGGCAGTTAACCTAAGCTAACTTCATGTGCAAATTTGTTATTCTTTCTTACACACAAGTATTTGGTATCCGTACTTGACCAAAGTAGTACGACTCGGTGCAAAATCAGTATATTTTACTTGTTTAACAACTTTGTCTCGCATATAATTCATGTTTAAAATTTAATTTTTTTGTTTCAGGTGATCCTTATCAAAATAAAAGAAATTGTATAAAATAGTGTTGCTATACCAGAATTTACGAATGTGAAAAGAGTCAACACTTTTTGTATTTGGATTGGAGTACTCAAGTGGTTGTCCTGCCACATTAGAATTTACGCAAAGGTAACTTATGTTTAAATTTTATTTATAAAGTCCATTATTTTAAAATTGTATTATGTATCATGTGTATGCATGTGTATACATACATTGTAGGATTGCACAACCTTTTTAAGAGAAAGGTCTCTTTCAAAAATTTCTGGGTGTTCGAAGGCCACATCAGTAACAACCTGAAAATTCTATCTCTGGGAGGTAATCTTTAACCTATAATTATATTTTTTAAAATGTGCTTTCAGATTGGTGTGTGTGTGTGTGGGGGGGGGTGCCCTTGGTTCTCCTATCCAATCAACAAATTCAATTCAGTTGGCAAAGATATATCAACAGTTTACACTTGTACATATAACAGTGATACAGCAAGATTTATTTAGAAGGAATGATAATATTGTGACTTTGTTTACTAAAACAACATAAGCATGAAAGTGGCTAGTGTAAAAAAAAAAAAAAAAAAAAAAAAAAAAAAAAAAGATAACTTTTATGAATAGAAAGGGTAGGAGGAGCTGATCAACAAAATTTGAGATTTTTCAAAGATTTTTAACAAAGTTCAAGAGCCACAGCACCATTCCTAATACATAGTATACATTTTTATTTATAGGCTACACGCTTAAAATATCCGATTAGCATTTTTTGTTAATTTCCATTCTCTAAAGAACAAAATTAAATGGAGTATCAAAAATGTGCATAGCTTGGGGCCAAAGGTTGTGCAGATTTCAGAATTTTGCAAGTTTTAGAGTTTTGTAAATTTGGATTTTTTTTTTTTTTTCCAACTTCTTCTTTTTAACACTTTCGAACAAAATTGAAAATTGTTTGTGATTTTGGTTTGTCTGTCCAATTTTCCTCGCTCTAACTCTCATAAATATGTTCATATTATCCTGAAATTTTTAAAAATTTATTAATGTTTACCCTAGCACTAAGACTAACCCTATTTTTAGGGATGCACAACATGTGGCCCGCAGGCCAAAATTGGCCCTCGATGGGTTAACGTGTGACCCGCGAACTTCATCAATTTACAACTGGAAAAAATTGCAATTTTTGTGCATAGGTCGCAGAAAAAAATCCTAAATTTCGTTAAATTGCCGCGGTAAAATACAAAATTTCATCAGTCACTCAAGAATCTCAAGTTTTGGCGATTGAGCACAGAAAAATCATCAATTTCATTGATCAATTGCGGAAAAATAGCGAATTTCGTTGGTGAGGCTCGTAAAAATTGCTGATTTTGTCCATAAGGCTCGGAAAAAATAGCATATTTCGTCGTCAGGCACGAAAAAAAATTGCAAGTTTTGTCGATCAGGCACTGAAAAATCGCGAATTTTGCCGATCGCGGATCGAACGCGAAAAGTCGCACATTCAATTGATCGAGTAAGAAAAAATCGTCAGCATAGGTAATAACCTGCATTAAATTTATCGGCTGCGGAAAAATCTCATGTTTTCTTTTCTCGGATTATCGCGTGAGAAATACGCAAATTTCGTTGAACCGGCTCAAAAAAAGTCATGAATTTTGTCGATCGGGGACAAAAACATTGCAAATTTAGTTGATAAGGCATGGAGAAAATGCAATGCGATGATGTAAAGAAAAATTAAACATTTCTACATCGGCTGCGAAACAATCGTGAGTTTCGATTTATCAAGAGAAAAAATTCATGACTTCCATCTTGTTGCATAAAAAATGGCAGAATTCATCAAAATTAGTTCATGGTTGCGAATTTAGCTGCTTGGGCGTGGAAAAATACTTATTTCGTCAATTATCGCCGAAAAAACGTAAATGTCGACGATCGGACATGGAAAAATCACTATTTTTAGTCAACGGGGTCACGAAAAATTGCAAATTTCGTTGGTCAGACAGAGGAATATCGAAAATTTTGTCAATCAGGCTCAAATAAAATCGCGAATTTCCCCAATCGACTTTGTAGAAACTGAGAATTTCATCGATGATTTTCGTAAAATTCTCAAATTTTGTCAATCGGATTTATAATAATCATAAATTTAGTCGATAAGGCTCATAAAAATAGCGAATTTTGTTGATAAGGTACAGAAAAATCATGCATTTCATCAATCTGGTCCTGAAGGAATGTGAATTTTATCGGTCTTGCGAGGAAGAATCGTGAATTTCGTCGATCAGTTATACAAAAATCGCAGATTTCAGCGATCGGCTTAGTAAAAATTGCAAATTTTGTTGATCGGGGGCAGAAAAATCGTAAATTTTCTCAATGTTTTTCATAAAAATCATGATTTTTCTCTATTAGCTTCATAAAAATCTAAAATTTTTTTTGATTGGATTCAGAAAATGGTGAATTACGTCCATCAATGTCGGAAAAATCGCGAGTTTCGTCCATCAGAGTCAGAAAAATCACGAGTTTTTTCGACCAGACTCAGAAAATCGTCAATTTTGTTGACAAGCTCGAAAAAAGCATGAATTTCGTCGATCATGCAATTAGAAATCATGAATTTTGTCAATCAGATTTCTAAACTTCGTGAATTTCATTGATTGGCTTTGTAAAAATCGAGAATTTTGTTGATCAGGCAAGGAAAAAAATCTCAAATTATGTCGATCAAGAGTGAGGAGATTGCAAATTTTATTGAGCATGTGAGGAAAATTTGCAAACAATTTCATCGATCAGGTTTGTAAAAATCGAGATTTTCATCGATCGGCTTTGTAAAATTTGTGAATATCGTCGATGAGTTTCGTAAAAGTTAGATTGATCGATTTCGTAAAAAGTGCAAATTTGGTCAATCAAGCGTCAATAAATTGCAAATTTCGTTGATCAGGTGCAGAAAAATCGGAACTTCGTTGATCATCTACTTCCTTCTCCTTCATTGATAAAATTCACATTTTTTTCGGCACCAACCACTTTTGTTTTTTTTAGCAATTTTAATAAAACAAAATTTACTCTCCTGAATAAAACCGAGGAATACCATTACATCTAGAAAATAATCCTTGCTGTATGTGTTATATATACAAACATAAAAATTGCTGATACATCCTTACAGATTGAATTGGATTTTTTGATTAGGTTAATGAACTTAAAGGAATAACTTCCCCACTTTCCTCTGAAACCATATTTATCAGATTATAGGCCACAGATAACCTCATCGAAATATCTCCATGTTATTGCTGTGGCCCTCGACGACCTTTCATATTTGTAAGTGGCCCGTCTCTTGAAAAGGTTGTGCACCCCTACTATTTTTAAATGAAGTTTCTAGCATGATTTGTTTATTTACATCCACAGTCAAAAGTTTTCCTCTACATTATGTCTGGTGGGGAAAAAATGTTTCAAATAAATTTTAAGTATGTTACACCCTGTCAAACATTAAAATTTATCATTTACAAAGTGCACTAAAATATGCATTATGTTAAATGTGCGGTGAAAATGGTTATTCATTTACAGGGCCGCCCAAAACAATTCCATTACATAATGGGTAAAGGGGAGAGGAATTGTATGTGACATATTTTTATTATATTGAACTATTTCATGTATAATAAAATTTATATATCTTACTGAGGCTTAATATAAGTTATTTCATGCATAATACAAAGTGCATGGCATTTAGAAAGACATACATAACATTTTAAAATAGAATATTCTATCCGAAGTATTCTGTATCTTATTTAAATGGCTGATGGATGGATGAAATGCATTTATCTTTTATGATATGCGCTTTTAAGTTAAACTAAATTTATCCATATTATATGGTGTGTATAAATGCTATATTTGATATACAGGGCTATACAAAATAGCTCATAAAGCTTACTGAATGTGAGCGTGAATTATTTAAAGGTGTTTTTAAAATAAGTTATGCATTTTTACATTAAAAATAATCAGTTTACCAAGAAATTTTTTCTAGAAAATAGGTTAATATATACAAGGTCATGCAAATAATTTGATACATGGTTGCCTATGGATAATAATTTCTGAAAAGGGTTATTTTAGTACTTTTAGGAGTGTTTTAGTTTGGATTAAATTTTAGCTAAATATGGTGTGTAATAAAGGTACTAAGTAAACTACATGGTTGAACAAAAGTATTAAAGTATCTTTTCCATCTATAAGTATAAATTGCTGAAAGAGAAATTTTAACCTGTTAGACAATTTCTTGCTAAATTAAATTTCCTCATTATATAGTATGCATATCAACAGAGAGATCAAATACAGGGCTGTTCAAAAATATTGGAATTCATATTTGGTTATGGGCAGTAAATTATTTGTCTAAATAATGAAGTTTTGCTCTGTTTTCCTATCAGTTTGTGTTAAAAATGATCTTATTTTCATTAACTACTTTTTGGAAGAATACTTTTTAATTGCCGATTTCATTGTTTACATTTTGAAATGCACACAGATTTCCTAAGATGCTGAATTTTTGAAGTGTCGAATTTAAAGATTGTACTGTAATATGCATTCAACTGGACCCCCCCTTTTTTTTTTTTTGGTAGAATTAAATATATTTTTATGTCATAATTTTTTATCAAGCTATTTATCTTTTTAAGCTCTGTCTTCACTATAAAAAAATAAAATTTTATTTTGCAACTATGACCAAGTGCATGATAGAAAGTTATTTGAATTTGGCATGAAAATATGTATATATACAGCTTATTCATATATTTTATTTTGGAATAATTAGCTGTTCCATTTAGAGAGAAAGTAGATTTTACACATATTTAACATTGAATAAATTTAAAAATGTGTGAACTAGAGCTTCTATAAGAATAGTCTTAATTTATAAAAGGAAGCTTGTGAAGAAACTTTGAACATGCTTTTTTAAGATGCATGAGACTACATTTGATTATATACACTGGATTTTAATTTTTTTGTATTTTAATTGTTTTGGCCTTTTCAAATCTGTGATTTTTAAAAAATTGTAAATATTGTTTGATGTTTTACAAAGAGAAGGTAGATTTTTTTTTTTTTTTTTTTTTTTTTTTTTTGGTACCTTTTTATTTGTAAACATCAGAAAATATTTACAAAGTGGATTTTTTTTAATTTATGCATATTTGAAATTCCCAGAACACTAAATTTTTTTAATATTTTTTAAATTATACATATGTATTTCCCCATAAAAAATTTATAGTTTCACAAAAAGTTAAAGAATAAAATTTTATAAGTTTTTTGTGTTCTTGAAAATATATAAATGAGTTTCTATTATCAATAAAGGAACAAGCTTGTGAAAACAGTAAAGTATTAATTTTTGAACACGTGGTTATTAATAGTGAAAAAAATTTAACAGATGTTGATAAAAATGCAAGGTATTACCGTTCATCATTTCTTTAATTATTTAAAAATTTATAAAGGGATGATTAAGTCAGACTATGAAAAAATATTTTTCAAATACACATTAAGAATGGATTAATAATGAGAAATGTTCATGTGAAACATTTCACAATATTAAGGCTCGACATTAGGCACAGAAAAAGACCCGGATGATAATGTAAAGTCTATGGGGGTGTTTTTTTCAAATATTTTGCTCAAATTTTAATATTTTTACATGATTTTTTTGCACAAGATAGCTGATGACGATCCACAACTGACCTAGTTTTTACTTTTTCAGTTTTAGTTTGATTTTTTTTAAATTACTTTAACTTTCGAAACCGGTTCTGAAATTGAAACTATCGTAATATAAAAAATATAAAAGCAAAATCGAAAAAGTAAAAACTAGGGCAGTTTTGGATCGTACTCAGCTATCTCATGCAAAAAAAATCATGCATAAATATTAAAATTTGAGCGAGATATTTGAAAAGAACGCTCCCATAGACTTTACATTAGCATCCGGGTCTTTTTCTGTGCCTAATGTGGGGCCTTAAGCCATTCTAATATATAATAAAATATATTGAAACATTAAACAGGGAAGCAATCTAATTCAAGATGTCATATTAATAGAAAATGTTTAAATCTTACTGATTTAATTATGTGTTAGAACAAAATTACTTTTTTGTACTTGCATAATTATTTTTAATATGTATGTTTTGTATTTTTAATAGGGCTTTCTTTGGAATCAATCCAGAAAATGGATCGAAAAGCCAGATCTCATGAAAATGTTATATGTGTGATGATTTTTAAGTGACTTGTTTTTATATTCTATATGTATTCAGTTGTTAATTGTAAATTCATAAAAATAAAATTTATGTTTATTGATAAATTTTTGTAGTTATTGTAAGCAAATTATTCATTTAATCTTAAGTTCCAATTTCAGTTCCTAAAGTCAGAGAATTCAGCATAAATTTAAAAAAAATGGGCAATTAATATGAAAGGTACTAAGTTATAGAATTTATAATAAGGTAGGAAAATGTCAGAGAAAATGCAACTGTCTAATTTTTACTGGTCAAATGGCCAGTCAGTCTACTCCAAAACTGCATTATGATAGTATAATATTAACAAAATGATGTGATGCAAGGTAAGGGAATTCATTTAGGAAAAGAAATGGGGATTTTTAACTGCAGTATTGGCTTCCCAAATATGAATTGGTAATTGTTGTCTAATTTTACTAAATGACACATAGACGCCAATATATATATATATTATAAGCACGCATTGATAACTTATTGCAAATAACTGACTGTATTAAAGTATATTTTAATTGAAGCATTTATGTCTAATGATTTTGATAATAGTATAATAATTTGTCACTTTTATTGATGATGAACATTTTTTGTCCCTTAAAAAAACTATTGTACTTTTTTTAATGAATTGTTTAAAATACTTTGCAATATCTTACTTGCATAGTATAGCCAGCATCAAATTAAGGTTACAATTGAACAAAAGAAATATTTAATATCATTTGTATTATTATAAAATGTAGCACATTGCATTTTATTTTAATCATGTTAGAAGTATGTAGATGCTTAATTTTTTTTAATGAAATTTCAGGAAATTTGCTAACATTTGGTTAAAAAAAAAAAAATCTGAATTTAAATTGAATGCTACATTATTTATTTTCAAGTGAGCTTGGTCAATTTTGAAATTTAAAATTGACTCATAACAAACAGTATTATTTACTGTTGAATTAACAGTAATTACAAAATCCCTAAAACACCCATAAAACAAGAATAAATTTATATTTTAGAAATATCTCAGATTTATGCTATATAGTACTGCAAACTATTATAAAGATTTGTTTTATTATTTCAAATTTCTTTTTAAGTTTTCTAAATAGCTTGAAATACATTTGAAATTGTTTTGATTCTAAAAATTAGGCATACTTTTCTCAGAATCAATATTCACAGTATTAATGAATATATTCTAATCAATGTGTAAAATTAAGTTTTTGCAATGAAGCTTTTTCCACAACATTAATGTATTGAAAGGGCTGTTTTTTAGATTTTTATTATGTTCAAAATAAAATACAAAGTAACATTTGACTACATGTCTGTTGATTATGGAAAATAACTCATTTTGAAAACACTAAGTGAATCATTTCTGATTTTGATATGCTTATTTTCTATTCATTATTGTTATATTGGGTTAATTGAATGACTCTTTGCTTAATAACCGGAAAATGTTTTCAACAACTCTTGTGTATTTTATAGTCCAAGAGCCGACAGCAGTAAAACCTATGTTATCGAGCACAAGAAAAAAAACCTTTATTTTATGGAAGAATGATAATAGGGGAATGGAATGATCCATGCCTGCTGGAAATAGGAGGTGCATAAGCCAAAAATTAATGCCACTAGTGGCTCATTCGTAGATTTATTATTGTGTTTTCTTGCTCCCAGTTTTCCATGTTTTCATACGGCAAACCCAATGTTAAACCTTTGAGTAAACCTCTAATATTAATTTTTGGCTTATGCACCTTTTCAATTCCGGCAGACATGGATCATTCCATTCCCCTATTAAACTGCTAAAAATTTGACCTTTTTTGCTGCATCGTCACTCCCCCATTTTTATAGAATATATTTTGATCCATGAGAATGCGCCATAATATGGTTAAGTAATAGTTTTCTATAAAAGTGGTGGAGTGACGATGCATTAAAAGGGTCATATTTTCAACAGTACTTCTCTTCAATAAATTAAAGGATTTTTTTCTTGTGCTCGATAATATATGTTTTTGAACTGTCAGCTCTTGGATTATTAGAAGTGTATGCTTCTTATGAACTTTTGATATGAACATTTTAGCTGGATGCCTGAAATACAAAACATCCATGAATAAATGTTCACTTGTGTTGAGAACACAGTATATTTTGAACAGTAGTGTGCAGTATTTTAAAATTATGCACCTTTAAGTTGTTACAGAAATGTAAGTTATCCCTTGCTTCTTTTTCATAATAACCATGTCTGACAAGTTTATCAAACTATATTGCTTTAAATTTAAAATTAAATAAAAATTAAATCTATAAATTCACAATGAATGACTTTTATATTTTACTGTTAAACTGCCCAATTATATATTGTTTAAAAAAGAAAAAAAAAATGCATGAAGGCTTTTATAAAGTGTAAATGAACTTCTATTATAACATTCCTCCAATATTTTAAAATATTTGGTTGAACTCTTATTATGTAAGTTCATTTTTATGTGAAATTTCCTGCTGTAAAGTCATGCTGCTTTTACCAAGAATATTATCTTTTTTGTAAATATATGGCCAGTCCATTAAATGCATGCTAACATATCATCAAATTATGTGCCAAGACCGTAAGATTATGGTTAAACATATACGATCACTCACTGTTAAATTGGTCTTTTTTACGCCCTAACCGTAATAGCACAGACCATAAAATTACATTCATGGACCGTAAGATTATGGTTAAACATATACGATCACGCACTGTTAATTTACAGTATTTTTTACGCCTTGACCGTAAAAAGGCAAACCATAAAATAACATTTAAGGACCGTAATTATACAGTTAATGCCGTATTACTTAGCCCCGTAAAATTACGGGCTGCATAAAATGATGGGCATGGAATTTTTTTTTACGGTGTATGGCTGGAATCTCTGCTGCCGGTCTCTGCCCGTAATTTTACAGGGATATTTTTAACAGTGTATGCTTAATGCATGATTATTCTTACTTGTTATCCTTTTAAAATGAATACTAAATTATAAGTTATCACTTTAGTAATTAAACAGGGTTCGCACAGACTCCTTGGACTCCTTAGAAACTACTTCGAAATGAAAACGTTCCCAAGTAGTACTTAGAACTACTTAGATAAACAAAATACTCCTTAGAAACTCCTTAAATTGTATTGCGGTCGGGGATGCCGCGGGCGCGCTATAGTGCGTAAAATATGCAAAAAATCGGCGACGGGACGCAGAAAAATAGTTCTTACGCGTCCCGTAAAACGCGTAATTTCGTTAACAATTTTCAAAATAACGACTGTTTTTCGATAAATTTCGTCAAAGAATTCGCAAAAAATGGCTAATTTCCTCATAAAATTTTGAAAAACCGGCAGATTTCCTTAAAAAATCGCGAAAAAACGACAAATTTCGTGTAAAAATCGTGATAAAACCGCAAAATTTGTCAAAGTATTCGCGAAAAACAACAGATTTCGTCAAAAAAATCGCGATAAAACTGCAAATTTTGTCGAAAAATTCGGAAAATACGGCATATTTTGTCAAAAAAATTCGCTAAAACGACAGGTTTCGTCAAAATTTTCGAAAAAATGGCAAATGTCGTAAAAAAATAGCAAAAAACTAATTTTGTCACAAATCGCGAAAAAACGACAGATTTTGTCAAAAAAAATCGCGATAAAACGACAGATTTCGTCAAAAAATCGCGATTAAACGATAGATTTCGTCAAAAAATCTCAAAAAAGATAGATTTATTCAAAAGATTCGCGAAAATATGGCTAATTTCGTCACAAAATTTCGAGAAATGGTAGATTTCCTCAAAAAATCGCGAAAAAAACGATAAACTTCGTCTAAAAATCACGGAAAACGGCAAATTTCGTCAGAAGATCGTGAAAAAACTCAAATTTTGTCAAACAGGCATGGAAAAAAAAAGTGTTAATGCTGGGAGTTAATTTTTCTGTTCCAAAAACTAATTTTTTTCTTTCAGATCTTTTTTCTGCGCCAAAAACGGATTTTCCTGCTTCACAATCTGTTTCTGACTGCTCCAAGTCTTTCTGAGTAAATGTGACTCAGAAAAACAGCCATTCATTAAACAAAAAGTTTCATCAGTTTACTCCTCAACAAAAGTATTCTTTTTTTCAGCAAAAATGTCTTTTTCAATTAATCAGTCTTGTCCCTTAAAAAAAGAAATGCAAACAATAGTGATACTTGTTATCTTCTACATTCAAATGTTCAATATTTTATAGTTAAATTTGTATCTTGCACATTTATTTTTAAACAAGTAAAGAAAATTTCTCTTAATAGTTTAAACAAAAATTTTTGGTTTTATTTATTTATTTATTATTAAAACAATGATTATTGCATTTTATTTTTCATTTGCAAATGAACAAGTTCAATTTTTGCATCTAAAATAATGGCTTATTAGTGGGGAGCCGCTTTTGATAAAAAAGGACCCAGAATTTTAGAATTCCCGGGGACCCAGGATTTTTCAAGTTACGCGGCGGTTTTGCACGCAAGCAATATTGCTCCCCCTCCCCCCCCCCCCCCTAAAAAAAATGCGATTGTAAAGCGCACGGTAAATCCTGTATGCACATCATTCATCAGAAGGACAGCAGTAACTGGTTGGGATCATACTAATAGCCACCAAAGTGATTTAGTTTTCATGGCCATAAGGAAAAGAAAAATGAAAAGAATAATCCAGATTCACCTCTAAGCTTCTAATAATTTCAAAAAATTATTACACTGTTTATTCCTTCACAGCTAGATATACAACTTGGATTTCTTCTTCATAATACGATTTATCATGCTCAATTTTGCTGATAACGGTGGATTCAGGGGTGATTCTCGTCCGAAATTTCCGAAAATTTAAAGCATCCTTTTCCGAAAATTTGAAATTGGGTTATCAGTTTCGCATAGTTGCCAACTTGTACGGTTTTCCACGCGAAAAAACAATCGCGGAGACATGCAAATTTCGTGAAAGCATTGCCGAAAAAGCGCACATTTCGTCAATATTTCGTGGAAAAACAACGATTTCTTCAATGTTTTTGTCCACGAACTTTGTCAAAAGATCGTTGAAAAACGCGAATTTCCTGTGCGGATCATGGTTAAAACGGCAATTTCACCAAATATCGCAGATAAAACGCTGTTTTCAATAAAAAATCGCTTACAAATATTTAGTCAAAAGATCATTAAAAAAAAAAAAAAAAAAAAAAAAAAAAAAACGATTTCATCAAAAGATCACGGAAAAAACGCCGATTTCGTCAAATGATCGTGGGTATAAAATGCCGTTTTCCAGAAAAGATCGTGTAAAAATGCAAATTTTGCCTAAAAATCGTCAAAAAAATGTCGATTTCATAAAAAAACCACGGAAAAACTGCCGATTTCGTCAAAAGATCGCAAAAAAACTGCCGATTTGGACAAAAGATCTCAGTAAATCGCCAGTTTTGCTAAAATATCACAGATAAATCGCTGATTTCGTCTGAAGATCGCGGAGAAGCGCCGATTTCGTCTGAAAATCGCGGATACTTCCCCCTCTCGTGGTGGGTAACTCGCGGAATCTCTGTGGAATTGGGGCTGTGCAAGTGCATACCACATAAATAACAATAAAAGTGACAAATCCTTAAAATTTTTTGGACTCCTTGGATTTTTTATGTATTCCTTGGATTTTTTCTTCCGAATTCTGTATGAACCCTGTTAAAGCTTAAAAATGTATGTATTGTATATTATATACCTAATAAGAGATTACTTAATAATAATTTTTAATTTTATATAGTGCCAACAATTTAATTTTAAATGCAGTTACTGCATTTTGATAAATATGTAAATATCGCTAGTATTTTATAGTCTTTCATATTTATTATAAAATATTAATTTGTACAACTTTTTTGTATTATACTAAATAATGAAACTACTAATTTGCAATTTTTATAATCTATATGATTACTAACTAATAATTAAATTTTATTAATTAAAGTATAAAAAATAGATTATGTTAGTACAGTCGACACCAGTTATAACATAACTGGGATATAACATATTTTCGCTTTTAACATACTCAGATGCTTGGTCGCTGAATAATAGGCTGTATATTTAGTGATTTACAACTTCGACTATTACAGACTATGAAAAAGCCTTAATCTAGTTATAACTTGCTTTTTAGACTTCTAAAAAAGATAAAATTTGGTTGTTAACCTTTCATTTCTGTCTTGGATATTTATGCCAATGAGTTCTAAGACTGAGGTTACATTCATTCTTTAAATATTCTCCTTCAAGATCAATTATCGCCTTTTATTTTTCTCTCCAAGAGTTTGTAGTTATTGACCAAAGATCTAAATAGACATAAATTTTTGACATTTTTATTGGGTTGAGGCAATGTCTTTCATTTTTAATAGCATTTGAAGTATGCTGAAATATCATTCTGTAGGACGAAAAATACTGATCAATTCCATTGCCTTGTTGAATCTCCTCAAGTTTGTTACCAACCACAAACTGTTGAAGAAATATTGTTCTTCAAGTTGAACGAAAATAAAAAGCTTATTATTATAACAAGCCTCAGTCACTTTTCATGGGAGAGACATGTATTCTAACGTGACATATTGAAATGTAAATTTTACTGTTTCATGTAATCAAAGAAAATAATGAAAAATATCATATTGTTTTTTGTAAAATAAACATGCAAGTAGTAATTTTTTTCTTTTTTATTTTGATAAATTCTTAATATTTCTATTTTAAATCTCTATTATTGCATGTGCTTCTTATGCATTTTTTTTTTTTTTTCACATTTTGCACTGTATTTTATTGGTTATTGCTTATAACATACTTCAGCTGTTACATACCATATTTTTTGGTCCCCTCAAAGTATGTTATAACATAAAACTCTTGGTGTCTCTTCTGTATTTTAACTGTCGAAGAAAATTTTTAAAAATCTGATTTAAATTAAAAAAACTGATTTTAAATTTTAAAAAATCCATAAAAAAAAATTAGATTTTACATTTTATGATACAGTTAATAATTCATACATTTATTGTATGGAACCCTCTAAGCGCGAGCAATACTTGCACTTGACCATTTTCTTTTTATTCTAATAAATACTTAATCTCTGTTAGTGTCCTGCAATTTAAATTTTTTTTTAAATAGGAAGAACAAATTATTATACTTTTTAAATTCAATAAGAAAAGATTAAAATAAATTTTGAAATTTGTTTTTGCATAGATAATTTTGATCATGTAAGATAAAAAGCTGATTAAATTTTTATTGAATAATTAAAAAAGACTTCCAAAATTTTTATCAAATTCTTTATACTTTAGATGGGAGCATATCATACATTAGATCTTGAATTGAACCGCAAGTTTACTTTATTTAAAGAAAATTGGGATACTATTGCATTAGAAAGAATTGGTAAGTTTTTATTGTATTACTTATTCAATGGTAATTATTATACAAAATTTTTCATTGAGATTTTTAAGAAAAATCGTGTGATTTATTAAGTTGAAAAAAGTTATATTTTAATTTTAAACATTGTTTGTGTTATCTGTCAAGATTGTTTTGCAAATGTCAATTTCCTTAGTTTAAATAACAAAATTTAGAAACATACTTTTTTAAATTTTAAATATTTTGAATCTTTTTTAAAAACTGCATCCACTTTATTTACTCTGATAATTTATGCACCCTCGGGTATTCTTTTTCTGCAATTTGTTTTTATGATAAGAAAAATACTGGCTCCACTGAATTAAGGGAAAATTCAATGAACAAGAAAATTCAGTGAATGAAATATTTATTTGTTATTGGTGTAAAGAAAATTATGAACTAAACAAAATAACTTAAATAAAAACATAAGAAAAGTGTTGAATTCAGGGGGTTGTCCAAAGGAGGTATTTCCCTTTTCCCACATTCAAAGCTACAGAAATCCCTACTTGAGAAAAGTGTCTAATTTAACATGGCCTAAGAATATAGAAATTTTTAAAACACAACTAGACAAGGAGCTAAAATGTTTTAATGGTTTTGAAAACCCAGCAGATTGTTACATTAAAAGTACCTATGATAGCTTTTAAAAATTCTACTCACATAATAAGATTTTTTTTTAATTTATCCAATTTAGAAGTACTCTTTTGTTAAAAACTGTTGAAACAGTAATGCATCTGTAATAGATTTATACTTTGGCCAGTTAGACCACGAAATTCTGCGTTAAAGTGATTTTTTTTCTCTCCTGTGAGGATACATCAACCACTGTATGTACTACATTAAGGTGCCCCCATATGGTAGAATCCTGGCTATAAAGCAACACTGTTCCATTTAACATGATGAGAAAGATTTATTGTGTAAAGAAATTTTCTTTTGGAAAAAAAAGAATATATATTTTTGGAAGGATAGGAAATGTGTGACAAAAACAAAGGGAAATCCATAATATGATCTTTTGTACCATATTTTCGGGTGTATAGTCCGCGGCTTATACAAGAAAAAAAACCTTCAAAAAAGCCGTTGCGGCTTATACACGGTGCGGGTTATACAAAGATTTTTTTTTTTTATTTGGAAATCGTGATATTTTTACTACAATTTTTAAACCTCAAAAAATTTGAAAACAACTAAATTTGTAAATCTTTTTCGCTATGCCGTGAAATATAGTGTTTTCTCTCATGTTTGTAAAGGCTTTTATTACTTAATAAATTACAGTTATTTCTGGGTTTGGAAGAACTGTCGCAACTATTGCCAAGTATTGGACTAACCGGCAGCAAGAAATAATGATGCTTGAACGCAGTTTCTCTTGATTTGAGAGAGTAAAAACAACAGTATAACATGTTGCTTATTTTAAACTTACTTTTTGTTGAATAGAGTCGTTTTAACGTTAACTGCAATCAGTTTTTTAGTAGAGATGTGTCATTTGTTGAGGAACGATTCCAGTCTGTAAAAAAGAATCCGTCCCTTTTGGAACGATTCCAAAAAGGAACGAAATCGCGGAATTGGTCCTTTTTTGGAAATGTTCCCAAAAGGTTCGAATCCTCGGAATCAGTCCAAAACTTCGAAAAGGGCAAAATCCTCGGTCTCATTCCAAAATGAAACAACTCCAAAAAGGTTCGATTCCTTGGACTCGTTCCGATATGAAACAACTCTGAAAAGGTTCGATTTCTCGAACTCGTTCCGAAAGGAGCAATTCCTCTGACTCGTTCCGTTATGAAACAACTCTGAAAAGGAAGGATTTCTCGAAATCGTTCCGGAAAAGAAAGACTCCTCTGAATTGTGCTGAAATGACATAAATCACATACTTTTTTTGTTCTTTGCTCAGGGCTGGGTTTTTGCCGGCAGAAAATAGTTTCTGCCATGCCAGTGGCAGAAAGTGATTATAACCGGTTTTAACCGGCAGAAACAGGCAACAACTGGCATAAACTAATTTCATAACATAATCTGAAACTTTTTTAGTAGTATTAAGTTGCTTATATACATTTTATTCAGGATAAATTGTAAATAAAATATTGTAAATAGTTTAAATTAAAATATAAATAAATTTGTATTAAAATTTGATAGTTCTGAATCTTCCATGAAGAATCAACCATATTATTTGCGGAAAATTGAAAATTACGAAAATGACATTAAGGACACAGCAGTTGTTAAAATTGTATAAATATCATGATTTATAAAGAAGTTAAATACTTGTTACAAATGCTAAAATCTATTGCTGTTGCTTTAGATAAAACTAAAAAAATTACTGTTCTATTGCAGCTGCTCATAAAATCTGCTTAATTATTTTTAATGATGGAAATATCATGGAAACTTATCAATGCAAGATTCAAATCTTATTTATTGCAGTGTTACCTTTTATGCTAGCTTCATCCTAAGTATTTGGGATAGAAATTGATGTTTAAGCATGAAGAAAGGGCAAGAAAATACTCCTTTTCCAGAAACATATTTCACCAAGGAAGTCCTATAGAAAATATCTTGCCTTTTATGGGTGGTCTCTTTTAGAAACAAATAACAGTGAAAATGAGATTTTTTTTTAAATTTTACATCATCAATAATGGCATTATCAGCAAATAATGCTGGTCTTTTAAGAAAGATTAGCAAAATTAATCCTATAATATGGAATGCTCTTAATATATTATTAATTTTTCCACAAAAACAAATTTGTTCTGTCAATATTTTAAAATAACAGTATAAAATATTTCATCCCATTTTTTTCTTTTTATTTTTGTGCTACAATTATTTACTTATATGTTTTTACAAAAACCATTACTCATTCTTTGTAGTAGTAGTAGATTTTTTTTGCTATAATGTTAAAAAATGATAGAATTTTTTGCAAATTTCTTTCTTTCTTTCTTTTTTTTTTTTTTTTTTTTTTTTTTTTTTTTTTAAATTTTAAATAGAAATTCAACCGTAAACAGTAATATCAATAGTTAAAATTATACAGCATCAGACTACCGTTATGAAAATTTCTGTTTTAAAGTGACGGAACATTATTATATTAACAAAATATGTTTATATGATCCTTTTGAAATGTTTTACTACTTTGAATAACATTCATTATCTTTATTTTAATTTTTTAATTAAATTCTTTATATGTTACATATATCTATGAATTATGAATAATTGCATTTATTGGTATTATTTCTTAGTTTCTGCCAGTTATTGCCGTTTACTGGCAGAAACTAGTTTCTGCCATGCCGGTTTTAACCGGTTATAACCACTGGTTTAAACCACCCCGGCAAAAACTTGCCAGCCCTGTCTTTGCAACTCGGCAGGGTAGATTATTTTTTTTGAAAAATAAACTAAAAATGATCTTAAACTCAGAATTGTCAAGGTAGAAAATGTTCCAGATTTCGGATTTTGTACTCTACAAACACAAAGGGGTGCTGCAGCACAGATTTGCTAGCAAACTATTTTTCGATATTTTATTCATAGATTTTTTTTTAAGGTCTTGCGCATAAGTCGATCCCACCACACTATGAAATTCTTTTTTTGTCTAAAATTTCTCGACTTATACGTGCATATATACTTTAATGGCTTCTAAATTCGAACCCTGATCGAAATATACGTTCGTAAATGGTGTATGGCCCACGGACTATACACCGATGCATCTCTGCCGCTTATACACGAACTTTTTTACTGCACTTAAGAATGCTTCCCCTTAAGAATTATAGTTGAAAATCTTTAAAATTGTTGAGCTCTAAGTTTTTCCCAGATTTTGTTTTGCTCTAGTAGCTTCATTTGTTACTTTGAATACTAATTCATAAATAATGAATTATCTACATTTTCTCCTCCTGTAAAGAAATTTTCCTTTAAAAAAAAAGAATATATTTTTTGGAAAAATAGGAAATGTGACAAAAACAAAGGAAAATTCATAATATGATCTTTTGTACATGTTACCATTAAAGTGTATAATTCAGTTATTTCATAAAATACCTAGTTATTTCATGAAATAACTAGCTAGATCCATTAAAGTGTGTAATATTATTGAATTCTATGATTTAACTAGTTATTTTATAAATAACGATTACCTAACCGTTCAAGTATAAAATAAACAATTTGACTCTAAAACAAATATGTTTTTTATAAATTAACTGATGATAAATAGTTAAAATCATTAGAAAAATATATTTCAATTTATTAATATGTTTAATGTTTCAGTTTATTAATTGATCAGATAAATCTATATTATAAAAGCCAAACGTATCTGTGCGTAACGCATACGTCATTTTGCAAATGACAACACTTCAAATTTAGAAATGCAATTTCATTTTTGCAATTTTTTCTACTGCAAATTTTTAAAGTTCTAAACATTGCATATTTTCAATGTTAACACCGTCGAATAGAAAAAAAATGTACTTTTAAATGCAATTTGTTTCAAAGCTGTATCTTATTTTGTTTTTGAAACATTATTTTTTTTTATAGATTTTAATGCTTTTCATCTAATTATGGCAACAGAAATACTCCATTTTTGTTGCAAACAAAACTTAAAAAAACAGATTACTCTATCTTTATGTTGCCATTTTCTCATTAAAAGTGAAAAGAAAATTAATTAAATTACGTGATGTGTCAAAAATTATCGCCTGTTATAAAATCCGGTAAATTTTGGTTTCGCTTACAAAATTTCATCTATACTTAAACGAATATAAGTAGTTTAATATCTGCTTCAGCTGATAGCATCTAAACTTCAAGTTTTGAGTTAAAATGATTTCAAAATGACGAATTAAAATATCAATTTTTTTCAAAGGGGAAATAAAGACATGAAAAGTACATTATAAATTCTTAAAATGTGAAAATGATGTGGGTTTATGTTTCACGAGGAAAAGATTCTATGATAAAGCAAAATGGAATAAATTTTGTTTTTTTCATTTTGAAACACTAGCATAAGAACCTAAATTGATAACTTTGTCATAATAGGAGATAATTTAATATTTCTACTGCTATTGTATGAGTAAAGCTTAATTTTAACAATTTCTACAACTCAGTTTTATCGAAATAGTATTTTGATAAGTTTAATATCATTTACTTAAGAATTAGAATTATGAATATAAGGTGCATTTTTTATCATAACTAATTTTGTAGGTTGATTACAATTTCTTTCGTCGAAACTCGACGGGTTCTATCCTTGTAATATATAAAAACTGAATACATAATATAATACTTTTATATAAATTAAACAGTATTACAAAATAGCAGAATGCAGTGTGGTAATAAAAGGATCCCATAAAAGGATCATGAAAAGCTTATTTAACTCTATCATTGGCAAAATACTTCAATTGCTAAAATTTGAAATGATTGAATGATATCTGGTTTAACGAACAGATTTGTTTCACAATAAGTAAAATCTTTTTCTTCCCATACATTATTAAATTTTCTGATGCCATTGTTGCATTTGGTAATTTAAATTAAAGCAGAATGTATATTTCCTACCTTCCTTGAAAGGGATAACAAGGATTCCAATCTCTCTTTATTAAATATTTCTTATTTACTGATTGACCTTTCTTTCCAGTGAAAGTTGTTGTTCAAAAAGAAAGAAAAAAAGTGGTTGCAAAAATATTTGTAAAAAATCCGAAGTGAAAAACTAATATAATTAAACATATTACAAATTTATGCAAGTACAATACACATTTATCAACAAAATATGCACTCCCGATGACAGTAGTAAAGAAGAAAAGGTCTAAGAAATGAATCACATACACTGACTGCAAAACAGCCATAGATGATAAAAAAAACTCTGACTAAAACCAGCTATAATCAGTTCAAATGGCTTGCGTGTGTCTTCTTTAATACTTTAACAGTTAGACGATTGTGATTCTTTAAAATAACTAGATAAATCGTAAAATTCAATAATTTTACAACTTTTACGGGCATGGTTAGGTATTTTATAAAACAACAGATTATATGCTTTAAAGATGACATATATGTTTCAATTTTGCCACACAATATTGATAAGAGTCTTTTCTTCACATATTTTTGTTCCCTTCCCCCCCTCCCCCTCAAGGATTATTGTTGAAAATCTTTAAAATTGTTGAGCTCTAAGTTCTGCCCAGATTTTGTTTTTCTCTAGTGGCTTCGTTCGTTACTTTGAAATACTATTTCATAGATAATGAATTATTTACATTTCCTCCTCCTCACATTATTTAAAATCTTTAAAATAAAAAAAACAAATTGTCCAATTTATTAGTTTAAACTACCAATAAATGAATGAGGAATCATCTACTGCCCCCTTCCTTCCTCCAAAAAAAAAAAAAAAAAAAAAAAAAAAAAAAATTGCAAGATTTTGTCTTGGATTTTAATATTGTTTTCCTCTAGTAATTTTGTTTGTTACTTTGAAATACTAATTCATAAATAATGAATCATCTGCATTTTCTCTTCCTTGCATTATTTAAAATCTTCAAAAAAAAAAAAAAAAAAAAAAGTTGCCTTATTTATTAGTTTAAACTAACAGTTAAGAAATGAGCAAATATCTACTGCCCTCAAAAATTTCAGTTTTTTAGCTCACATACTATCATAGCCTGAGAGCTTATGTGCCCGCCTGTTCTGTATGAATGTACATTCGTGCGTAATGCGATAACTCATGATAAAAATATTTGATCCACTTGAAATTTTGTATATAGGTATATTCTAAAAGGTACTTCATTGATTAATTTTTTGGAGTTTATTCAATATGTATAAGAGGGGGAACGGAGGGCTCAAGCCTCTCCATTTAGTTGATATAAATGGGGTTTTCAAACAGAATTATCAGTTTTCGTTCAAAATTTAGATATAAGATCCTTCTGATGAGGCGCCTCCATGATTGGTATTAGGTGTTCATAGGATAATTACAAACAGGTGGGAGGGGATTGGGAGTTCTAATGCCCCTCCCCTTAATTTATATAAAAGGGTTTTTCCTGCAGAATTATCAGATTTCGTTGAAATCTCTGAATAGTTTTGGAAGTTTAATGGTTAAGTATAAAAGAAGGGGATAACTCCTCTTAAATTATATAAATGGGTTTTTATTAAGAATTATCCAATTCGCTCTGAATTTTGGATATTTTATATGATTTTGGATTTTTTATATGATAAAGCATATCTCTGATTACTTTAGGGTTCAATGATTAAGTATAAAAAGGGGAAAATGGGAGAGCTGTTTCCCTTGCTTAATTTGTTTTTCGAACAGAATTAACCCTTGAGAATATAAGGCTGTATGGGCAGCCTGTGAGCTCAATGCCATCAGTTTAACTGGGCTGTGGGTGCGCCTCAACTCCTACTGATAACTTAGTAAAATATTTTAATAAATTAGATTTAAACTTCTGAAAAAGAGCTTTAAAAAGTAGTTGAGATGAGGGGCTGGTCGGGGTTTTAATCTTATGTCGTTATGGCGATGTACAGGTCGACACCCCTGGTGGGTTAGTGACATTTAAAATTTAACAAATTAAACTTAGTTAGCCTAGCAATACAGGAAAAATAACCAGTATGAAGTGTTGATAATGCATTGTTATAACCTTGAAAATATCTTGTCATATCATTAAATCAAGTAAATATATTTTCTTAATGAAAAGTCAGTTGCTAAATTCACTATCAATCTGTAAAAATTCATGCAAAGTGATTTTCTAAATGAAAAAAACATGGATTTAAAACACTACTTTTTATTCAATAGACAAAATGGCATAACGTAACTTGGAAAAAAAACAACTTAAAATAAACTGACTATTTGTCAGTAAAAATAACGAAATTAACAATAAATATATTTTTATACTCATCTCTTCCAATCAGAGATAGCTTCTTTCTCCTTTGCCTTGCCTTTAACGTAGTATCTTCAAAAAAAAAATCCGGCGTAACTTAATAGCATCTTCATAAAAGAATGCTAAAAAAAAACTTTGAAGACTTCTAATGGTCATTCCGGTAAAGAATAATTTTCACTTCATATTCCAATGCTATGCAGCGATACCGCAGAACGAAGCAGAACGAATAGACTTTTAAAACCGCCGGTATTTATTTTCCCAGCTGGTCTTAAAAGTATTGCCAGATATCGTAGTGAAATGCAAACGAAAAACCAAAAACCCAAGAACCGATCTCTGATTGGCTGGAAAAGAAATACGCCGATAAACTTCACAATTTGTGAAGTTCACCGGCACTTACGAAAACTTACTCTCCGCGCAGGGAGATTGCGTTGCGTTTTGCGTCAGCGTAACTGACGATTACCTGAAGTGACTCCATGCGACAACCAACCATGCATGCGCTCAAGTTAGCGCTAGAAAAACGTAAACATATGCGATGCAGCTGGAATTAAAAAGCTTAAATGAAAATAGATAAACGTAAGTGAAAAGAAATAAATAGGTTACTTTTTAAAATACGATAAACTTACGTTTAAAAAGGGGGGGGGGGAGGAAACTTAAATATGAATTTTTTTTTTTCTCTCTTTTTGGAACATTGGCAAAAAGTGGGGAAACCACGTTAAACTTTACCCACAGAACGCCCCCTTTTCCCCAGCTGGTTGCCACATGGAGTTATTGAGTTAAACACTTTTAAATCACTTAGAATATACATATATATACTTTGAATTACCATTTGTAACATTAAACATAAATACAAGTACAGAAAATTTACTTTGAAAATATATATATATGATGCAAAAGAAAATATATGATGCAGATACACTTAATTGTAGAAAATGGCTGGAATAGCTCACAGTCCAACTTGACTTAAAGGATTTGATTTCAAAGTTCTATATTAAAAGTTCATAAAAAGTCCGAGTAAAGTTCATTGACTTTCTAAAAAAAAAAATTAACAGGACTACGACGTATGGCATAGTTCCAAATATATCCTAAAGGAATAGATGAAAGTTTTTTTTTTTTTTAAACACTGATTACTTTTACTGCATCAATATTTGTCGGAATTTCAGAAACTGATCTTTGCTCAATGCTTTAGTAAGCAAGTCGGCTAAATTTTCTTTTGAAGACACATGTTTTATGTCAAAGACACCGTTTTGATAAAGGTCTCTCACAAACTTGTACTTTAAATCAATATGACGAGTTCGGACATTGTCCGTCGTTGTCTTTGTAAATGAGATGGCTGCTGTATTATCGCACAACATGATAGGTCGCTGTATTGAGCCTGGTTGAAATAGTTGAGGAAAGAATTTCGATACTTCGTGGATAGTATCAGATAGGAACTTTATTTCTTTTGCAGCTTCGCTAGCTGAGATGAACTCGGCCTCCATTGGAGAGAGAGCCGTGCAGGTCTGCTTGGCGACACGCCATTGTATGGGATTGTCGTTTAAGAGGATTATGTGACTTGACCAGGATTTACGATCATCTAGATCGTTTGCCCAAGATGCATCGACGTAGGTTATAATTTGTAAAGGTGGTTCCGATGTTTGGAGCCTCAGTCCCAGGTTAGCTGTGTTGGCCAGGTAGAGCAGTATTCGATACAACGTCCGATAGTGCAGGTGCGATGGCTTTTCAGTATATTGCGAGATTGAAGATACGTACCATGCTATATCGGGTCTACATCTGTGGCTTATGTATTGCAAGCAACCCAGCAAACTTCGGAATGGGAGGTTTTCGGGCAGTTCTTCACCCTCTTGAGCTGAAACTGGGATAAAGCCAGGAGAAGCTGGTAATGTTATCCTAGAAAGACATTGAACATTAAACTGTTGCATACACTTTTCAATATATTGAGAGCAGGTTATATTTTTAAACTTATTATCTTCTTTGTTGAACTGTATTCCTAGTAATGTGTGAATGGCTCCCAAATTCTTAACTTCATAAATGTTTTCTATTACACTAATAACTTCCCGTAAAGCATCCTCATCTTTTGCAAAAATGGGGAGGTCGTCAACATAGACCAAAACTATTGCCATATTCTTATATATGTAGACGCAATTTACCCCAGGTACTTCAGAAAAATTATTTGCGATGAGTTTTGTATGGAGGTCGTGGAACCAACATCTTCCTGCCTGGTGCAGGCCATAAATTGCTTTATTAAGTTTAAGAATGTAAGTTTCCTGACCTGGTATTACGTATCCACATGGCTGTCGAATATACGTTTCCTTATCGATGTTTCCATACAAGTAGGCACACTTTACTTCAAGTAGGCAGTTTTTCCATTTGAATATCATTGAGAATAAGACAATAAAAAGACGTATCAAAGAAAAGTTGACTACTGGAGAAAAAGTTTCATTGTAGTCTAACCCCTCTCGTTGGTTGTTTCCAAGCGCAACCAATCTGGCTTTGTAAGTTTGAACTTCCCCAGATGCATCTCGTTTTACCGTGTAAACCCATCTCGTACCGATGACTTTCTTAGTGGGGTCGAATGGTACTGGAGTCCAGACTTTCCTTGCTAACATGGTTGAGATTTCTTTATTCATGGCATCTTTCCACTGTTCTGCTTGTGGGAGAGTCGCAGCATGTTTTGCAGACTTTGGAATGACAATTTCTGTTAAGTTAGCTTCATGAATTTTAGAAAAGGTAATGGGTCCTTGATAATCATTACTTGTTGAAAAATTGGCTACGTCAGAGTCATATGAAAGATTGTTTTGCTTACAGTATTCATCAAGGTCTTTAGTACTTCGTAAACGTTCACCAGTGGGTGCAATTATATAAATGTCATGCCTACCTGCTGACGCCCCCTTTTTTCTTGTAGTGACGATTCTTGTGAAAATGAGTTTACTATCCTCCTCTTCATCGCCATTGCCAGTAGTGTCATATTCAATCTTTTTAACAAAATCATACTCATCTTCTGAACTTTCTTTATCTGAAGAGTTGTCGTGTGATTTACCGGCACTTAGTTTCTTGTTTTCATCATCTGGCTTCTTTTCTTTGGTTATTTCTGCTAATGTTGGAAGGCTAGAAGTAGAAGGTTCTTCGGGATGTACGTCAGGCAAAACATGACTAGAGGATGAACCTACGGTAAACGGTTCTTCAAAATCGTGAATACTGTTATGAGACAATTGTGGTTGTTGCTTCGGATTTCCTAACTGAGCTTCATCAAATGTGACGTGTTTTGATTCAATAATTCGGTTTTCACGAGGAAACCACACTCTATAGCCGGCTGTTCCGAGTCCATATCCAATAAACACACCACGTTTAGCCCTGGGCTGTAACTTGTTACGTTGTTGCTTTGGCTGGTGGACATATGCTACACAGCCATAACGGCGGAAATGGCGAACTGATGGCTTTTGTCCATACCACCTTGAGAACGGGATTGCATTAATTCCTGTATGTAGGATTCTATTACGAATATAGTTCACTGCCATTACGGCTTCAACCCAGAGTTTGGGAGGGAGGTTGGCTGCTTGACTAAAGGTGCGAACCCCTTCAAAAAGTACTCTATTGTAACGCTCAGCAACCCCATTTTGCTGGGGGCTGTACGCCGAAGTTGTCTCATGTTTAATTCCTAATTTGGTGACTAAATCATTTATTTGCTTATTGCAGAATTCGAGGCCGTTGTCGGTACGAATGACCTTTACTTTTCTTTCGGATTGTCTTTCAATAAACTTTATAAAATTATTTACTTTCGAAGGAACCTCATCTTTCGTTCGTAGGGGGTAACAAAAAGCTCGGCGACTGTAGTCGTCAATGAAGGTCAGAAGATACCTATGTCCGTTTCTAGAGCCTACTGGCGCAGGACCCCAGATGTCAGAATGAATGAGGTCTAAAATTGCTTTAGAACGAACATGTGAAAGCCTTGGATGAGTAGCTCTTGTGCTCTTACTTAATATGCATGGCTCACATTTTTGCTCGGAACCCTGAAGTTTATCGCAACCCTCAATAAGTTTATTATTGACCATCTGCCTAATGACTTTAATGTTACTATGGCCGAGTCTCTCGTGCCACAGCATGATGTTATTTCTATCTGCTGCATAAGCTTGATTAAAGTTAAGTCGGTTATGAATAGGTAATCTGCTACTATTATAAGTTTGCGTTTCAATTTTGTCAGAAACTTCATTACATCCCGAGTTAACTATTTTGGAATTACGTTCAACTTTTGGTTTATCTTCCTGGGCTGAATTAGATTCGGAACTTAAACTTGATTTAGATTTCAATTCTGGCCTGGAAGAAGTTTTAACTTTACTCGCATATGAGATATGATTTTGACTGGGTGGAGTTGGAATATTAGAAACTTTATTTTCCGATTTAGCTTCGGTTGAAGAATTTGACCGAAATTTTACTTTAGTTTCTTTCTCCGCTTCCCCACTATCCGATTTAACTCGGGTTAACTTTTCATGTTGAAGTTCCGTTTCTCTGGATTTTGTTTTTAGAGCTTTAAGAACATAAAAGTTATTTTTACGTTGAGCGGTGTATAAATATTTCCACTTACTGTCATAAATTTTGAAACCATTATCGAGTTTGGCATGTAAACCAGCCTTGTCCATTTTACTCATACTTATGAGGTTTCGGTGTATATTTGGCACATACATGACGTCAGTAAGCTCAAGAGTATGAATTTTATCTTTATCTTTAATTTGAAAAGAAACTCTTCCTACACCTCTTACTAGATGGGGAGTTGTTCCCATACGGACAATAGCTCCGGGAGGGGGTGACTTAAGAGAAACAAAAAAGTTTTTATTTTGGCAAACATGTGCCGTACTTGCAGAATCAAGTGTACATTCCCAACATGGGGGTAACAGTTCTGAAGAATAACAATCATTTGTTTCTAATTCAGTAAAAAATGTGTTATTAGGCTTGTCACTTTTAGATTTTAAACTTAAATTTTTATTTCTACAAAATTCTGATTTATGACCTCGTTTACCACAGTATCTACAACGTGTAACTTCTTCGTTTTTATCAATACTGCTTACACTTTGAAATGTTTCCAAAGATTCATTTTTACGCTTTTCACGACTTTCCCGAGCTGATACTTCGCTTAAAAGTTCTTCCTTAATATTTTTATAAGTAAATTTATCCTCCGGTAACTTTTTAAATTCTCGAACTAAGTACTGATACTGATCTGGGAGATGACCTATTAGCCTGTAGCATTTATCTAAATCGGATATTGTAACCCCGGCATTAGTTGCCCGCTTATAAGATTCCTCAAATCTACATAGAAAACCTGATATATCCTCGTCTGAGTGCATATGAATATCGTAGAAATCATTAAAACTATTTATTTTGGAAGTTATCCCTGTAACTTCATAATGCTCTTTTAAAGTGTCCCATATTTCTGCAGGATCACTCAACCTTGCGACTAAAGGACTAATGTCACTAGAAATGTAAGTTTTAAGTATACCGGAAGCACGTAGCTTCCATTGATCACATCGAAGTTTTTCAATAGGGGTAAGTTTACTTTCTTCTGGCCATTGGGTTCTATTTAACCAAAGAGTAAGTCCCTCTGTATCTAAAACTTTTTGTATTTCTAAAGACCAGGCTTGATAATTATCTCGAGTTAAAATCGCATTATCATTAAAAGAAGCCATCTCTTTTCACTATTTCTTCTTACTATATAAAAATTTTAAACTTCAAAATTTTCATTAAATATATACTTCAAACTAGTAATAAAACAACAATACAAAAATATTAACTTTAAACTTCATTGCTATAAGTGTTTCACTTTCATAAATACATTTAAACTTAATCCAAAATATTTCCTGTATACTAGGTAGCTGTAGATCTTAACCACGCTACTATGCTACCAATCTGTGGGTGCGCCTCAACTCCTACTGATAACTTAGTAAAATATTTTAATAAATTAGATTTAAACTTCTGAAAAAGAGCTTTAAAAAGTAGTTGAGATGAGGGGCTGGTCGGGGTTTTAATCTTATGTCGTTATGGCGATGTACAGGTCGACACCCCTGGTGGGTTAGTGACATTTAAAATTTAACAAATTAAACTTAGTTAGCCTAGCAATACAGGAAAAATAACCAGTATGAAGTGTTGATAATGCATTGTTATAACCTTGAAAATATCTTGTCATATCATTAAATCAAGTAAATATATTTTCTTAATGAAAAGTCAGTTGCTAAATTCACTATCAATCTGTAAAAATTCATGCAAAGTGATTTTCTAAATGAAAAAAACATGGATTTAAAACACTACTTTTTATTCAATAGACAAAATGGCATAACGTAACTTGGAAAAAAAACAACTTAAAATAAACTGACTATTTGTCAGTAAAAATAACGAAATTAACAATAAATATATTTTTATACTCATCTCTTCCAATCAGAGATAGCTTCTTTCTCCTTTGCCTTGCCTTTAACGTAGTATCTTCAAAAAAAAAATCCGGCGTAACTTAATAGCATCTTCATAAAAGAATGCTAAAAAAAAACTTTGAAGACTTCTAATGGTCATTCCGGTAAAGAATAATTTTCACTTCATATTCCAATGCTATGCAGCGATACCGCAGAACGAAGCAGAACGAATAGACTTTTAAAACCGCCGGTATTTATTTTCCCAGCTGGTCTTAAAAGTATTGCCAGATATCGTAGTGAAATGCAAACGAAAAACCAAAAACCCAAGAACCGATCTCTGATTGGCTGGAAAAGAAATACGCCGATAAACTTCACAATTTGTGAAGTTCACCGGCACTTACGAAAACTTACTCTCCGCGCAGGGAGATTGCGTTGCGTTTTGCGTCAGCGTAACTGACGATTACCTGAAGTGACTCCATGCGACAACCAACCATGCATGCGCTCAAGTTAGCGCTAGAAAAACGTAAACATATGCGATGCAGCTGGAATTAAAAAGCTTAAATGAAAATAGATAAACGTAAGTGAAAAGAAATAAATAGGTTACTTTTTAAAATACGATAAACTTACGTTTAAAAAGGGGGGGGGGGAGGAAACTTAAATATGAATTTTTTTTTTTTCTCTCTTTTTGGAACATTGGCAAAAAGTGGGGAAACCACGTTAAACTTTACCCACATGGGCAATATTCTTTTTATTTCTTTTTGTTCCTCCCACTCTCTGTCCAGTATTAACCTTTAACTGCAGTAGCAAACACTGTGTCATAGATACTATAAGCTGTCTCTGAGACTGCTTGATCGAAAGATTAATATAGGGACTGATTAACACATAGGGTACTGTTTCTGTTCTAAACATTATGTACAAGACTAATATAGTTAAAATTCATTTTTCTGAAATTCTCTAGCGATAGTATTAAGTCTTCAAATGAAACAATTTCCTTAGCATATTTAGTTAAAAACTGTGAAAACTAAAGAAAAGAATGATTTGTGAGATTGCTAAAAATAGGTAAGTATTAAATGTTTTAATCTTGAAACTTCTCAAGTTTCCCTTTTTTAAAAAAATTATTTAAATTAGGGATGCACCAAATAGTGATTTTCGCCAAATGGGGAATATTCAGCCCATAGGTGAACTGAATACAGAATATTTGGTTAGCCGAATAGTAATTATTGGGCTGAATACTTTTTATATTTCAAAGTTTAAAGGTATTAAAATGTTACTTTTTAAAACAATCTTACATATTATTTAATAATAGGGACTTACATTTTGATAAACAAGAGCTTTTTAAGTAAATTTTATGTTGAAAAAAAATCTGCCTTGAATTATTTAAGAAGGAGAATTTTAATTTAATTTAATACTTTTAATTTAATAAAATTTTAAATTTCATAATTTCATCTATGAATTAAAAAAAAAAAAATTTAAATCAAAGAGAAATAGTGAAAAAATTGGAAGTGGGCTGTATACTATTTATTTGTCAGGAAGAGACTAAAGCAAAAATAAATAAATAGTAATACAATCTATCAAAATAATGGCAGATCAGCAAGAATAACTTTTCTATTTATTTAGCAAGGAAGCTTTTAAATGCATTCTAGATCAGAGTAGGCAATCATTTTCAGAGATTGTAACATTCAGGTTGTATCTAAAATCTTGCAACAAACATTCAACACAGATAATATGGTCAAGACAAACATTTTTTAAAACAAGAAAGACTATCTCAATCTAATTATTCCATCAAAATTACAATACATTCAGCAAAATATACTGAGTGAAAAACAAACCAAAACTGAATTTTATTCATAACTTTATCAATAATGAAACTATTTTGCCGAAATTTTTTTCATATTAATTTTGTTTGTATTAAATGTGTTGATATCATTGAAAATGACTGAATTTTGGTCAATGACACAGTATACAATCAAATGGATTCTGAAAAAAGGAATATTTAGCTCAAAGTTCTTTAGTTATGAATTGTGGCATTTTCCAGCACTTATCATATCACAGAAATCGAAGCAAATCAGTTGAAAGTATAGTTATGATACCTTCATATTGTGAACAAATGAAAATCCTTGTTTGACTTTGAGAGAGATGAGATACAATGTATTTATGACTTAATAAATTGATTAAAATTATGGTTTCCTGAACAAAAATTGTCTATCATAATTCCTATTATCTACCGCAAAAGTTTTTTTTATTTTGTTTAGAAACTCCAATTTCTGAAAAAAAGGAAGAAACAGATTATTTATTAAACAAAATTTAGGAACTCACATTTGTTCATCAATAATTCCTACAAAAATCCTAATTAATCATTCCCATTATTTATGATTTTAATCTTCCTCATGGTCAATTTTTTTAGATTATACTTTACAAGCATTTATCTAAAAATATTCTATTTCATTTAAATATGATTAAAAAAAAAAATTAATATATTTATAAGTTTACAGTTAAAAGTAGAAATTGTGAAAAGTTTTTAAAAATGCATTTTAAGATTTTTTTCAAGTATTTGGCTTGGCCAAATAGTTTGATATTTGGCCTAATCGAATATTCAGTAACATGGCCGAATACTGAATAGATACCAAATATTCGGTGCATTCCTAATTTAAATGTTATTTTTCTTTAGTGTTTTTATTTGTTATTTTAAAATACAAATACAAACAATTTTGGTATAGATTTCCCTCTTGAAAATTTTCTTTTGCTCCATCATAACACAGATTTAAATCTTTTGGAAGCTTTTCACTTAAAACTGTCCTGTTTATTTATTTATTTATTTTAAATGACATAAATGAATGACTTATTTCCCTTGCCTGAAATTTTTGCTTCTTTTCCTCTTAACACACAAATTTTAAAGCATTTAAATTTATATATTTTCAAGTTTCTTATCCTACTTGTTTCTTTCTTTAAACAGTCAAAAATAAATATATATTTTTAATTCTCCCTTGAAATGTCTATTTTTCTTTATCCTCCCCCTCCCCAACATAGTTTTTCTCCCGTTATTTGTTTGTTATCTTGCCTTAGTGCCCTGTTATCTTATTTGTTGCTTCAAAGTAACAGAAAATAATATTTCCAAATTTCAAAATAGGGAGGATGGGGGGAAAGAGCAAATTATTATAACTTTTTGTAGTTGACCTATCATCATTCTTGTCTTCACTTCAGAGATTCTTCATATAGAAAAATTTTGCTGTAATAAAGTTTGTCCCTGAAATCATAGTAATTTCTACTGCAGGGAATGATTGCAAAATAAGAATCACAGTTGAAATTGCAAACATTCAAGTAGACATGATATAATGTACTTGATTTTAATTAATTTTTCGTTTGAAAATTTATGCTAAACAACCAGATGATTTTTTTTTAAAATTTATATTTTAAGTTTCTTTATTTAGACTAAGCCTAACACAGCAATTTGCCATTAGATTGCTTTGTGGCTTCTAAATTGTTGCTATGGGTAGGTGCTGCATCTATTTTTAGCTCACAGGCTATCATAGCCTGAGAGCTTATGTGCCCGTCCGTTCTGTATGTATGTTCGTGCGTAACGCGATAACTCATGATAAAAATATCGGATCCACTTGAAATTTTGTATATAAGTATATCCTGATAAGGCGCTTCCCTGATTAGTTTTTGGAGTTCATTCGATATGTATAAGAGGGGGAACGGGGGCTCATGCCCCTCCCCTTAATTGATATAAACGGGATTTTCATGCAGAATTAACAGTTTTCGTTCAAAATTTAGATATAGGATCATTCTGATGAGCCGATTCCGTGACTGTTATTAGGTGTTCATTGAATAAGTATCAACAGGGGGAACGGGGGGGCTCATGCCCCTCCCCTTAATTGAAATAAACGGGATTTTCATGCAGAATTAACAGTTTTCGTTCAAAATTTAGATATAAGATCATTCTGATGAGGCGAGTCCGTGATGGCTGTTATTAGGTGTTCATTGAATAAGTATAAACAGGGGGAACGGGGGTTCTAATGCCCCTCCCCTTAACTTTTATAAATGGATTTGTCAAGCAGAATTGTCAGATTTCGTTCAAATCTCTGAATAGTTTTGGAAGTTTAATGGTTAAATATAAAAGAGGGGAATAACTCCTCTTAAATTATATAAATGCTAAATGGGTTTTTATTATTAAGAATTATCCGATTTGCTCTGAATTTTGGATATAGATTTTTTTTATGATAAAGCTTGTCCTTGATATTTTAGGAGGTTCAATGATTAAGTATAAAAAAAGAGAAAGGGGAGAGCTGTTTCCCCTACTTAATTTGTTTTTTGAACAGAATTAACCCTTGAAAATATAAGGTTGTAATGTGCAATTAGTATGCGTAGCCTGTGAGCTCAATGCCATCAGTTTAACTGGGCAATATTCTTTTTATTTCTTTATTATTTTATTTTGGTTGAAGACCTGAAATGTGGTAAATTTGGAAATCCAGATCAACTAATCCATATTTGAGGTCCTGCATTGCATATAAAATATTTCATTGTTGCACAGCTTGTTGACCTGTTTTAGTGAACATGTTTTGTTGCCGTGGGGCAACATTTATTATAACTCTGTTGCCATAACCATAAAGGTTAAAGGATATTTGATAATTTATCATCTTTTATTGGTTAATGGAAAACTGCTTTAAAATTAATTTATTAATTCATAACTAGTTAAAAATATTAAAATATTGTAGCGTCAATAGAAACATACCTATCCTGTATTTAATTACCTCCTTGTTAACCTGTTGCTTCAAAATTTGTATTGTTCTAGCTTATTAAGAAGTGAATAAAAAATCTATTACAAAACTCCATTTGTATGTACATGAACCAAGTCAAGTTAAATAACTGAATCTAAAAGCATTTTTCTTTCAAATAAAACTTTATATGTCTGTTATATATGTACAAGTAGCATAATTTGTCTATTTTATATCTTTCAGATTTTATTTAGAATTCATGTTGTGAAGTTAATTCTCATTCATTTCCATGGCTTGAAATTCAATTTTTCCGAGTAAGGATTATCCCTCCCAACATTTATAAATGGAGGGAATTTGAGTTGTTTGGAAGGAGAAAAAATATCTGTAAAACTCAATGTTATTTTACGTATTATTTAAAGGATTACATTAATATAGACTGAAAGAATAACAGTGCAACAATTTAAACCAACAACTCAAAATAATTATGAAAAATGTTCTTTTATTTAAAAAAAAAAAAAAAAAAAAAGCAATGTTAATCTTTTATACAGTTTATTTTTCAACTTTCAACCCAATTCATGGGCCCTTAGCAATGAGGTTGTGAAATGAATTTGTGTGAATTTAAATTTTATTCTACTTTGGGTCCTGAATCCTCTTTCACAAGATGAACTTATGACAGTCAGTACAAAGGCACAATATTTATAACTTTTGAAATTATCAGAAATGTATGATTATGCACGCTGAAAAAAATGTCAGAAAACATTTGTGATGAAATTTGCATTTTTTCATGATTTTTTTAGGAAAAGTGTGTTTTTATGCAATCCTGTGCTGAAAGTCATGTTTTTTTTATTATTATTATTAATCACTTCATATTGAAAGTTGTGTTTTTCATGTAATTTTGTGTCAAAAGTCACTTTTTTTTCCAATTTTATGTTGAAAGTCGCGTTTTTTGCATGACCCTGTTCCAAAAATCACATTTTTTGCAGTACCCTGTTCCAAAAGTCCTCTTTTTAGCGATCCTGTTTCAAAAGTCACATTTTTTTTACAATCCTATTCCAAAAATTGCACTTTTATGCGAATCTGTTGTTCTGAAAATCACGCTTTTATGCAATCCTTTTCCAAAAGTTGCATTTTTTATGCATTTCTTGAATAAAGTTTTTTTTTTTTTTTTTTGCAATCCTCTGTCGAAATTCATGTTTTTTCCATGATCTTTTGAAATACATACATTTTTTCTGTGATCATTAGATGAAATGTGCATTATTTTTTTGTGATCTTTTAATGAAATCCTCATTTTTTTTTCCTAAAATCCGAAAAAAATTTGCATTTTTTCCTCACAATTCTTTGACGTAATTTGCTTTTTTCCACACTCTTTCGATCAAATTTGCATTTTATTTGCAATCCTTTGAAAAAAAATGCGTTTTACGCATGATCCTTTGAATATTTTTTTTTTATTTATTATCTTTTGACGAATCTGCATCTTATTTGTGATTCTTTGACAAAATTAGCGTTTTGATCCGATTCTTTCAGACAAAATTGACTTTTCTGGTGACCAGTTGTCTATATTTTTTTATGTCCCATTATATTTTTTTATGTTATGTACTATGGCTGATTTTACATAATTTTCAGAACCAAATGCATTAAGTTATTCAAAAATCTGGAACAGAATTGCCCCTAAATGTGTCAATAGGTCAGGGGAAAAAAAAAAAAAGTAAAACTTATTAATTTATTTCAAGAAAAAAAAATCTTTAAATTTATCTGTCAGTCTACAGAAAAAATCTGGAATTTCAACATCTTTCACAATAAAAAACTCATAAAAAGTGTCAATCAGTCATGCAAAAATATTAAATTCTCAAAGCATTCACCAGAATTGATTGTAGTTTAAAAATGCAAATTTTTCCGGAAAATGGGTGAAATTTTTTAGACGTGAGTCTCTCACTCACAACATTCTTTTAAGTGGGATTTGAAAATTTTAGACACAAATTTTGCAATCCCATCCTGAAATTTGAGTCCTGACTTCACTATACAGAGTGTCCACTTTCAACAGTGGCCAATGGCTAATTTCTAAACCGTTATCATAGACATATAGTTCCAATTGCAAAAAATTTTAAAAAAGGTAAAGAAGTGTTTTTTAAATGATTTAGGTCAACAGAAAAATTTATTAAAAAATTACAAAAATTACATTTTTATACAGTTTCCCGGTCTTATAAGTAACATTTAGTAAATTTTTACCACTATCGTAACAAGACAAAAAAAGTTCCATTCCTCTGCAATTAAAATTGACCGAGTAATAGCTGTTTAAAGTTGAAGCATCTTTTTTACTGCAAAACAGGGGTCAGTCATAAATTTACTGGAAATAAACATCAGATATAAAATATAACATTAAACATTGAGAGTAAAATAACTTTTACAATATTAATTTTAAAATTATGTTGATGTTTACATATTAAAGCAAAATATACAACTTCTAAAAATGTAAGTAAAAAAAAAACACAAATTTTGCTAAATTAAATTATGAAAAGCAAGTCACAATTTGTCACAAAATGATACATATTTAAAATTCTATTAGATTACTTAATAAAATTTTCCATAGACATATAAAATAAATAAATGGTATGCACCTAAAATCGTATTAATATTACATTATCATTGGATATAAATAAGTATGCAATTTGAATCTTTATCGAATATTTGGAAGTGAGTTAAAATTTGAATAGAAATTTTGAACTAGGAAAAGATACATACAAACATTATAAGTAAAATAAAAGCTTATCAGGGTAACATATCTATTTAAAATGAAATGATGAAAAAAAAGGTATCATTTCCTTACAAAATAAAACATATATGAAAACACAACTGAGGATGTGAATTTTAAAACTCGCCTTATTGCCTTTATTTTCTCTATCAGTCTATACCAATCTGCACTAATGTAACACTACAATCTCCAAACTTATAATGAAAACCAATGGATGCATTTAAAAGTTTTTCGCGATTTCCTAAAATTTGATTTTCTCGATAAATAGAATTATGAAACAGACGTCTTCAATTATTTTACCAATCTAGAAGTTAATTTAATAAAAATTAACACTACCGTAAAATTTATAAGGTTGCAGCACCTTTAGTTAAATCTCTTTAAAAATATTTCTTTATTTCATTCAAAACATTTTTGTAATTGGAACTACATGTCTGTGGCAAATGGTTTAGGAATTAATCATTGGACAGCCTTGGAAATGGATGCCCTTCTTAATATTTTAAGCGCGTAGTACACGTTCCCTTAAAGCTCATTCCAACTCATGTATCTTCAGTTATAGAAAAGTGGTTTAAATCATGAAATTTAAAGTTTCATAACTCTGTCAATTTGATGTTAGATGAATGGGATTTTTTTTTGTATTGCTTGTTAGAGTAATGGAAAATTTTTACTAAATATCACTTCTAGGACCGAGTGACAGTATAAAAAATTAATTTTTTAATAAAATTATTTTTTTATTTAAATCATTTAATAAACAATTCTTAACCTTTTTTAGAGCATTTTTGCAATTGGAACTATATGTCTATGATTAATGGTTCAGAAATTAGCCATTGGCTACTGTTGATAGTAGACACACCGTGTATACATAGATATTTTCATCCTTCCTGTAGTACTGTATTTCTTTCTTAAAAAAATATTTCTTTGTTGTTTTTTATTTTAGATCTTGCTTGTGATCCTGCACAACATGCAGATTTAGCTGCAATTGTCATGCAAGAAGGTATTGCTCATGTTTGCCTAGTCACTGCAAGTATGACATTAGTCCGTGCCAAAATTGATGTTAATATTCCTAGGAAAAGAAAAGGAATGTGTGCTCAGCATACAAAGGTATGGATATACTGAAAATATTTGTTAATTACATGATGAATTCATGAGAAGATAATCTATTTTCAATGAATTTATAGTATTTACATTGATCTCTCATTTATACAGTTCTCTCGATTGTACGGCAATTTGACATACTTCAGTACTCAATTATACATCTAATAGCACCTTATAAGAAATAATGCAAAATTTATTTCAAATGTAAAATGTTCTCTCTCCCTTGTATGATGTTAAATTAGTTTTTTGCTTCTGTTTCACCTTCTTCTTCTATTTTGTTTTTCTGTTAGCCACATGCCAAGAATCTCATATCTCAACAAGTAATTTATTTATAAAAAATGGAAAGTGTGATTCCAAATCCCTTCAATAGTCAGGCTTGCCAATTTTACAATTAAAAATAGTCAGAATAAGTGTCAAAGTTTCACGCTGTTGGGTAGTGAATTTAAGAACCATCTAAAAGTATATTTTCAAAGATTAGGTTAATAGAAGTTCATTATCACTATTAATACTTTTACAAAACATATTTCCTCCCCTACACATCCTGAGAACAACTATGTTTAGTTCTGGCCTTTAAAGTAGAATACTTTGTAATGTTTTTCAACTATATTTAGTGCTATCACTATATACTGGAATTGGATGAGTTTTTCTCATGACCAATTGATCATTTCACAAGCTTATTAAATGAATGTTTAAAAAATTTCAAGATTTTTTTTTGTTCTTGGCTATTAAGCAAAGACTTTCTCGATGATTTTGAGTTTAAGGAAAAAATTTCTGAAAAAAATACAAGAGAGAGGATGTGGAGTGGGTTAAAATCTATTCCCGGCACTAATTGTTTTTTTTTTTTTCCCCACCTCTTTTATGAAATTTGTAGTTTTTCAGCAATATCTAGCTTTGCGTTTCTTTTGCGAACTTTTGACGAAATTTGTATGTGTGTGCATGGAAGGGGGGTTGCAATTTTTTGACTATGTTTGCAACTTTGTTGTTGTGATCTTTGAACAAAATTTATGATTTTTTTGACAAAATTTGAAGTTTTCCATGATCTTTTGATGAAATTTCCTTTTTTATTTTTGTGATCTTTTGGTGAATGGCAAATGATTTGCCATTTTATCGTGATCTTTTAACTAAATTTGCCATTTTTAAACAATTCTTTAACGAAATTTGCCGTTTTTACATAATCATTTGACAAAGTTTGCTGTTTTTTGCGATCTTTTGACGAAATTTCGTTTTTTCATAATCTTTTGAGGAAATTTGTGTTTTTTTACGATCCTTTGACGAAATTTGCATTTCTTTGCGATACTTTGGCGAAATTTTTTTTATGATCCTTTGACAAAATTTCCATTTTTTTTTTTTTCCTTAAATCCCCTGACAAAATTGTCGATTTCTCCTCGCACAATTGATGAAATTGATTTGTTTCGGCAACTATTTTTCCAAATTCGCAATATATTTTCAGATTTATGATTGATTTTTAACTGACTACCTTAATTTTTCAGATTCCTGCCAATTTATTAATTTTTCCTTTGAGTGAATAGTGAATTTCTGAGCTGATTATTTGAAATGTTCTGCAGAGAAGCTTGTTATTCTGTGATGTACGTCACACTTTTAAGCATATTTTGTTTTGGGGATCTGAAACGGCTTGACTGTGTCGAAAAAAAAAAAAAAAAAAGCAAGCCTTATTTTGTCTCATTGTGAGTCTGCTGAACAAAAAATTAATCCAGAGTCAGACACCATGTTTCTGTTCAATGCTGATCTCTATGCTGGACAAGTTACATTTCTGTATTGAGGTTGTCAAACTAGCATTAGCTCATGACACACATTTATAATTTACTTAATCTCGCGAATGTGATATTCAATGAAAAAAAGCTCATATTTTATCAGTTTTGTTCACATATTCTTGCTAAATTTGTCTTTATTGGCCTGGCCTGCGTGGCTCATTTAATTTTTATTTGTCATCCCAGATCATTTATATTGTTTATTGAACCTATCTTGCCCATTTGAAAACTTGCATTTTGTCAGGCTGTTACAGGTCTTGAGTCAGGCTCATGCTGATTTCTACTGCAATACCCACATCAGAATTTCTTGTCAGAATGGCTTTTTAAAAAGTCTTGACGATTCAAAACTCTATATATATATATTTTTTTTCATTTTCTGCGCTGTTCAAATTCTATTTTTTTTTAAATATAAAAAGGACTGTGTGAATGTGTCAGCAAGTTTGCGTTTGTTAAGTGCAGAAAAAGAAAAAAAAAACTATTGTGTTGCAAGTGAACAAAAAAAAAAAAAAAAAAAAAAAAAAAAGAAAAAAGAAAAGAAAAGAATGAAAAACAAACTCTTCTCCCCCCCCCCCCCCTTACTGTTTAAAAATATATATAAATCCTATATCTCCTATGTAGAGGTCTGCATGGGCCGGAATTTCCAGGGCCAGGCCCAGCCCATTGTAAAATTCAAAAGTTCGGCCCGGCCCGTACTCCTATTTCTAAAAAATTCAGACTTTTATCATATAATTAAGATTTCTTTAAAGAATACTACAGACATATGTATGGAATGATTTTACAGTATATTTTGCAGGAAATACACTTTGGCAACATTAATGATTACTTAGAATCTTAGACTTTCAATATTCAAATAAAGATTCATTAGAAAATTAATATGGTTTAGAATAACAGAAAATTAAAAAAATCATAATTTTTGAAGTCGTATAATAAAAGTAGATGCATGAAAATATTTCTATATCATTTTATTAAAGATTCAAAATCCAAACACATTCTCGAATCCAAAGAGCTACTTTCTAATATTTCTTAATTCATTTTTTTTTTCCCCGGAAATGCATAGGATTAGTTGGTGTTTTTATTTAAAAACTATGTAATCAAATGGCATCATCCAATTTTTTTTTTTTTTTTTTTTTTTTATTCAAGCAGTTTAAGAAAATACTGTCAAAGTTAACATTTTGAATAGAATTTCTAGAAACGACAGCATGCAAGCTACTTTCTGCTACATTTCTGAATTCTTTTATTGGAAATGCATAAGATTAGTCGGTGTTTTTATTCAGGAACTATGTAATCAAATGGCACCATCCATTGTTTGATGCAAGCAATTTAAGAAAATACTGTCAAAGTTAATGCTTTGAATAGAATTTCTGGAAGTGATGGCTTGCCAAACAGAATAAAATCTGCAACCATTTGACATTAATCTCTTATATCTCAACAAAGTTATACAAATATCTTATTTACCAAAAATGAAAAATGCTATTTGATTCCAAATCCCTTCAATAGTCAGGCTTGTCAATTTTATTCTTTTACAGTTCAAAATTAGCCAAAAATCAACATAGGTCCTTTATCGCTATTAATAATTTTACAATTCATATTGTCTGCCCTACACATCTTGAGAACAATTTAGTCTAGGTCCAGCTTGGCTTGTCTATATGTAGAAAAACAATGCAAGCCTGATCTTGGCCGAGCACAAGTCTGCTTAAAAAATATTAAGCCCAGGTTACACACAATGTAACTGTCTGATGCTGATCTCTATACTGTACAAGTTACATCTCTGTATTGATGTTGTCAAACTAGTGTTAGCTTGTGACCCACATTTATACTTATGCCCGTTAAAGCCATATTCATTGAAAATAGCTCATATTTTATTATTATTGTTCAAACCTTTGCAATGGCCCAGCATGCCTGCAAAATTTTTTATCGGCCTGGCCTGTTTATTTTGTTTGTCAGTTCGGTCCAGCCCGACCTGTTGAAAAAATATTCTAAATCTGCCGGTCTGGCCCGTTAGAAAATTCGGAACCATTCTGCCGGCTTGGGCCCATGCAGACCTCTACTCCTATGTAAATTGACCAATTTCTTTAAAATTTTTAGTAAGTTGAAATAATAGTGAATTAGGTTGTGTAATAAATTTTTATTAAAATACAATCAGTTATTAGAAACTTACACCTGCTAAAAATTCCCACTTTACAGAAACTGCAAAGAAAAAGTAAAAAGCTATCTGTGTTTGTTTATTGACCTCAATGCTCAGTGTAATCAGATGTTGAATGTTTATAGAATCAGGTCATCAACTTCGGATAATGTTTTGCTGTGCACAAAGAAACCATAGTTTTTTTAAATTAATTTATTCTTTTTAACTAAATATTTTCTTTTTTTTTATTTATTTATAATTTTTAAATTTAAAAAAAATAAAATAAAATACAAAAACGAGAGAGCATACAATCCAAAATAAAATGTTTTTAAAGGTTAGAAAATCATTAATGGAATTTGTTAACAATTGGAAAGGGGGGCTTACATTCAGGTGGGATCATATTTTCAGAGTTTTATGATAAATAAATTAAATTTGTCGCTAATTGAATCTAGATGATGGCGTCAAAGTCAAATTGTAAGATCAAATTTTTATTTTGCATATTACACAGAACAAAAATGTCTCATGAAATCTGAAATTGTGAAAAAAATTAATCATTGTGAACAAATTAAAAATACATGTAAATCAGTGCACTTTGCAAATCAAAATGGATGAAAAAAAAAAAAAAAAAAACTGGATTTTTACGAATTTTAAACTTTAATTTATTTAAGGTTAATTTCTTAGTATCAATATTAAGATATTATTACTGATATTAAGTTATATTTCTGAATATCAGAATACCAATCATAAATTTCATCATTTTCCACCACAAGGAAAAAAAATTTCTTAATTCTCCCAATGATAATTCTTAAAAGGAATAATTGCAACTTAACTTTCTATAAGTATGTGTAACTATCACAAATACAAAAACAATCCTCCCTCCCTCCCCCCCCCCAAAAAAAACTGATAGAAAAAAACTGATCTATTTTATGTTATGCAGTTGAAACTCATAACACTCATACCATATATGGTGAGAATCCTAATGTAATGTAATGTAATAATGTAGATATATAAAATTATTTGGTTTATTCTTTTAATTAGTTATAATAAAAAATATTTAGGAGTTCTGATTCAGCACCAGTATTAGTACTTTAATGATAATCTTTTTGTAAAAGCAAAGCTTAATTTTGATTATCATTGATTTAAATTTTTTTAATTACTTTAAATTACATTTAATAGTGAGTACCATTTTTTTTTTTAAACGTTTTAAAGCATTTTTTTTTTAGTTTTAAAATCCTTGATAAAACACAGTAAATTAGGTTTTTCCTGGAAAAAAAAAAAAAAAAAAAAAAAAAAAAAAAAAACACAGGCATTTAACAACCCTGACTTAAGGTTTCTTACCTGGTCTTTAGTTTTATATGAAAAAAATCCATTTATAGTTGGCTTAACGCTTCAAACTCCGGCATCTCTTACACAAATTTTATTTGGCCAGCACCACTTTTTTAAAAAAAGTTTCTTTCAGGTACACAATTTCAAAAATGCTCTGATTAAATAAGGCAAATTTTATTTTCCTTTATTACTGATGACAAAAACGAATTTTGCAAAGAAAGATGATGTCTCAGCGGAGACAACAGTGCCAAGGGTTAATATATCTTTAATGCAAGAAACTAGGCCCAAAATTAATTAAATTTTACACAAATTAAATTTTAATTCTTAAATTACTTGCCTTTTTAAATCTATATATATATATATATATATATACAGTATAACATCTTTAATCCGGACATCTATAATTCGGAAACTTCTGTAATCCGGACACTTCAGTGCGTTTATTTGTTTTTATTTTGAATAAAAGATAATAGATGGCGCCATAGGTCTTATATAAATGAGTTTCAGAAAATGCTTAAGAAAATGAAAGTATTACATAATAGCACAACTTTTTTTCAATATTAAAACTGCAAGAACTCTCTAAAATACATTTGTAATTAATATAGGTGTCTTTTTAGATACTAAGTTGTAAAAATTTATGATTGATAGTAATTTCACTTATTTTTCTTTTTCCAAAGATAATAAGACGTCGGGAAAATATCACAAAATAAGATTTTTTTTAGGTGTTATTTCTTTTAATTATTTAACTTATGACTTACTTTGACATTTATAGTTACTATATATTTAATTTTTTTTATATTATTAGCGTTCTGTATAAGAGTTTTAGATACATTAATTATAAGTTTGATTTTTAAATTACAATTGTAAGCCTTAAATTTGTCACTGTATTTTTTTTTTTTAGATTAATTTATCAATATTTTTCATGGCGAATCTATCATTCTAGTGATATGCATTATTTATTACGAATTCATTAATCAGAAATCTCATTTTTAAAAAAAATTGTACCTTTGGTACTTTTAGTTTGCGACAGATGGCGACACTGCATAAAATTAACAATTTTTTTAAAAAACATTCGTTTTTGAACATTTTCAAATGATTTTTCTCAATGTTTTCAATTATTTAGTTGAATGCTATTTTGTATTGCCATATTAATAAGAGATATTAATATTACTATTAATTTTCATGCATTTTAGCTACAAAACTTCTGTAATCCGGAATTTTCTATAATTCGGACTCACAGTAATCGCGACGATTCCGGATTAAAGAAGTTATACTGTATATATATATATATTGTTAATTCATACTTAATGCAATACAGTATAACATCTTTAATCCGGACATCTATAATCCGGAAACTTCTGTAATCCGGACACTTCAGAACTTTTAATCTATTTTTTTTTCTTTTATTTTCCCTTTTTGATCACAGATGGCGCCACCACAGTATGCGAATAAGTTTCCAAAAAAAATTTAAAACAGCCAATCACATTACTCCTTTCCTTTGAAAGAAATAGCTAGAATAAAGATCAAATTAAGAAAAAATATTCGGCATCACTCTTTTAATTCTTTTTTTTTTTTTTACATATTTTGTATGGCAACATTAGTTTATTGCTTTGCATTTACTCTACCGTGTGCGGGTTAGTGCGCCATTTTGATTGTTATTTGTAGTGTTCTGTTATCAAAGTCCGATATATTTGGAAAAAAAAAATCCCAGCATGAATTACCAGTGAATTGATAACTTAATTCCCGTGAAGGGGAAAAAAAGAAAACACTGCACGCTATCGATTGCAGAAAAAGTGGAACTGTTAAAAAAGCATAGTCAAGGGACTTCTGTTCGTAATTTATGTGACGAATATGCGATTGGAAAATCGACAGTGTAGACATCATAAAACAAAAGGAGGAAATTTTATCGTTTTTTGCTGACAGTGACTTGCCTATTGAAATGGCGAAACGTAAAACGATGAAAAATGCAAAAAATCCCGATCTGGATAAAGTTATGATTGACTGGTTTAAACAGAGGAGGAGCGAAAATGTGCCGCTGACCGGACCCATGATTATAGCGCAGGCTAAAAGATTCCATCAAGAAATGGGTTTAAATACACCATGCAAATATACAACTGGATGGCTAGATAAATTTAAAAAGTGTCATGGTATACGCCAAATTCGAATTTACGGTGAAAAAATAAGTGCGGATTACGAAGCAGCAGATCTTTTTGTTGATGATTTAACAAAAATTATTGAAGAAGAAAATTTAACTTTAGAGCAGATTTATAATGTGGATGAAACTGCACTCTTCTGACGATATGTGCCTCGAAAAACACTGGCTACTCAAGCAGAAAAATCTGCTACTGGCATCAAGGATTCTAAAGAAAGATTGACAATTTTGGCATGTGCTAATGCCGCTGGTTCACACAAGCTCAAATTGATGGTGATTGGAAAGAGGGCTCGACCCCATTCTTTTAAAGGTGTAACCTTTTCAGTACTATATCGGAGTAACCAACGTGCTTGGATGACAAAAGAAATTTTCGCCGATTGGTATGAAAATCATTTTTTACCGGAGGTCCGGAATCATTGTAGTTCAATAAATTTACCAAATGATGCAAAAATATTGCTGATTTTAGATAATTGTTCCGCACATGATACTGAAGAAAAAGAAAATTCTAAAATCGAATTCCTGCCACCAAATTGCACATCTATTTTGCAACCTATGGACTGTGGTGTATTTCAAGCATTCAAATGTCATTATAAAAATAATTTTTTACAGCGAATGCTTGATAGCATTAATAATGAAATCAGTATTTCCGATTTTGCGAAGTCATTCACGCCAAAAGATGCACTGTTAAATGCTGCTAGTGCATGGAATGCCATATCAAAAGAAACATTAAAAAATGCCTGGCACAGAATGTTACCATACACACTATTTATCGATGATGATGACGATGATGCCACAGGATTCGATGGATTTAGAGTATCTAAAGAAAAAACTTTAATTTTTGAACTTGTGAACTATGCAAAAAATTGAAATATTGATTTAGAAGAATCCGATATTATAGAAGTGTTTGAATGTGACAAAGATGCCCCGACAATCAATCAGTTGACCGATGGAGAAATCCTCAATAATGCTTTAAATATAGTTGATCCTAGCGATGAAGATGAGGAAACTGACAATGAACAAAAAATTTCAACTGATAATTTAATCAGCCATCTTGATAATGTGATAAAAGGCCTTGAACAACGAAATTTTATCAGTGAACACGAAATGATGACAGTATATAAAATTCGTGAAAAACTAATTTTGCACAAACCTAAAATGAAACAACTTTCACTCATAGATATGCTTAAAAAATAATTATAACCAATATTTAATTTTGCTACTTTTTTTTCTATTTAAAATTGTAATTACTGCCTTATTTTATAAATATAAAGTAATATAGATGTCTTTTTTGTTTTGTTTATTTGTTTTTAATATTGTATAATCTCGTCATTAATATTATATTATTCTTATCTTAATTATCTTATCATTAAGTGACAACAGATGGCGCCAAAAGAGTGCAAATTCAGATATCATTTTTTCATTTTATGTACTATTATGTACTATTATATATGTACTATGCATTAAGTACTATTTCAAAATAATATTATTTTAATTGAATTTGTGATTGAATTTCACATTTCTAAGACTTATAGTTAAATTTTTCATAACAGTAACCTTACATAGCACCATTTTAAATATGTCACTATTTTGAATGTAACTTTTTTTTTTTTTAATGTCTGGTATATTTTATTTTTTTCTTTATAATATATTGTTTCTTTTTAGAAAATTAGTTTACTGGTTATTTTTACGTCATCACTTTAGTGATATATTTTATTTATTCCATAATTTATAAATCGGAAACATCGATTATAAAGAAAAAAAAAACATAGTTATTGTTTATCATAATTTACAACAGATGGCGACACCACGAATTTTATTCTATATTTCCCTGATTATTATTTCCTTTAAGGTATTTTTAATTGTAATTTCTCAGCATTTTTTAATTATTTTAAATTATCAAGTTATTAGCATTCTTACTTTGTCATATTAATGACTGATATTAGTATTATTATTTGTCAAAATGCATTCTAGTTTCAAAAGCATCTGTAATCCGGAATTTTCTATAGTCCGGAATCGCCGTGATCGGTACGATTCCGGATTAAAGAAGTTATACTGTATTATACACAGGTTTCACTGATATGAAAAATTTAGATATTATGTATATGAAAATTAGAAGTTTAAAGTGTTTTCTAGAAAAACTCAATAAAACTTGGGAAAAAAAACATGTTTTAGATTAGTGGGCCAGGCCCAGTCAGTGGCATATTCAGGGATCAGCTGATAGGGCGGCAGACCCCTCTGAAATTTGTAGAAAATTGAAAATTTAATTACTAATCTTGGTGCATTGTAAACTTATTCAGCTTGTTCAGCGCAATGACGTGTTATATTATTTTCATAGTATTACAAAATATTGACAAAAATGTGTAACATTTTGATTAGAAATAAGCTTTATATTTACATTTATAATGTATCATAAATCAAATTGAGCGATTCCAAATCTTGGATATGCAAAAAGCTTTCTATCAACCGCAATTTAGAATTCGAGAAGTACTATCTAATTTGTCAGTTAGCTGATTGGTATGTCTCAGAAAAGACATCATTGAGAATTCCAAATGTATCCCATTAATGGGAAACGAAAAACACTATTCAATACTTAAATATCACAAAATGTCATGCTTGTATGCTCCAAAATTAATTCTAGAATGTGTTAAAGGAGGTGTGTATGAAAGGGAGGAGGTGTAGAATGGATATGTCCTTAAGTAATTTTAAATTTGCTGTTTACTTTGGTTTTATTTACTTCTTATTGATATAATATTTTAGTAACTTTCAATATTCCATTTTTAAAAATGTGCTATAACCATTGATTTATACTTGTTCGTATAATGACCTGTTATAATATGTGTTACCTATATTGATAAAAACTTGATTTTGTACTTTAGAAAACTTGAAAAGAATTTTTACTGTTTCTTATGATTCTTTCTTAGAAACTTTTACTAAATCTCAACCCCTTCCGAAATGACAAGTTTAGATATGCCACTGGCCCAATGGGCTGTGTTTTTTCAAACCTTGTGCCCTTTCCCTTTTTTAAATGTTTTATTCACAAAGATGTTCCACACATTCACTCATCAAATAAAGAAAACAATACTTTAGGTTGACAATATTCTCTGCAAATTTGACACATTACAAAGTGTAATATTCATTTAAATATTTTTGTACTGTTAGACAATGTTGACTGAATAATATAGCAAAAATGCAGTTTTGAAATAATAACAATTTATAAATTGTTTTTATGAAAAATTCTTTAAAGAATACATTACTGACACATTCAACATAGGTAAGTGAAAAATGATAGTAGAGTGATAAAACCAAAATTGTCAATAACAAATCTTCACTATTATTATTTTTTTTTTTCTTTCTTTTAAGAGAGAAATCTGACAACTCTAACAAAAAAGGCAATTTTAAATAAAATAGGGTGTTAAATATGATTATGGAAACAAATAATGAATTATAAAATACTGATCAGTAAAGAAGTAACATTTGAAGATTAGTTGTGATAGAATTAGTTCAAACAGTACTAAATTTGAGCATTTTTTCCCTAAAATATGTCTAATTAATGAATTTCGTCTCATTTAATTTAATATTGCAAACTATGTGTTGTATTGAAACCATGTTAATGATAAGATAAATGACAAGTTATCCAGTTGTTGTAACATTTTTTCCCCAAATTATTTATATCATCAATAGTGAATTTCTAATTTGCCATCATTTAGTACTTATTCATTTATATTTCCATTTTTCAGGGCTTAGAAAAATTCTATGAAACTGTATATCAAGCTGTTTTAAGACATGTTAACTTTGATAGTTAGTATCCTTGTTGTTGTTTTGTCCGTCTATATTATTATTATATTACAGTGGTGCACAAACTGTGATTGCCAAATTCAAAGAAATTTATTTGACAGTTAAAAAACATAAGGCTTTTTTCAAGTATCAGATACAAATAATTATAGTAAAATAGTGACATGACATAAAATTATTTATAAAAATAGAATTATATTTTCTTATGAAAATAATAGTCTGTAGTGGCACATAATACCTGAACTTCAGCAACTGGTAGGCAGCTATTCAGTCTTTATAGTGTCCGTGCCTTAGTAGTTCATTTTAAGTGCATTTGTTTATGTACTGCTTTTATTAATCATATGCTATTGTAGTTAATTACATTGAAAACAACAATTCAAGAAGTCATCTTTTTTCAATACCTGGTAATGTGATGAGTTCTGTCCATGAGACATATCACTAACTACTGAAGTCCAATGGCTCTTCTGTGCAGGGTTGGCAAGTTTTTGACAGTGTGTGGTTTTATCCGGTTGAAACGGTGGTTTAAACCGTCATGGCTAAAACCTCTTGTCAAAAACCTCGTCAGAAACCTCACATACTACACTGATCTGTAAAATTTCACATTAAACATCTGTCACAAATATACAATATTAGATGTAATATTAAAAATTCACTTTTTCTGTATTGTTTATTATCATTTCTGGAAGAAGAAAAATTTTTTTGTCATAAATCTGAAAATTTGGCCTGCCTCCAAACTTGCTCAACTAGCAATGCTTCTGCTATCAAGCCCTGCTAGCTCAGCACCAATTGAGAGAGTATTTTGTAACTTTGGCTTCATACACTCTAAACTCATAAACCATTTGGGTGTAAATAAATGTGCTAAACTGGTAAGTGCTATAGGATGCTTGGGGTAAAATTGATCCAGATTATTAACTTTACAAAATCATTTTTTTCTGTTTAAACATTCTAAAAAACAATGTTTTATTGCAATTAAAGTAATTTAATTTTTTTGTAATTATTAAATTACAGTATAATTAATTTTAAGTAAAAAATTACTCAGTGTTTCTCTCTTGTTCTTAAAATGTTTAAAGCGCATTACACGTTTTTGATGGTTTAAGCCAGTTTTTGACAGTTTAAACCAGTTTTTGACACTTGTCATGTCAAAAAACAGTTTCTGATGCCAGAAACCCAACCCTGTTTCTGTGTTATAAAATACTGTGGTATATTTTTGATTTGTTGAGAAAATAAGTTTACACTTTTTAGTAGAAAATAAACATATATGTTAGCAAGTTTATTTGTTAATGAACATCGACTTGGAATACCCAGTCATATGATTAACATTTTCAAAAAATATATAACAATTTGAATTTAACTCTACAGGATGAAATTATAAACATTTTAACACCAGGCTGTAAAATTGTAGCTTTTAAGAATAAGCTGATACTCTGGCAAGGAGTATTAATTGATCAAAAACAATTCTGACATTTCTCATACTCTTCAGAATTTACTATAGAAAATAATGTAGATTTCTTGTTATTTCTTGGTAATGAAATAGGTTGGATAAGTGTTTGATCAAGACTCATCAAGAAGCTTTCATTTCTAGACATTTTCATCATTTCATCATCATATTTATCCTAAAGATGACAGCAGAAGCAGTTTGAAAATTTGATCTTATGTTTTATCAGTAGTTTTATTTATACAAGTTTTTTAAAAAGTTCTTGCTTATATGTACCATTGAGCAAGTTTGTGTTTGTAACAAATACATCTTATTTATTAACTATTTGGAAAATGGTTTTTTTTTTTTTTTTTTTTTTTTTTTTTTTTTTTTCAAGTTGAGAATAGACTTTGTTGTGTCTGCCTTTTATTTATTTTATTTTATTTTATTTTCTTTATTTATTTGCCATTTGGAAAATTGTTATTTTTGATCGAGAATAGGCTTAATGATGTCCGCATTTTTTTTTTTTTTTAAGAAATTCTTTACACTTAAAAGAATTATTTTTATTTGAATAGGAAGTCGAAATATTATTCTTAAGTAAAAAATATCAATGTCATTATTAATAAAGAAAAAAGTAAAAAAGATACTAAATGGATAGATGCAAATTATCCGGTATAAAATATCTTATTTGATTGGATTCAGAGACTGGCTTATGTGATTTCCAATAAAGATCTGAACATAGGAGCAGTCATATGTTCTTTGCAATTGCATACCTCACACTAGATTCTTATATGTTAAGTGTTTTAAAGAATTTCTCTTAAAAAAAAGTATTTATATCCATGTGCCATAAGCCATTACTTCATAAAATTATGCATGTTATACAAATCAGTGAGGAACATTAGCACAAATCTAAAAATAGTTACACTTAAACTACATTGACAATTTTAAAAAAAAAATCTATCTAGCCAGAAGTTGTGATGAAATTTTACACAAAATGTTAAGGGAGGAGGGTGTCAGGAATAAAAATAGTTTGTGCACCACTGCTATAAAGTATTTTTTCCTTCATTTATGTATGTGTTTTTGGCAGTGTATGAAATTAAGCATCTTATAGAAAAGTTAGAAAATATATAAAATGTTCAAGTTTAAGCATGAAGGAAATACTATTTCAGACAAAAGACAAACTGGCAAAATATAAAATACTTCAATAACTGTATATGAGATAACACATCATTCTATGTTTGAAGATTTACTCAGTATTTAAGACATCTCTGTATGTAAAATCTCTCCTGTCAGTTATCATTGCTTGCTTCACATGTACTGATCAAAGAATCTTTAAGTATCATTTTAGTACAAAGTAATAAAAATGTGTTTTTATATGATAAATGTAATAAAATGCAATTAGAAATGCTGTTTAAACCTTGTTCAAAAAATATGTTAGTTTTTTTTCTAATTTTTTCTGTAAAAAAAGTTTTGTATTTCCTTTTATATATACATTTTTGTTGTTTATGTATTTTTCATGATGGCTTTTCATGACTCTCTTTTTGTTATACTTTTCTCTGATATTTATTAAAATTACATATAATTTAAAATTGAACACTTTCCTACTTTGTTGCAAGGTGGTTCATTTCATGTCTTATCTTGTTTTCCTAAATGAAAAAAAAAAGTCTTTATTTTGTATTACATCAATTTTCATATATATCTTTTCAATGAAAAATCTTCTCCCCACTCTTTTTTGTTACATTCATTGCCAATGGAAAAGATATATAATCTTATAATAAGTGGGATATTTTATACATTACCCAAAAATGTCAGGTATTTTACACAGTGCTCATTTTTTATAAATTTCTGGTGACATAGTAACATATATACAAATTATTTTATATTTGTATTACAGAATTGTATTCTATATCTATACCATTTTTGGGGGGGGGGAGGGGGGGGTCAGAGAATTAAAATAATTGAGAAACTATGGGCATATGAAAGCTCAGTGTGTCTATTATATTGAAATTTGGCTGTTGTATTTCACAACTAATCCTAGAATGTGCAACACAACAGTGATGAAATTAATACCAGTTTTCTACATGAATATGAGGCTATAATATAAGTTCTGAATTTTTTTTTATTTAGATTAGTTTCTGAGACATAATTTTTTTGTAACTTTTATATAATGAAATTTCTCTCACAACTAAACTACTCAATCAGGGTTGCCACGCCGCCTGGAGAACCGGAAAAACATAGGGAATTTTTAAATCCCCTTCCAAAACAGGGAAAATCCAGGGAATTTTTAAAAAATCCTAAAAAGTCTGGAAAACACGGGGAATTTTTTTTTCCCTACTATATCCAAATAAATTCGCCTATTTGGGTAAACTGAGTTTTAACCCACTTCTTGGCGGCATCGCACCTATTTTTGCACACTCAACATAGAATAAACGCGTTGCAGTACAGGGAAAACACGGGGAATTTTTTTTCAAGATTAGAGTGGCAACCCTGTCAATTTTGTGGGGATAAAAAAGGGGGGGGGTAAATATTGGGATATCATTTACCATGGTGGGCAAATATCTTTTTGTTTATATGAGTAGATCAACGTAATGATTTTTTGTTTTTACAAAAAATGTTATGTCAAGAATATCGACATATTTACTCTCGCATTCACTAAAACTATTGGGTGAACCTCAAAATCAGGTTTTGTGGTAAAATATTATCATTGAAATCAAACATGGATTCAATTTTTTTATATAAAAAAAGTTCTGAAAATAGATAAAATAAATTTCAGATATAAAAAAAAAGATTATAAATGTCATATTTTTATGGTTAATTGAGCTATTAAGGATGTTGCAAAAACTGCCTTACATTTTTCTAATATGTATCTGTCAAGATTTCTCACTTTTTACTCATGATATTCACTTCCTAAAAAAAACTTTTATTGGATTACAAAAATACATAGTATGAAGTTTAAAAAGTTCAATATTTTACTTAAAAGGCAACAAAGATAATATAGATATTACAAAGCTAAATATGCATGTTTCATTTAAAATTTCTTAGTATTTTTGGTCTGCTATTACATGGCCATTGTCATGGAAAATTTTTATTATAAATTGCTGTTCCATTCATTCAATTACCTCACTTCATTTGAAATTAGAGGATCTATAATTATCAGGAGATTTAAATGAGATTTGAATCTTGCATTTGTGAGTTTAAATGATATTTCCATCATTAAATAAAGCTAAGTAAATTTTGTGAGCAGCTGCAATAGAACAATCATGTTTTTTATTTTATGTTGTATCCAAATTACTGTTTGTTATTTATCATGAATAAAATATATAAGCAATTGAATACTACTAAAAAAGTCTCGGATTATGTCTTGAAGTGAATTAATGCCGGTTATTGCCAGTTTCTACCAGCTAAAACCACTTTCTGCCACTTGTTTCTGCTGGCAAAAACCCAGCCCTGGATTTTCTTCACATACATAACTTTCAGTTTTAAATGCATAGCTGCGCATTAGAAATTGATATTATGTGTTTTTGTAATTGAATCAAGATAGAATATTGCATTTTGTTATTTTCTTTATTGGACTTTTTTTTTCTATTGGATTTGCATTTGGATGGCATATTATTTATATTGGAATTATTAACAATTTTAATACAATAAAACACTTTCTGTAAATCATGCATTGCCAGTTGCATTCTAAAACTAACAAATTATTCTAGTATCTTCTCTGATTCTATCTCTTAAGAAAAGTGATACATTATTATTGTATATATTTTTTAAAATAATATTAAATGAAATTTAGTTTATCATAACATAAAATAAAGTTGCATGTTTTTTATACAATCAGTTTGACTGACCAAAAAACAAATGTCACTCTTTTTTTTTCTTCTACAATATACATTTACAGTCTTAAATATCACCTTTTTAAATTGAAAATATTTTTTAATTTTCACTTTAATGAGGAAATAACAATAATTTTCACTATATTTCCCGCTTTTTTTTCCTACAAATGATGGAATAACCTAATTGCTACCAAAAAATTTCATTAAAAACTGAAACATATCTCAGAATTTTGAAAAGTGTTTTAATATTCTTGTGTATATCTGATGTTTGTTTCTTCTAACATCTCATCATATACTTGAAAAAACAGATGTAACGAACATATAGTAAGATTTTTAAGATATAAATTAATAAAATAATTCATTTGAGCTTTTTTTCTTGGTTATAAGTCCATTAACCACTTAACCATGTGCCCCAAGATAACTCGGGGTTAAAAGCATTTTTCCCCATACCCATCGCCGGTGAAGTGGTTAAAGAATATTATTGGAATTGCTACATTTTTTTCCCTTGCTCATAAAATTGTTAAGCCTAGAAAATTAATCTTTCTTTTAATGGGTTACTATTATAAGGGCCAGAAAGCTAAACCAATTTTTAATTCTATACCATAGGTGTCCAATTTGCAGCTGGCAGATGATAAAAAATTTCCATAAAGCATTTTTTCTTGTAGACTATATATATATATATATATATATATATTGGATCGAAAACGGTTGATGATGATGATATATAAAAAAATGTTCCAATAATAAATGAGTGAATTTTTACAGGAGTATAATCTTTAAAATGGTCACCGCTTCAAAAATAAAAAAAAAAGTATTTGAAGAGCATAATAATTACTCTGTTCTTCTGATTTACTTGATAATGGAGCAGTATTTGAGATTCAAATTTATTAATAACCTATGCCTGTATCTAGATTAATTAAAGAAAGTTTTTGTCTGCTGGCAATGGCTAGGAAAATCTATCACAAATAGATATCCGTAAATTTAATTCTGGATAGATGAAGACAGATTCAAATGTGCTTCAAGTTCAGATTTTGGATTTTTTCTTTAATAAGAAAATTTGCGTATTTCCAACTTCATCCATGATTTTGAGCCACTCATAATTGCACAATCATAATTAAACAAATTTAATCTTTTTCCCCTGATAGTAAAGTTTGTTCTTTTCAATCAAATTTATTTGGAATATGTATAGATTTTTTTAAATATTTCTTTCAATAATAAAAAAGAAGCCTACATCAAAATTGTCAAAAATGGAAAATTTGTTTTTTATCAACCAATTTTTATTTCATAACCTTAATCATCCAATATTATATTTTGTATCCTTGTATGAAGCAGACTTTCAAAAATCAATTGAAAAAGGAAGGAAAGAAAGTTTTTTCAAAATAATTTATTGAAGAAATTTAAGACATTTTCTGAAATATGAAGAAGAAAACAGGAAAAAAAAAATTTGAATATGTGCTTGCAAAGAAATACTGCTGATCATCCAAAGTCATTATTAAGAATGATGAAGATGACATCATGGTCAAAAGTCTTATCAAGCATATTCCAGATTTAAAGCAATGATTCTCAACTGGACTGCTGCAGCATTATGATATGCTATGAGTGGCCCTGAGTTGTGTTGTGAATATTGTACGTCAAGTTTATATTAAGATCTTAATAAGTAACAGGAATATAGATACTTTAGTATCCAAAATTTATTATGTGTCATACAGTTTTAAGACTGTTATCCTGGACACAGGTAACATTGGTTAGGTTTGCTAGTATAGTCTTCACTTACTATTTGAAGAAATTTTCATTTTCCATTTCAAGAAGAACTGAAAATGTTTTGCATACTACACAGTTCACACAATATAATGTGGCTAGCCATAATGTTCTGATTAATGAGGAAGTATAATTTAAAAATCATAATCATCTTTTGTAAAAAAAAAGAAGTCACACATTATTTTCTTGGCTATTTTTGCATTTTATTGAACGTTTTTGTTTTTAACAATTATTCTTGGTATTCATCCTCATCTGTTATCAATCCACTGCTAGATGTTCATCTCTAGATTTTTCTAATGTTTCCTGCCTAGTGCTTTAGTAATCTAATTAACATTAGCCATTTCCTGGTTTTGTTACTCACCATACTTAAGATTCTCTTCCTGGTCATTTTACATCTTTTCGATAGCACTTTTAGCTTATTTAGCACTGTTGGATGTTTGTACTTTCATCCCAAATTTTTCCATTGCTTCTTAACATTAAGCCACTTTCCTGATTTCATTGTTCCATCATATCTAAGGTTATCTTCATGGTTATTTTATATCTCCGGGATATCACCTTGCTTTTATTATGCATTCCATATCCATGATTTTCTTCATGAATTTATTTTACTTCTTTTCTTCAGTTATAACATTTCAGAATCCCATTATTAATTTATCTTGCATTTTCTCTTCTGATTCAGTTAAGCTTTTTTTTTTTTTTTTCCATGAAATTCTTAACTTTATGAGTGTAGATTATTGTTGCTGCATAAACACAGATAATTTGCATTTTGTGTCTCCTTGGCATTTGTATAACAAATATTTCAATTCTGTATAGTGCATAAGTAGGATTATATTCTATTATGTAGTGATTCTTCCATCTTTTATGAATAAAAAATCATATGCTGCTTATTTTTCCATCTTTAGTGCCTCTGTAGTTACTTGTCCCAGTCACTGGTAAGATCAGTCTTCTCTTCACCATTTTTTACTTCACATAATTCCAGGATGTTCAAATTGATTCTTTGCTTATTTGAATTCTTTTAAACAATTGTCCAAAGATAGCGATCATCCATTATATGTAACCAAGGTCATTAAGTTATGGCAACTAATCACAATTCACTTATGGCCACCAAACTTGATAATTCTTTAAACCCTCTGCCTTTCTGATTACTGCCATAACTAGAGACACACAGACTGCTGGGAATTGAGGCTTTCAATTTATTTTTTGAATGCATAATAAGTGAGAGAGAACCAAATTTTTCCAAGCTGACCAGGGGTTGGAGGAATCCTATCCATATTTTTTTGCTATGAACTAGGTAGGGATGCTAAGAGCTATATTTATATAACATTATCAATATTTTGCCAATTATGGACTCCTTTGCGATATCTATGTTATTTGTTAACCCCACTTGGTGATAATATTATCAATGTCTAAAAATTATTTTTTTTACGTACTTTTTCTTTTATTTTTTATTTTGTAATAATATGCACATATGATTATACATTTATCAGTACCATAGTTTAGTAATTCAAGAAGTCAATAAAATATACATGCAAGAAACAAATTTATATCAAATAACAGCTAAAAGTGTTAGTTACTATTTAAAAGTATTTATTTAATAGTAGCTTAAGTGTTACATAAAACATTCAACAATAATTATTGTCTTCTTGCCATTGCTCTCTGCCCAGGAAAGGTAAAAGCAGAACCTGTCAGCAAAAAGTAGATAAAATTATTTCTCTTCCTTTACTGGTAATGCAAATAGCATTTATATTCCTGGTTTCACTAACAGCAAATTATATGAATACATGACAAAAACAAATGGGTAAGTGTGATCACAGATTGCACAGAGGGTTTCGTTTAATATCTCCTTTAAAACTCTTTATCACTGAATTAAAAAATGAGAATTGTGAATAGAAAATTTAAATGAAGAGGAATTAATAAATAAAATATTTTACTTCGCGTTTTAAAATAGATGATAAATTTGATGTAATATGATGAAATAAAAACAAATAAGTGCATTTTTCAGGTGATTTATATAATCCGTTAATTTATGTTAAATACATAATAATTTATATATCTATTTAAACTTGCATGCAACAATAAGAAGAAAAAAATGGCAACACTTTGAAATTTGAAATGAAATTTCGGTTTTGCATTTTTTGCTGCTACAAATTTTTAAACTTATAAGCATTGCACATTTTCAATTTTTACATTATCATGTAGAGAAAAAAATGCACTCTTAAATGCAATGTGTCTGAAAACTGTATCTTTATTTGTTTTTGAGATATTAATTTTTTTGTAGTTCTTAATACAATTTTTATAATCATGGTAACAGAAGTACACCACTTCTATTAAAAGTAAAGGGAAAAAGGAAAATAATTTTTATATTTATTTAAACTTGCATGCAACAATTAGAAAAAAAAGAACTTATATTTAAAAAAATATTTTAATTAAAATAAGTCTTTTTCAAAATTTTATGATTTGTTGTGTGACAAGAGATATTTAGCTGTAAAATTTGAACTCTCTAGCTTATATAGTTTTTGCGTACGAACTCTGTGACAGACATACAGAGGATAGAGATGAATAGGGTTTTGTCACATGAACGAAATCCTAAAAAAGAATATCAAATGTTATGATATTGCAATATTTGAAATGAAATGATTTTATTAACATTTAATCACCTTTATAATTGCTTTGTATTTTCATAAAAACATAGAAATAATAATAATAAAAATGTAACAGACTACTTGGATGTAAGGAAAAAGTTGCTAAAGAAAAAGAAAAGTTTGATTGGACCAAAAATGATGATACTAAAAAACAATGTAGCAAAAGCATTCTAACAGAAGATTATGATTAAGTGGCTTATTGTAATAAACTGTGTCCGTATTTATGTGGATAGCATGTATACTCATAGAGAAATTAAGTTTTTTTTTATAAAAACAATCTGAAATTTTGCTAAGTTTTTGCTTGTAATTTGCAGAATTCTTAATATAAACTAGTTGGATGTGCCAATCCCAAAACATTCTTCTATCTCATACATACATTTTAATATTTAAAAATAATAGTTACTCATTTTAATGCTTTAATAATTTTAATTCAATACCATAAGTAGTAGGAAAATAAGAGTTCGGGGACAGGAGCAGAGACAAGGGCTGGGACTTATTCCCTGCTCCGGTGCTACCACCGTCCCTGGTCCCTCCTGCACCCACCATGCATCCCCCTCCACGAACGCCCCCTAGTGGAAATAAAAATCGTATGAGCCGCTTTTTAGATAAAATTGGCGTGGCCCAAAAAAACGTGGCAACCTGAAAATTACCCACTATCGAATTTCCTCGAACATTTGACCTAGCCTGATGAAATTCTGGTGTCCAAAAACCCTAAAATGTAAAATTTAGTTAAAATTCTGAGAAATTGGGATTAGCAGTGCCTCATGTTGGGTAATCTATACTAATAAAATAACAAATCGCTCTGTCTGCGTGTGTGTGTGTGTGTGTGTGTGTGTGTCTGCGATGGCTAGCAAAATCTATGGGACGTACAAAGCTCAAAATTTTTATGAGAGTAGCCCAATATCTCTCCTGATGCACCTGAGCTTCAGAATTTCGAAATTCTATTTGTTAACTGAGTAATTAATTAAATTCCAAAGATCACTCTCATAAAAAATCGCCTTTTTTCTTCTTTTTTTCTCTTCATTCAGTTATGGTTGGTTGGTTGCATAAAATTTTCGCATAAATAATTAAAAAAGCTGGGAATAGACCTTTAAAATTCATAGACTGGCAAACTGTCAGTTTAAATGATGATTTTTTATCACAGCGGTTGTAAACCATGGAGGAAAAAGATAGGTGGTGGTGAAGTGAACCGAAAAAAGGGTTGCAATATTAAATCATTTATCGCTCAAATTTTAATGTCCCAAACAAAAGCATGTGGAAGTGATTTTGTATTAATAAGACGAATTGAAAGAAATGAATTACAGCCGAAGCGTATTTTATGAAGAAATAGTAATTTTTTAAAATGGTCTTTTTTCTATTATATTATTTATTTTTAAAAAAATGTTTGCTTTTAAAATAATTGAAATTGATAAATTCGAAATAATTAAATGTCAAAATAAAATAAAATAAAATATTGAAAACATTTGATTTGAACTAAAAATTGTATTACTAAAAGGTTTCCTTTTTTTTCAGAACTTTTTAATACTTCATAACGTAGATGAAAATATGGTTTTAATATAACAACATATTAATAACTCTATATCAATATATAAAATATATTTATGAAAACATTCTTTTAAAATCATGCGCGAAAACTTAAATAACAAATATTAGTCTAAAATCTAGATTTCAGAGTGCAGACGATTTTAAGACATTAACGAAAGAATGCTAACTTTTCAAGCAAAATCTTAAATGATGCTTCTATATTGATATTTCAAAGTGACGGCTAGGTTACATTTATGTTATATTTAAGTTACGGTAGGGTAATGTTAAGTCGCAGTTAGGTTACAGACAGATTATGGTTATGGTACAAAAGTTTACGGTTAGGAATTTGTCCACAGAGTCAACATTACGCATGCTTTGATTAAAAATATACACTTTTGTTAAATGGCTCTGAAATTATAATACTATATACCAATCTTTTATCATCGCGTATCGATTCATTCAAGGTATAGTCGGATTTAAGAATGATATAATTAGTTTGAAATTCAAAATATTTCACTTGGGATTTCTATGTGAAAAAAATAATTAGTTACGTGATTTAACAGTGATTTTTACGGGTAAATATCAACACTTTAACACGAAACTAACGCAATCGTTGGATACATGTTCCCTCCCGTGTTTCTCATTGCTCATTTTAAGTATTTTTAGAGCTTAATATTAGTTGTTGTTTTTAAAACCGATTTTTCACAAAGTCAGCTGCAACGTATTTCAGACAATGCATTTCTGCATGCTTCCAGTTATTGATAAAATCATACAAATTTCAAGTTCGTTTAATATTGTTAATACGGACCCGGGCAACGCCGGGCGGGTCAGCTAGTCTATATTAATAAAAGAACAAAACGCTCTGTTTGTGTGTGTGTGTGTATGTGTGTGTCTGCGATGGCTAGCAAAATCTACAGCATGTACAAGGCTCAAAATTTTTTTGAGAGTAGCCCCAAATCTCTCCTGATGCACCTGAACTTCAGAATTTCGAAATTCTATTTATTAACTGAGTAATTAATTAAATTCCAAAGATCACTCTCATAAAAAATCGCCTTTTTTCTTCTTTTTATCCCTTCATTTAGTTATGGTTGGTTGGTTGCATAAAATTTTCGCATAAATAATTTAAAAAGCTGGAACAGATCTTTAAAATTCATAGACTGGCAAACTGTCAGTTTATGATGATTTCTTATCACAGCGGTTGTAAACCACGGAGGAAAAAGAGTGGTAGTGAAGTAAACCGAAAAAAGGGTTGCAATATTAAACCATTTATCGCTCAAATTTTAATGTCCCAAACAAAAGCATGTGGAAGGGATTTTGTATTAATAAGACGAATTGGAAGAAATGAATTACAGCTGAAGCATATTTTACGAAGAAATAGTAATTTTTTAAAATGATTTTTTTTTTCTATTATATTATTTATTTTAAAAAAATGTTTGCTTTTAAAATAATTGAAATTGATAAATTCGAAATAATTAAATGTCAAAATAAAATTAAATAAAATATTGAAAACATTTGATTTGAACTAAAAATTGTATTGCTAAAAGTTTTTTTTTTTTTTTTTTTTCCAGAACTTTTTAATACTTTATAACGTAGATGAAAAATGTTTATGATTTAACAACGTATTAATAATTCTAAGTCAATATATAAAATATATTTATGAAAATATTCTTTTAAAATCATGCGCGAAAACTTAAATAACAAATATTAGTCTAAAATCTAGATTTTAGGGTGCAGACGATTGACGAAAGAATGTTAACTTTTCAAGCAAAATCTTAAATGATGCTTCTATATTGATATTTCAAAGTCATGTGATAAAAAAAATCACATCATTCTTGCCTATGATTGATATATTGGTATCTTTTATGCATTCCGATCGTGTATTACAGTCAATAATGGCACAAAACGTTATTTTTTAAACGAAATTTTAGTCATCTATTCAATAACAGTTTAAAAGGTAAAAAACAAAGAAATACGGGTTTAAACCAGTTTGAATTGATCGGCGTGTCAAAGCACATGGTTTTGTTGGTGCTTATTTGGACTTAATGTAGCGGATTTTATGGTTACATTTTTGGCGTCAGCCCAAGACATTATACTTCCACTCAATTTCTTTTTACTGTGTGGTTGCACGCAGATCATTGGCATTTCGAACATTAGAATGTATGAGTTGCAGTAAAAAAAATCACACAACACTTTTCTAGGAGTTTTTTTTTATCATTGATAAAATTTAAATGTATTCTATTCAATTTAAAATTAAATTATGGCTTTAATTTGGTTTTAAAACAAAAATAAAATATAGCTGTTTGGCGTACAATTGTTGGAATCCGCAAACGATTCATACACGATAATAAATTATCAAATAGCAAAGTAAATTATTTATCAGAAATAGCCATAAAAAGAATAGTAGCAAAACTGATTATAACCTTAATGTTTAGACTAATTAACACATAACCCGATCCCAACCAGAAAAAAACAGACCACATTCCGATCCGTGATAGACAAAATTTCCGTGAGTATAAACCCGACCCGAACCTAAAAATTGTGTTTGGAAAAAAAAAAAACTATGGATTTGATAATTGACCCGAATCAAATCTTAATCCCATAAATGTTCAAATGAAGCATAACCCGATCCAAACAAGGCAAAATAATTTTAGTGGGCATGAAACCTGACCCGAACCTAAATATTTTCTTAAAAAAAACTCGAAATATGACCAGAACAAAATCTGAAACCGATAAAAATATTCCAGAGTACTATAACCCGATCCCAGCAAGACAAAATACTTTCCGTGGTCATTAACCCGACTCAAACCTAAAAAATTCCATTTAAAAAATTCTTAAATTTGACCCAAACATCATCTAAATCCGACCAAAATATTCGAAGGAACCATAACCGGATTAGAGTAAGACTAAATAATTTCCGTGGACATAAACTCGATACGAACCTAAAACTTCCATTCGAAAAAATACCTGAAATTTGAATCGAACCAAATCTGAATCTGACAAAACTATTTCAAAGAACCGCAACCGGATCCGAACAAGACAAAATATTTCCATGGACATGAACCCAATCCAAACCCGAAAAGTTTCTTTGAAAAAATCGCGAAATCTGAACTTGGCAAAAATATTCCAGTGAAGCATCTTTTTATTCGAACAAGACAGAATAATTTTCGTGAACACGCAAGAAGACCCAAACCCAAAAGTTCCATTTGAAAAAAAAACCCGAAATCTGAATTGAACCAAATCTAAACCCGATAAAAGTATTCCAAAGAACTATAACCCGATCCGAGCAAGACAAAATAATTTCCATGGACATAAACCCGACTCGAACCTAAAAAATCAGATTTTAAAAAACCTGAAATTTGACTCAAACCACATCTGAATCCTATCAAAATATTAGAAAGAATCATAACCGGACTCGAGTATGATAAAATAATTTCCGTGGTCATGAACGAGATTCGAACCTAAAAATTCTATTTGAAAAAATACCTGAAATTTGAATCGAACCAAATCTAAACATGACAAAAATATTCCAAAGAACAGCAACAGGATTCGAATAAGACAAAATTTCCATGCATATGAACCGAATCTGAACCTAAAAAATTTCTTTGAAAAAATATCGAAATCTGAAATGAACTTGATAAAAATATTCCAGTGAAGCATGTCTTTATTCGAATTAGACAGAATAATTTCCATGGACACGCAAGAAGACCTGAATCCAAAAATTCCATTTGAAGAAAACGCCGAAATCGGAATTGAACCAAATCTGTTCCCGACAAAATAATTTCACAGAACCATAACTGGATCCGAGTAAGGCAAAATAATTTCTATGGACATGAATCCGACCCGAACATTTAAATCGAATTTCAAAAAATACTTGAAAGCTGAATCGAACCAAATCTGAACCCGACGAAAATATTCTAATGAATCATAACCAAATCCGAACAAGACAAAATAATTTCCATGGACATGAACTCCATGAATGGTTAGGTAACATGTGGGTTGCGATTAGATTGCAATTACTTTATGGTAAGTCTTTGATTTTATTTAATTTCACGTTAGGTTACAGTTAGATCACGGTTAATTTAAAGTTAGGTTAAAGTTAAATTGCATTTATGTGATGGTTAGAATAAGAAAAGTGATGGCTAGGCTACATTTATGTTATATTTAAGTTACGGTAGGGTACTGTTAAGTCGCAATTAGGTTACAGACAGATTATGGTTACGGTACAAAAGTTTACGGTTAGGAATTTGTCCACAGAGTCAACATTACGCATGCTTTGATTAAAAATATACACTTTTGTTAAATGGCTCTGAAATTATAGTACTATATACCAATCTTTTATCATCGCGTATCGATTTCATTCACGGTATAGTCGGATTTAAGAGTGATATAATTAGTTTGAAATTCAAAATATCTCACTTGGGATTTCTATGCGAAAAAAATAATTAGTTACGTGATTTAACAGTGATTTTTACGGGTAAATATCAACACTTTAATTATACGAAACTAACGCAATCGTTGGATACATGTTCCCTCCCGTGTTTGTCATTGCTCATTTTAAGTATTTTTAGACCTTAATATTAGTTGTTGTTTTTAAAACCGATTTTTCACAAAGTCAGCTGCGACGTATTTCAGATAATGCATTTCCAGTTAATGATAAAATCATACAAATTTCAAGTTCGTTTAATATTGTTAATACGGACCCGGGCAACGCCGGGCGGGTCAGCTAGTTTATACTAAAACCTAATCAGCATCTATTAATGTCAAGGCCTAACAGAATCTGAAGTTTGATGGAATTTTCTCCATTAGTTCTTGAGATATAGTTATTGCAAAAATCTTGCAAAACATAGCATAGCAGCACCATCTTTTGGACAATTTATATCAAACTGTAAAAAAAGCATCTAATTATGTTACGGTGTAAAAAAAAAATCTGAAGTTTGATGAAATTCTGAGCATAAGTTCTTAAGATATAGCTATCTAAAAAAAAAAATCGTGTAAAGTATAACACAGCAGCGCCATCAGTTGAGGAATTTATAACAAAGCGTAATTATCGTGTAATTATGTTATGCATTACATTGTAACAAAATCTGAAGTTTGATGAAATTCTGTGCGTTGTTTATTGAAATATAGCTATCGCAAAAATCGTGCAAAATGCAGTATAGCTGCGCCACCTGTTGCGAGGTTTATACCAAAATGTAATCAGCGTCTAATTATGTTATATATTATGGTGTATCAGAATCTGAAATTTGATAAAGTTCTCAGCATTAGTTCTTGAGATATAGCTATCGCAAGAATCGTGCAAGATGTAGCATACCAGCGCCACCTGTTGAGCATTTCACACCAAAACCTTATCAGCGCCTATGTATCTCAAGGTCTCGCGGAATCTGAAGTTTAGTGAAATTCTGTGCATTAGTTCTTGAGATATAGCTATCGAGAAAATCATGAAAAATGTAGCATAGCAGTGCCACCTGTTGTGAGATTATACCAAAATGTAATCAGCGTCTAATTGTGTTATATATTATAGTGTACCAGAATCTGAAATTTCATGAAGTTTTCTGCATTAGTTCTTGAGATATAGCTATCGCAAAAAACGAGCAAGATGTAGCATAGTAGCGCCACCTATTGGGCAATTCACACAAAACCCTAATCAGCGTCTATGTATCTCAAGGTCTCCTGGAATCTGAAGTTTGGTTAAATTCTGTGAATTAGTTCTTGAGATATAGCTATCGTGAAAATCATGAAAAACGTAGCATAGCAGCGCCACCTGTTTTGAGGTTTATACCAAAATGTAATCAGCGTCTAATTATGTTATATATTTTAGTGTAACAGAATCTGAAATTTGATGAAGTTCTCTGCATTAGTTCTTGAGATATAGCTATCGCAAAAATCGTGCAAAATGTAGCATAGCAGCGTCACCTATTGGGCAGTTCACACCAAAACCTTATCAGTGGCAATGTATCTCAAGGTATTGCAGAATCTGAAGTTCGGTGAAATTTTGTGCATTAGTTCTTGAGATATAGCTATCATGAAAATCATGAAAGACGTGGCATAGCAGCGCCACCTGCAGGCCAATTTACACCAAAACTTAATCAGCATCTATGTATATCAAGATCCCACAGAATCTGAAGTTTGGTGAAATTCTGTGCATTAGTTCTTGAGATAAAGCAATCATTAAAATCATGAAAAACGTAGTATAGCAGCGCCACCTGCAGGCCAATTTACACCAAAAATCAATAGGCACTAATTCATATCAAGGTCTAACTGAATATAAAATTTTATGAAATTTCGAGCATTAGTTCTTGAGATAGAGCACCCACAAATTTTTTGTCACATACTTACAGACAGACTTAAAGACAGACATTTTCTAAAAATAATCAAAACGTGTTCAGGGCCTTCTAAAATATATAAATCCGTCGAAAATTTTCATGAATCCAATACTTTCTTCTTGTAAAGATAGAAAGTAAAAATGCTTTTTTTTCCCCAGAAAATATGCCAAACATGTACACAATACCTTATAATTGGAATTAAAAACTAATAAAAATTGTATGAAAAATGAGCATAAAATCTAAATGTTTTACTGTGCATGCATGCAAGCAATCAAAATATAATTTGCTTTAATGTGTTTGCTAAATGTGGAGAGCAAATTTTGTGAAAGTCTCAAAAATATAGCTTGAAAATTCTGAAAATTATTGTCGATAGAATAAGCTCAAAATGTGTTGTTTCCAAAATGAAGAAGAAAGATGAGGGACTGTATCCATATATCCATTGTTTAGTGTCAATATGGAATACACAATATAGCACATACTATGGATACAGCCCCTCATTTTATTGCTTCATTTTGAGAACAATGGATTTTCAACTTATTCTATCGATGATAATTTTCAGAATTTTCCACGTATGTGTTTGAGACTTTCACAAAAGTTGCTATATACATTTACCTAGCACAATATGCAAATGAAATTTTGATAGCATTCACTCATGCACAATAAAAAAATATCTTTTAAACCTGCTAATTTTTCATGCAAGTTTTATTATATTTTAGTTCTGATTACAGGGTAGTGTGTACAATGTTGTTTGTTATATTTTCTGAAAAGAAATTTTTTTTATATATTAACCACTTAACCGTCTGCCCGGCGATAACTCGGGGTTAAAAGCACTGTTTCTCCATACCCATCGCCGATGAAGTGGTTAAGAACTCTGCAAATTATAAGCAAAATATTTAGCAAAATTCTGAACTGTTTTTATAAAAACAATATTATAACAATATACACTATATTGCCATTGATTATGGAACACTTGCGATTTTAGACATTTTACTAAATATCTAGAAAAATACATGAGGAATCATCTCGAAACTCTTAGTGTAAAAATATAATAGTATAAGTCATACATCTCCGTGAAGATTTTTTCCCGAAACTCCAAAGGGGACCGTCAACAAATTAAAAAAGAATGAATATCTTTTGAATAACCCTGTCAAAACTAATGTAGCAAAAGCGCTCAAACTCTAGATTGTGATTGAATGCCTTATTATAATAAGCCTTGTTCATTTTTATGCAAATAGCATGCATACTCGCAGAGTAATTAAGGTTTTTATAAAAATGATCCCAAAATTTTCCAAGTTTTTTCCTTATAATTTTCAGAGTTCTTAATATAAAATATTATTTTTTTTCAGAAAATATGACAAACAACATTGCACACAGTACCCTGTAATCAGAATTAAAAAATAATGAAAATTGTATAAAAAATGAGTTGGTTTACTAAATAATTTTTTACTGTGCATGCGTCAACGATATCAAAATTTCATTTGCATATTATGTTAGCTAAATGTATAGAGCAACTTTTGTGAAAGTCACAAAATCATAACTTGAAAATTCTGACAATAATCGTCAATTGAAAAAGTCGAAAATCCGTTATTCTCAAAATGAAGCAAAAACAAGAGGGGTTGTATCCATATATTCATTGATTAGTGTCAATATAGAATACACAATATGGGATGTACTACTGCATTTGGATAAAATCCCTCATTTTTTTGCTTCATTTTGGAAACAACGGATTTTGTCCTTTTTCTATAGACGATTACTTTCAGAATTTTCAAGCTATGATTTTGATACTTTTACAAAAGTTGCTCTATACATTTAGCTAACATAATATACAAATGAAATTTTGATATCTTTGACGCATGCGCAGTAAAAAATTATATAGTAAACCTACTCATTTTTCATACAATTTTTATTATTTTTTAATTCTGATTACAGGGTACTGTGTGCAATGTTGTTTGCCATATTTTCTGAAAAAAATATTATTTTATATTAAGAACTCTGAAAATTATAATGGAAAAACTTGGAAAAATTTGGGACCATTTTTATAAAAACCTTAATTACTCTGCAAGTGTGCATGCTATTTGCATAAAAATGAACACAGTGTATTACAATAAGGCATTCAATCATAATCTAGAGTTTGAGCGCTTTTGCTACATTAGTTTTGACAGGGTTATTCAAAAGATATTCATTCTTTTTTAATTTGTTGACGGTCCCCTATGGCGTTTCGGTAAAAAATCTTCACGGAGATGTATGACGTATACTATTATATTTATACACTAAGAGTAGATGATTCCTCATGTATTTTTCTAGATATTTAGTAAAATGTCTAAAATCGCAAGTGTCCCATTATCAATGGCAATATAGTGTATACCTTAACGTCTCTATGAGTATACATGCTATCCTCATAAAAATGGACATAGTTTATTTCAATAAGCCACTTAATCATAATCTGCAGTTTGAAAGAACTTGCTACATTACTTTGACAGAATTATCCAAAAGATATATTATTTCTTGACGATTCCCTAAGGGGTTTCAGGAAAAAAATTTCATGGTAATATAAGATCTGTGCTATTATATTTAGACGCATGGAGTTTTAGGATAATTTTTCTTCTATTTTTCTATATATTTAACAAAACGTCTAAAATTGCAAATGGCTGGTTACCTTTGGCCAGATAGTGTATGTGCAACATTTAAAAAACCTTGTGGATTGTTCCTTATTTTAAAACGTTATTGAAATTTATTCTAGGCTATCCTTTGTTTTAAATTTAGTAATTTATTAGTTTCTTTTTCTGGCATTGAAATAGCACAACAAATCATAAAATGCTTAAATATGATAAGTTATATCTAAATAGTATGTAAATAATTTTATGTGTAATTAAAAATTAATATATTAACTTTTTTGCTTTTTCTTCCAGTTGTAAAATGTGTTCTTATTGCTAGCCCAGGATTTGTAAAGGTATGAATTTCAAAGTCTGATGTATGTAATTCAGTGGTAGTAACAGACTTCTATATTGTTACTTAAAAAAAAAAAAAAAAAAAAAAAAAAAAAATCTTTTTTTCTGTTTTAGGACCAGTTTTATGAGTATATGTTTCAACAAGCAGCTAAAACAGATAACAAAACGCTATTAGAACATAAAAGTGCATTTATTTTGGTTCATGCATCCTCTGGATTCAAGCATTCATTGAATGGTAATTTTTCATCATGTCTTTTTCATTTAAGGTGATTGTTCAATCAAATCTCAAATTCTTCTCACTAATGTTAAGCCTATGGGAGTAAAATATATTTTTATTTTTTAAATATCTCTTCAGAAAATTAATATTTTTGGCATCTGTTTTTTTTTTTTTTTTTTTTTTTTTAAATCCTTTTAATGCTTTCTTTTTTCTTAGTTGCCAAAATATTTCATAAAATATATGCTTAATTTAATATTTTATGTGTCAAAATCATATCAGTTCTGAGAAAGATTTTAACTCTTCAGATAAAACTAAGCACATATTTTAGAAAGATAATGTCTTTTAAGAAAAGTACACAGAAAAAGAAATGAAAGATATTTTAGTTTCCTTAAGATGCTTTTACCGGGCTTGAAATTCAATTTCTTCCAGGAGGGAAGTCAAGCTGTTTTGGAGGAAAGTGAAAAATATTAAAAACCCGTTGTTGTTTTACATGCCATTTAAAGAATTACATTATTACAGACATGACAAAATAGCACTGAAACAATTTAAATCATTATCTCCTCTTATTATTTTTGTTGCAGGTCAAATTAACCCTGTTTTTGGTTCATGTCAATTTCAGGCACATAGATTCCTACGAGGGATTACACCCAGTTTGTTAAAAACTAGTTCAATATGTTATTTTAGATTAAAAAACTAACCTATAATAATAAATATACACTTATGTATTTCTGTTTTGTAATGAGACAGATGTGTTTGAACCTTTGTTAAAATCCGTTTGTTTTTTGATATTCTTTGCAGAAATTTACCTTTTTTTAAACAATTCTTTGACGAAGTGTATGTTTTACTGCAATTCTTGGATGAAAATTGCATTTTTTAAGCGACCCTTTGTTAATTTGTTTTTTTTTTTTTTCATTTCCTTTGACTAAATTCACATTTTTTTAAAAGATACTTTGATATGATTTCTTGTAATTTTTTTTTTTTTTTTTTTGTGTATGTGGGGGGGGGGGAGGGGAATCTGATCCTTGGATAACATTGTTTTTTAACCCTTTGGTGGTTATAATCGCGCGCACGCACCCAAAATATTGTACTTGTAAATGGTTAAGAACGTCTACAAACGCCCAGAATCATATGTGTCTAAATGGTTATAAGCGCTCACAGATGGTTGAGTTATTCTGCATTGAAATGGTTAAGGGCGCATGAACCCTGTTCTGCTTTCCCCCCCATTGTTTGTGCCTGGGTGTAAGGTAGGCGTGTAGCTACTCCTCCTTCTTTCCACTGCACAATAGCTGTTGTTTAGCAGATAACCTGTCAAGTAGTTTATTGTAGTTAAAAGATTTTGTGCTTTGGATATTTTGTTAAAAAATGCGTAGAGTATGATGTTTTCTGTGAATGATCAAAAATGGTATTATATTTCAAAACAAATATTAAGGTGAATCTAAAGATTATATTTGCATTACAGATTCGTTCTAAGCAAATTCATCAAATATTATATTAATGTTTACTTATTTTATTTTATCCTTCTTTTCCAGAACATTATATTTCATTATAATAAGTATTATTATTTTAAAACATTTGCATGTTTCATTTCTTTACTGCATTATTTGAAAGAATAAATACTTATTTTCTTTAAATTTTTTTTCTTAAAAATGTTTCAGTGTTTTACATTGAATTATATTACTAAATACTTAATTTTTTTTTCCTACATCGCTTTTGCTGTGTGACTTTTGTTAATATCAGGGACGTCATTACAGAACTTTCTTTCAGGATGAAGAGAAGGGGGGGGGGAGATTTATAAGGATAGATTCCTGGGTTTAATCCCCTCTCCCCTTCTGAACAGAAAACGTTTATTGAATCATATTTATAAAAAAAGTCAAAACTACAAGACACTGAAGAACTCTGAAAATATTTATTTTAAACAAGATGTCATCTTAGCACGTAAAATTTAACATATTGAATATAAAAAAAATTCTTTTACAGACAGTTTCCTTTTTTACAGGTATCTTCAGATTTGTTAAACCGTTCACTTTGTAATAAAGCACTGCATTACAATAAAACTTCTCTACAACAAACTTTTTCAATAAAAGTGAAAAAAAAATCAAATTTCGATAACAACAAAATATATACAGAGAAACTTCTGAATAAGGGGCACCCATGAGACCGGAACTTTTGTCTCTTATTCAATGTACCCGAAATGTATAAATTACGTTAATGAGACACACACACACACACACACACAAAAAAAAAAAAAAAAAATAGAGAATTAATAAATTAAAATTTGCAATTGATTATCAAATCTTTAAATTATTTGTAGAATTATTGTTTTTTATTTTATATGCAAATTCTGTACATGCAAAAAGTATTAAAGCATTTAAAGGGTTTATTGTTATTATTATTTAAGTAATCAATCAAAAGTAATCGTTTTGCAAATTTCCATTTTTCAGTCAAACTTTCAAATGTTCATTTACTATTCTTATAAATTTTAATTATTCATTATCAGCAGAATTTACAAAAAAAAAAAAAAAAGTATTCAACTACTGTGCTTAGGTAGCAAAAAAGATTTTGATACATTTACAAATTCATTTTTTAACAGAATGGAATGCCTAACTGTGGAAGCGGTTTGGAATCAAACTGTATTTTCACTTTTTTTATAAACAAATCACCTATTGAATTGCAAGCGATTTTGATTATGTGATGAATACGCTTTTCATTCTTTCTGAGTAGTTATTTAACTTTCAAGTAGAAATTCGATTAAAATCGCCCACTTTGACAATATTTTCTGTATGATCTATTGCGTTTGCCCCCCACCCCCCACCCCCAAATAAATAAATAAAACAATTTGATTACATAGTTTCTGAACAACAGCTAGTTTCAGACAGGTTTGTGAACTTTTCCCTTTTTAAAAAAGTGTTATTTATAAGTCCTCTCCTATAAATTTTATTTTATGTCGCTAACAGTTCTTTTTTTATTGGAAATTCCTTTAGTTTTTTGGGCTTAATTGTTGTGTGAGAGTGTAGTAGTGGTGTGTAGAGTAGGCAATAGATTTTCTTAAAATATTAATATACATAATAAACTTCTATTAATGGAATCTTTCGAAATATACCTTATGGCTGCTGTTCTCAATAAGTGCAAAATGTTTTAACACATTTACAAATTTGTTTTTCAACAGAAAGATATAAAGTTGGAAGGCCTGACTAAGGAAGCGATTTGAACTCGAGCTGCTTTTTCTATTTTCTTTTATAAATGAATTACTTATTGAGTCATAAGCGATTTTTATCACATGACAAAGACATTTTCACCCTTTCTTGAGCGGTTATTCTCCTTTCGTGCGGAAAATTGATTCAAAACTCCCAGTTTGACAGGATTTATTGCATTTGAAAAAAAAAAAAAAAAAAAACTATAAGATCTATGTTATAAAGTTGCCTTTTTTGAATTTGAGAAGTGGTTCTGAAATTCACTGCTGAACAATGTGAAACTTCTTGTCAGAATTTCTGAATAATTTTTAACTGTAAGTGCATAAAATTCACAGGTTGTTATTGAAAGGACTTGGAATGTAATAACGTTTTCCATTTTCGATAAATAAATCACTTATCGAAATATGAGATTCTAGTCACATGACTGCTTTTTTCCCCCCATTCCGTGCTATTCATAGTTCTGGAGTTAGAGATAGTTCTGGAAATTCCACTTAAAATGGTAATTTCGATAGTCTTTTTTGCAAAGATATATCCCTTAAAAATTAAAAAAAAAAAAAAAATGGATAACGCCATTCTATTACATTGCTTCTGAATACAAACAGTCGATTTTATTAATTTTCGAAAAGAAATGAGCTCAGAAATGTGCTAAAAATCTAAGATTCTAAGTAATTATTAATGTTGTCATTATGTATTTTATGTCTTTTGTAATTTATAATTATCATAATTTAAAAATATACTGTAAAATTTTTCCATAAATATGTATATATTATTCTTTAAGAATCTTAATTGTATGTTTAAAAAAAAATCTGAATTTTTGGTCGCTCGGGCCTGATTTTTCCTTTCCATGCGCCTTGTCTGTTTTCACTGGTTTTTGTCCAGACCGCACACGGTCTTGAAATTCCGACTTGTGCGGACCTCTACCATAGTTCAAAAATGAAGGTATCTTATGCAATTTATTTTTATCTAATCTATTTACGTGTCATTATATCATAGAGTGCCATACTTTGCTATGTCTGCTACAATAGTGTTAAAAAGAAGTCCTTATTTTCTTTTTTTTTTTGTATTAAGATTTAATAGATATTTATATTGTTTAAATTTTATGATTTCAATCCATATTTCTTTGGCATCTATTTTAATTATTTTGTGCAAGTTTGTTTCATTAATTTATTATTCTTATTAATGGTAGCTATTTAGCTTTAACGGGAAGGTATTTTAAGTCCAAACAATGTTAATTTGATTTATTTTTCAAATTGCGAAAATACTGTAAAATTTCATGAATTCCAAATATCCCCCCCCCCCCCAACCCTGATAGTTTTCCCATTCTTTTTACAAAAATTCAAAATATAAGCCAATTTAAAATCATAATTTCCTGTCTACTAAAGAAAGGCTCACTTACTGTACTTGATTTTTTTTAAAAACAAATTTAGATATAAAATTATTAAAATGGTGCTATCATTATAAATAACCTGTAGGGAAATAATCTAAAATTATGGAAATAATACAGATTAAAATTGCTAAGATCAAATAGTCAAAGGATATACAAACAGGTAGGCAGAAAAAATCGCAAACAATGGACAAGAGAGAGAAAGTAGAAACAGTTATGTTGGGGGTAACAAATTGGCTTAAATTTGAGTTGCAAAAATGTAAACCTGTATTATAATTTTGACAAGCTACCACATAAGTAGAAAGACAGAAGAGAAAGAAAATTATGAACTTCATTCCTATCCCTTTGTATCTGAAGAGAGAAAAGGGATTTGTAATCTGTATCAATGAAACTTATTGCAGCTAGGGATTCAATAGATGTTGAAATACCCATAAAACATCCGGTTTTTCACAAATGTTCAGCTGAAGAATTTTTTTCCTTTGTATTTTTCAGAGAACATTATAATGTTTAATTTTCTAGTCAATAATATACATAGTTTTTTTTTAAACAAATGACTATAGTATATATGTGTTAGTAATACAAAATTTTGTAAACAATCTTTATTCTTCATAAATAAATATTTTTTTTTATATGAAAAAAAATATAGAAATAAATATTTATATTCAATAAAATTATCACATCTGTATGATTAATGGAATGCTAAAGGAAAAAAAGTTACATAAAATTTCTAAACAATTGAATGTTTGGGATAATTATGCATTTTTTTTACAGGAGAAAATAATTATTTAAAAAAAATGAAAACTTATTTTTTAAATAACAAAGCATGATGGACTAATTATGTTATTTTTTTCTGCAGTCAAATAAAAAAAAAACTTTTTTTTTTTTTTTTTTTAATTAAATAAAAGTTATGATGCCGTAGAGGTCTGCACTGGCCCGGGCCCGGCCCGGCAGAATCGTTTCAAATTTGCGAATGGGCCAGGCCGGGCCGGCAGAATTAGAATGTTTTTTTCAATGGGCCGGGCCAGGCCGACAAACAAAATAAACGGGCCGGGCCGGCAAAAAAATTGAATGGGCCGTATGGGCTGGGATTGAAAATTGGTTAAATTTTATCTAAATAATCGCTATTGATTCTGCATAAAAAAGAAGGAAATTTTGAATTATTAAGGAAAATATGTGAATAAAATTAATAAAACATAGCCTATGTTCTTTTCTGGTCTATGTTATAGTTATACACAAAGATACAAACACATTAATTCATCAGTTTTGACGTTGACTTCATTTAAATTTTCATACATGCATTCAAATTTATAACATTATAAAAATAAGGATTATGATGAATGGTTGCTTAGCAACCATTAAGAGAAAATAAAGAAAATGAAATAAATACATTTGAAATAAGTAAATCTCTAAAACAAATTAGTTTATATTATTGGAACACATTTATAAAAAACCTCCAAAATTTACAGTAATACAGTAGAACCCCGATAATCCGGATCGGGTTTTTCGCTTTTTTTTCAAGTTTGAGAAGCAATTGGCTAATTTCTTTAACATTAACTTGTTGCATCGTCGTATTCTAAATAATAAAACAAAAACTTTTTCACCAATCGCTTCTCAAAGTTGAAAAAAAAATGAAAAAACCGATCCGGATTATCGGGGTTCTACTGTAATTTAAAAAATCTAACATGTGTAGACAAAATTTCAAAACAATACGAATAATTTAACTGGTAAATTTCAGTATCCATTTATCATTGAATTCCATTAATGAAATGTGACATTTTCTCTCAAGAAAAAAAAAAATTAAAAATCATTGGATTTGCCATAGAAAAGCATTATTGCGCAAAATAAAATATTCTATATTTTCCGAACGAATGAATCAAATCTTACAAAAAACTATACAGCTTAATCCCGGTGCCTCACTAAGATACCCACTTAATTTCAAGCCAATCGGATGTCTTTTGCAGTAGTTATCGTGGAACAGACAGACACAAAAAACATTTTGTGTCTCCAAAGTAAGCCTTCACTGACGTTTCGGCAAATATACATTACATACACACATAATATTACATGCTATCTATATATTTAAAAGACCAGGCTGTCATCATCCCTGAGCTTTCTACTGGACCGATTTTGATGATTATATATATTTTTTTGAAAGCTGTTCATATTTAGATATGCTCATTCTAGCTATTTTTTAACTTATTTTCATTTTTATATTTTACTTTTAATTTTAAAAGCTTTGTATAAAATTTCTTCAAAACAGTGGCAGTTGTATTGCTTCCATTGTTACAGAGAAAAGAAAAATAATGAAAAATATTCAGACATGTACCTTTTTGAACATTTTTTTAAATTTGTAAATTAAAATTCGGTAAAAAAAAATTTACACTTGTACTTTATTTTGATAAATTAATAAAAATTCATATTTACTATGACATCACAAGAATGTTGCTTATTGGGCTTATTTTATCTTTATGCATTATGATTTTATTGATGCCATTTTTTTTTAATTACAATGAAATAGAAAATGTGTTTTTACTTTAATACATGCTGACTAAGCATAAAAATACATATATAAAGTATATATGAAAAGTTTGTTTCTGTGATAGTGGCTACATTAAAGGCTTACTGGCATAGTTTAAAATGCATTTTTACCTTGATACATGTAAAGAGAAAAAATAATCTGATGATGTCAAAATGAGGTAATTTTTTTCATTTCTGAATTGTAAAGGTAATAATTGGAGACTTTATTGATTATTTCATCTTAATTATATGTTTTCTAATTTTTAATAAAGAATTCAGAAAAATTCAGATGAAATAGAAATGAAGAGTGATTACTTTTAAAAATTCTTTTTTAACGTGGAATTTTGACGGGTTCCATCTCGTACTTTATAATATTAATATAGATGTATACATACTAATGTACATTTATACTAATATTGTAAAGTAGAAATTTGTGTGTTTATTTGTATGTGTAATCTTCAGAAAAACTGAGCTGATTTAACACATAATATTGGTGGTAAAATACTATATTTGCTCCAACAATGGTAGGTTTGCTAGGTTGTACATTTTTCAGTGTTTTTTAGGTTTGTCATACAATGTATGTTTGAATTTGGCACATACAATAATTTCTTTTGTTTTTTACCATTTTGGAATTTTATCAATTTCAAGAATTTTTTTTTTCTTTTCTAAATTGCTTCAAAAATTCCAGTTAGCCAGAAATAGTTATGTGTATCAAATGTAAAATGCCTTGTTTCTGATCAGGATTATAAAATCTTGAGTGTATATCATATTAATTGTGCATGTTTGAATTTTTTGAACTAGTGATTCATTTTATTATTAAGAGAAAACATTCAATTTAGATAATCTGTATGAAAAATTTTCTGAAAGTAGTTTTTTCTTTTGAGACATCGGGCAATCCTAAACAAAATTTATATTTAATATTGGTGAAACAACCCCCAGCAGTATGCTAGAGCAAAAAACATTCTAAAATTGTGTTTTTAATTCTATTATTCGGGCTAGAAAATTATAATTATAATAAAACTAGATTTATTTTCTCCCAAAACAATCAAAATTCTTCATGGAATTTAAATGTATCACAATGAGTTGCCATTCGGTCTAGTTAATAACAACAAAAAAGCAATATTAAAAAAAAATAAATAAATAAAAAGAAAGAACTCTTAAAGAGTTCTTAATACTGACTCTTAATTTAAAAACATAAAGAACAATTACCACTTTTTGTTCTTATTGTAATTTCTTATTTGTTTCCTACTGATAAAATACAAGAAATCAATTTACGTGTGTTGTGTTCATGTGAGACAAATATTAACTTTTAACAACTGTCATTTCTCTTATTCTATAAAGTCAGTTTATAATTTTCTTTGTCTTTAAATAATTTAAATTTCAATGCAAAATATGTTTATTTTATTTGTTTTTTAGAAGTGTTAGCAGATCCTGCTATTGCTAACAAGTTAGCTGATACAAAGGCTGCCAGTGAAATAAAGTGTATTGACCAATTCTACACGATGTTAATGACTGATCCTAATAAAGCATATTATGGTCTTAAACATGTACAAAAAGCCAATGAGGCTCAAGCTATTGATACATTACTCATTAGTGATAAGCTTTTTAGGTAAGTGAGTTTTATATAAAACTAAAAGTTACTCAATTCTGACATGCACATTTTTAAATTATTATTATTAATAAAAATATTGAAGTAATTCAATGTAAAAATTATTTTTTGATTTGTTTCACACCAATTTCATTAAGTTTGTATATGTTTTTCATTTAATAGTAGCCAACAACAATCAAAACCTTGATTTTTTGTAGTCTACAAAACATATACTGGGTGTCTTGAAAAGGACTGAATGATTTTAAAAATCAATAACTTGCAAACTTTTACAGATATTTAAAAAATTCTATTAAAATTCTAGGTTATTTATAATAATGCAACATTCACAATAACTTTGAAATTGAGCCTCCAGATGACAGTCACATAAGAGTCTCAATAAAACAACACTGTAAAGTCACCTGGTGACTTGTCACAAAGCAGCAGTCGCAGTAACCTGACAGTGGAGTCACATATAGTAATCATTTGAGACTCATAAAAGAGACACATGGAATTTCCTATTTTTTGTTTCGCCGTAGTGACTGTCACTCTTGTGATCATGTGTGACCTGAATGAGATGTTATATGGACTAGCTGTTATGCAGGGATAGTAATTATTCGAATTATATTACTTCCTGTTGAATATTTGCATGAAAATTGTCACTTGAAAATCCCTTCGTCCTTAAATTTTGCACACCAGTGTATATATATATCCATATTTTTTTTTCCTTTTTATCAATTTTAATAATTATCTTATTTCCATTTAAAAAAAAATATTGATAATTTTCATGCAAAAAATATTTAAAAGAGAAAAATATAATTTCCCTTCATTTTATTAATTAAAAAAAAAAAAAATGTTATTTCTATTTACATCATCTTGCTCTGTTGTCAGAAACAAGCTTATTGTACTTTCAGATGCCATATTGTGTGTTTTCCACAAAAGAATTTACCATCTACACTATTTTGGAGGTTAATAAATCCATAAATATTCCTCTGAACTTCTATCATTGTCATTCCACAGCAAAACATTGTTTGCATATTCATTCAGCTAATTTTTTTGCAACTCTCAAGCAAAGATTGTGCTGTTGCAAATTGTGAGTGATACCTTTTCTGACTGTGCTTTGTGGTAGCCATTGGCTACAGCCAATAGGATTCCTTCCCTCTCAAGAATTCCTTCCTTCATTTTAAAGGACTTTTAGGAAAAAATTTGTCTGTCTCTCTTGCCGTTGAATTTTGACAGCATTGGAATGTGAAGGCTCACCATTGTGCTGTGTTTTGATATCAGCACACTGGAGAAACTCTGTCTGTTCCACTATAATTCAAGTATTTTATCTTCTTTTTGCTAGTTTATTCATCATATAATGTTAATAACCCTTTATTGTATAACAAAATTATATTTTTTGGAAACTGTATTTAAAGGATAAATGTCCATAGTATGATAAATGTCTACAACTTTGAACATTCAATCTGTTCTAATATAAACCATATATTTTATTTCCTTTCTGCTACTTTATTCATCATACAGCATTAGAAACCTTGTTTTGTATAATAAAACAATACTTCTTTGAACAGTATGTAAAGGCTAAATATCCGTAGTATGCTTCTTAAGCAAAGTCGTTACCGGCACCCTGCTCATCATCAGTAATTGAGATATCTACAAGAAATGGGCCGATGATAATTTCAACAAAATCGAATGGATTTCTTATGATCTACATGATTGATGATATATGAATGATGTAAGACAAAACTCCTATATAGGAGATTGTGATGATCGGTAGTGGTGCATTTAAATTTAGTAACTTTGGATTAAGAGTTCAGAGTTCTTTTCCAAGTGTACTGCAGTAAGTCTGAACATTCACCAGACCAGGGATATGTATGATAATGAGGAAGACATTATCTATTCTAATTGTACAACCATTAAACTGTAATTGTTGAAAATGCTATAAATGAAATAAATAATTATTACAAACTAAAGTAAGATATGACAAAAGAAATATTATAAGTGAAAATAAGCCAAAATTAAGAAAAAATTTATATAATTACATACATTTTCCCATTTTGGCATAAATAAAAAGACAATTACAAAGAAAAAACTTTTTAAGAATTCTCTGGTTTTCCCTTCAATTGCACTTTATCTGAAATAATACTTTGATTTTATATAATAAAGTAGCATATTTCATATATATTTAAGTGGAAATGAGATTCTCCTCTAATATTTTTAAATTGTGACAATCAAAGATAGTTGGTAGAGGCATGGGTGCAAGTTTGAAATTTTGCCAGGACTGACAATATTTTGAATCACCCCCCCCCCCCCCCCCCCCCCCATGATCATTTTTCGTCATTGGAGATTTTTCCGTGCCGCTTTTGTCCTTGGGAACTTTTGGAACGGAAAACTTGCACCCATGGGTAGAGGTAGAAAGTAACACTGCTATATTTGTATGTGTGTGTAAGTGTGAAGTAAGCCTTTTGCATATGTTCAAAGTTGGTAAAAAACAGTTTTTTTAACCAAAAATCTGGTTTCCTACTACATATATATATATGCTTATTTATGAATAAAAATAAAAATTCTTTGATGTATAAGTAATGTAACTTCATTTAAGAGTATTTTTAATCAATGAAGTTATTTAATATATAATAAGTTAAGTAAAAAATTGAAATTATTTAAAATTTAAACTATTTTAGTAAAGGCTGTGTGTTATTTTTCATAAATAAAATGTTCAACAGTGAAACATCGATATCTTAAAAATCTTAACAAATAATCTTTTGATTATTAGTACTATGAATAAATATGTGATATATTTTCATAAATATACTTTTACAAGGCTATTCAAAATAATTTCTTTGAAATACTTGTCTGAGATGTCTGGTTTTTCTGTTAGAACACTACATGAACAGTTATCTTGTATTAAAGATAAACCTTTTTATAAAGAATTCTTGGAATGATTTGAATTTAGCAGTAGTCTTTACATGTTTCAAGAAGTATTGTTATTTGATATTTCTCCTCTAAAAGCACCAAGTGTCTCCTCAAGTACTTCTCCTCTAAAAGTGCCATATGTTTTTGTTTTTTTTATCTCTGAAAAGAATAAAAACATTTGGTTTAAACCACCTTGGTTTGAACCAAACAACCTGCATATATAAACTGAGACACTTTGTAAAATCATCATAAAATAAAAAATAAAGTAGCACACGTTTCGAGCTACAACAATAATAGCTCGTCATCAGCTAAACCAACACGTGTCCATAAGTGTACAGAGTCGAGATAAAATCACGTTATCTTGTATCCTTATGGACACATATTGGTTTAGCTAATGACGAGCTGTTATTGTTGTAGCTTGAAACATGCCCTACTTTATTTTTCATTATATGGTGATTTTACAAAGTTTTTTAGTTTTATTTATCAATTATCACCAGTGTTTACAGTGTTTTTTCACAACCCATGAAATTTTATCAATAGTTTTTTGTATACTGCACATGTTGTTACAACTTTATTCCTTGGAAAAAGAAATAATCCCTATGGGGATTTTGTCGTGACGTCATCCCGTCCCGAGGGGAAAAATAGATTAGAATGTTTGGATTCCAGCTTAGACTGAAGATGTTGTTATGATCTGGCAAAAGCCGGGAAAGTTATTATTTATTATATGTTTGTGCAGTGTAGTGTATATTTTATGTGTTTTTACATAATAAACTGTGTGTATTCTAAAAAACTGGAAAATTTGATGAGTAGAACACTGAATATATAATTCGAACAACGGCAGACGATTACAAGATTCTTCACATGTTCTTGCAATATACATTTGCAATTTTTCAAGACCATTTCTTAAAATCTGCATAGAATTACTTAAGTTCAAATTACTTAATGAACCTTTTGGGATCTTACTATTTTTCAACTGTTTTTACTTATATTAATTTTTCATAGAGATGCGTGACTGCAGAAAGATATTCATTTAAATATCATTAAATTAACTTTCAATTATTTTCTATGCTAAATCCATGTTAACCAGCTAAAACACTTAATGTTACAAAATTAAACATTCCAAAATTGTTTTTCTTTAGACTTTTAATGCTATTCTGTATTCTCTTATGCATCATGCAGGAAAAAGTGTTAATAAATATAGTTTTTGTGATGGAACGATTTAAATTGATTGCAGTAAAACAGCACACAGCCTCATTAACTTAATTTGTGAATTCTAGTTTTATTTATTAAGATTAAAAAAATATTCAGTTTTTAGATTTTACTAAAACAAGTTTACCTTAATTTCTGATACATTCTTATTGTATATGGGAGAATTGAATATTGTAAAGCTGTGAGTGACATTTGACCTATTTGCTGAAACTCAACTTTTTTGTAACACATTAATTAAATTGAAATTCATGAACTTTTTTACTTTCCTGATTTGACAACTTCTTTGTGACTTTTATAATCTTTGAGATTCATACGCATACCACCTAAATCTGATAACACTTGCATTAAATTTGCTTCCTCCTGATTTTAAAGTTTTTTTTAACCAGAATTAGAACATACAAGGGTGTTTGTAATTTTTCCAGATTTTCAAGATATTTTAAATGATTATTGTGGCAAAATTGTGTGTTATTTAATAAAATGTGTAGCATATTGAAATAATTTAAGTTAAAAAAAATTGTTTGCAATTTAAAAATCTTTTATAATATTAGCCTTGCAAACAGCCTAAATTTGTTAGATATGTAATTGAGTGCTGGAGTCGAGAATCTATGTATAAAATTTTTATTTTGTAATCTTAATCATTTATTATCTGTAATAATATATCAGTTTTGTTTTTTAGTTTTTTTTTACAAATACTTCAAATTTAATGTATTGCAATTCTTCTAAAACCCTTGAAATGGTTTAATAATGTTTATTTTAAAAAAAATAGAAAATTTTGTTTCCTTTGTTTATTTATTTTTTATTTAATTCTTTGTTTTTAGTTTGTACTTTGGAAGGAGAGCGGATAATAATTTCATAATAATGTATCATGAATAGGTCTTGTATAAATATAAATCTGACATAAAAATATAAAACCTTATTAAAATTAATTACTTGCAAATTTTTAATTATTTCTTTCTTCTAGATGCAATGATGTAGCTCAAAGGAAGATGTATGTTGCACTTGTTGAAAGTGTTCGAGAAAGTGGTGGGGATGTAAAAATGTTTTCTAGCTTGCATCCTTCTGGTGAACGTAAGACATTTAAATTTTTATTTTAATAGTGATTTAGCACAATAGTTTTCATTCTTTGTGATATATGATACCTTAATCTGAATCGATTTGTCTGAAAGAACCTCTTAACTTTTTTAATTGTCGTACTCAATACATTAACGGGCAAATTACGCATGAAATGAAAACTGACAGTTTAGGGATTAAATCTATCCATGCCTTACTAGTCAATGATGGCTAAAAAGTTTTATTTTATATTATTTTTCTTCCTTCTTGCATGTTTGCATACACATATGATTATACATTTGTTAGTTGCATACTTTACATATTCAAGAAGTCAATAAAATATCAATATATTAAAAAAATTTAAATAACATATGAAAGAGTTAGTTACTATTTAAAAGCGTTTAATTACACTGATAAACAAGGTTTCTGTTTTTAACTAAGTATGTGATGTCATTTATATTTTAGGTGGTGCTGTGAAAGAATAATGCCATTAAAAAGTTTCCATCACCGACAGATTTTTAAAAAAAATCAAAATCTTGAAAATCTGAATTCTGTAGTAGTTATTCAACATATATATCTTATGAAATTTATTTTTTTGTATTTTAGTAATGACAAACTTTTAAATAAACACTTAGCAATCTTAAAAGTAATATTTAAAATACTGAAAATATGCATTGTTTATAAAGTTTCAGAAAAATGTAGAATAACTTTTGTAAAAAGAAATTATATTGATAAGAAATTTCATACTTTATGTAGCGGTAAATGTCTTATCTGTGGATGCTCTCTTTTAGGCACAATCACTAGCTTCCCAAATAAGATTCCAACAGTAATCTCTGAGCATATTAGGGATCCACCTGCCTTCATATTGCGTTTTCATTGCAGAAATATTCTGGTGGAAGCTTTTTCCATGCTCATCACTCACAGCTCCCATATTTTTTGGGAGAAAATTTAGATGAGATGCTAAAAAGTGAATTTTCAACAACACTGAACATCCTAAATCTTTGGAACTTTTTAACATGTCTTTAATTAATGTTTCATAGTTAGGACTTCGATGATTTCCTACGAAATGTGTCACAACATTTTTAAAATCGACCCATGCTGCTTTTTCTAAATCAATGTATCATCAAAATTTTGTCCATCATAAGGTGTCTAATTTGTGGGCCAACAAAAATACCCTCCCCAATTTTTGCATAGATTAGCGATGGAAATTGTTCTTGCAGATATTGAAATCTACGACCTTCTATATTTAAAGCTTTAACGAAATTCTTCATCAATCTAAACTTTATGTATAAAGTTGGAAGAATAACTTTCTTTTTACCGATTAGAGGAATGTTTTGGATATTTTTTCACCTGCAATATATTGTTTGCGCTCTGGCCGCTTCTTTTTTGATATAATGTTCATGCTTTGCACTGCTATCCAACTCGCATAGGAAACAGCAATATTTTGTATAACCTTGTTGCAGAAAGGCAATTATTTTAAAATCTGCACATTTATTCCAGTCATGATGTGAGTAATCAATTTCATGAAACAGTATCCTCATATTTTCATAACTCTTTTATTATGCAAAAATATGCATTTGGATCAGATGGCAGGGCATTTCCATCATGTATGCACAGCCTTCAAACTGGTTTTCGAACCATTGATGAACAATCACCATTGTTCAATAGTTATATTGACAATTTAAAGAAGACATTACAAAAGCATAAATCACCTTTTCTTGAAAAAAATGTCGAATATTTCTTATGTCAATCTGGATAAATAGACATGTTTGTATTACTTTTCATTGGATTCCAACCTTGCAGTCTTAATCCAAATAATTCTAAGTTTTTTTTTAAATATGTATGTATATATATATCTATATTAATAAAAGAACAAAACGCTCTGTCTATGTGTGTGTGTGTGTGTGTGTGTGTGTGTGTCTGCGATAGTTAGCGAAAACTACGGTACGTACGAAGCTCAAAATTTTTCTGAGAGTAGCCCAATATCTCTCCTGATGCACCTGAGCTTCAGAATTTCGAAATTCTATTTATTAACTGAGTAATTAATTAAATTCCAAAGATCAGTCTCATAAAAAATCGCCTTTTTTCTTCTTTTTTTCTCTTCATTTAGTTATGGTTGGTTGGTTGTATAAAATTTTCGCATAAATAATTAAAAAAGCTGGAACAGACCTTTAAAATTCACAGACTGGCAAACTGTCAGTTTAAATGATGATTTTTTATCACAGAGGTTGTAAACCATGGAGAAAAAAGATAGGTGGTGGTGAAGTAAACCGAAAAAAGGGTTGCAATATTAAACCATTTATCGCTCAAATTTTAATGTCCCAAACAAAAGCATGTGGAAGAGATTTTGTATTAATAAAACGAATTGAAAGAAATGAATTACAGCTGAAGCATATTTTACAAAGAAATAGTAATTTTTTAAAATGGTCTTTTTTCTATTATATAATTTATTTTAATAAAATGTTTGCTTTTAAAATAATTGAAATTGATAAATTCGAAATAATTAAATGTCAAAATAAAATTAAATAAAATATTGAAAACTTTTGATTTGAACTAAAAATTGTATTACTAAAAGTTTTCTTTTTTTTTTTTCAGAACTTTTTAATACTTTATAACGTAGATGAAAAATGTTTATGATTTAACAACATATTAATAATTCTATGCCAATATATAAAATATATTTATGAAAACATTCTTTTAAAATCATGTGCGAAAACTTAAATAACAAATATTAGTCTAAAATCTTGATTTCAGAGTGCAGACGATTTTAAAACATTAACGAAAGAATGTTAACCTTTCAAGCAAAATCTTAAATGATGCTTCTATATTGATATTTCAAAGTCATATGATAAAAATAATCACATAATTCTTGCCTATGATTGATATATTTGTATCTTTTATGCATTCCGATCGTGTATTACAGTCAAAATGGCTCAAAACATTATTTTACGGGTAAATCAACTCTTTAACACGAAACTAACGCAATCGTTGGATACATGTTCCCTCCCGTGTTTCTCATTGCTCATTTTAAGTATTTTTAGAGCTTAATATTAGTTGTTGCTTTTAAAACCGATTTTTCACAACGTCAGCTACGACATATTTCAGGCAATGCATTTCTGCATGCTTCCAGTTAATGATAAAATCATACAAATTTCAAGTCCGTTTAATATTGTTAATACGGACCCGGGCAGCGCCGGACGGGTCAGCTAGTTATAAATATTATTTTAAATCTCTTTCCATTCAATAAACTCTATTTCTGCAGGTGAGTCGAAAGTCGATTCAACATTTCGATTTAGATTTGACTCTGCAAAATGAGCCGAAAAACTCATAAATTCCGGCTGTCTGTTACCGCCTGCGCCATCTCTTGGCCGAAATTCGAACTATTTGAACACAGTACTATTTTACAAATTTATTGATTTTCTGATATCAGTAAAGCAAAAAGGGCATTTTTATCCCAAACCTTTTTTTTTTTTTTTGTTATTTACATTTAAAATGGGTCAGTTATTTACTGGACACTCTGTATATATATACATATATGTAAATTTATATAAACGAAAGATCTGAATGTAGTTATGTAGAATACTGATAGTAGAATGTAAAATTCTCCTCTAAATCATAACACTTAACAAGAAAATTCCATAAAGAACACTCATAGATTCAACAGTCATGTGGAATCGGGTCGTAAAATAATAAATAAATATCCTTTGACATGTTTCCCAATTAAAGTAAACAGAAGCGTCGATCAGATCATTTTATCACGTTTATTCATATTCTACTTCACAGTAAAACAATTCCTCTCACGGCGTAAGCCATTATAAGTAAAAGTTGTTATTCAAAATAGAATTTTACCATATAAATTCTTCTCACCAGCTGACAGTAGTTTTATTAGCATAAGAAGAAACGTAGACGTATTAATCTGAAGCCAATGTAACAAGGTTTTATCAGACTGTACGAAAAAATACAGGATTTTATGGTCAAGTTCTATAATGTCAATTACTTATTTAGATATAGTGGTTTCAACCAATACGAAAATTTTACCCCGTGAAAAAGAAAAAAAGATCGCTCAGACTGTCAGAAGCTTATCTGATGCAATCCCGTTTTTAGCATTACTTGGAAGAGAATTGTGGGAAAAGGAATGATTTTTTAGAACGTAAATACAAATTTATCATGCAAAAGATAAAAGAATTAATTTAAATAACGGGAATTTCGGAAAAGCATTGCTTTGACAGAATTTTTTTAGAAATATATAAAATAAAGAAAACGTTGATTAAATATTTTGACATATTATAAAAAGAAAGGGGAAATGTTAAATATTATGAGAATTTGGAAATATAGGAAATAGATTTGGAAATGTTACAATTTTGTATTCGAACATACGCCTTCGAACATTCGAACATACGAGATTACCTAATTCCCCTGCATTTAGCCGGCATGCCGCAAAATTCGAGGGGGACCAGTTTTTTAATATTGGTTCCTGGCATTCTTTCCCGGCATGCCAGAAAAATCGAGGATTTTTGAAGACGGAAAGGAATGAGGTTTAGTACCTGTATTCAAAAACAGCGATTTCTGATGAGCACGAGGGGTGCAAAATAGAGTCTGTTCCCTTTCTAGCTCACAGGCTATCATAGCTTGAGAGCTTATGTGCCCGCCCGTTCTGTATGTATGTACGTGCGTAACGCGATAACTTATGATAAAAATATCCGATCCATATGAAATTTTGTACATGGGTATATCCTGATAAGGCACTTCCCTGATTAGTTTTTGGAGTTCATTCGATTTGTATAACAGGGGAAAGGGGGGCTATGACCCTCCCTTTAATTGATATCAATGGGTTTTTCATGGAGAATTATCAGTTTTCATGCAGAATTGTCAATTTTAGATAAAGGATCATTCTGATTGGGCGCTTCCGTGAGTATGTACAGACTCTAAACGACTATAAGTACTCATTTAAATTTAGGAGAATTCTATTTATCGCTGTGAACCATTTTGTATTGGGTAAGCTTAGAATTGTGTATAATAATGGATCATACGCTACTTCAAGTCCAGTGAATTTCCTCTGCGTCAATTATTAGAGAAGTCGGTGTAAAACGTTATAATCTACATTGATTCACTGGATCAATAAGAAAATCTTTGTCTACATATTATTCACTTCCTATTACAATTTTTTATAAAATAGATAATAATTTTGAAAATTATTTTCTCAAATTAAGTAAAAGATACTCAGAACAGACTAGAAAATTCTGTTGGAGATTGCAAAGCTAATTCATAAGGAAAGCTATTTTTCAGAAGAAATGGGGAACAGGAATTTAGAAAACATCTCGCACAAAAAAACAGCTCATAAAGCGAATAACATTTTCCGCTTTATGTAAGCACAGATTGGTAATCAGAGTCTATATTCACTCACAAAACATATAATCAAAGTTTATACCGCGATATATTTTATACCAAATGTAATACACACCTAAATAATAGGTCTAAAAACTTATCAGAAATTACTTGACTACGAACAATACACGAAAGGACATAAAACAAATACTAAAACTTCTTTCGAAATATTTTTGATTTACACGCAAATTTTGTTTGCAATCCTCTGTGACGATCGTCATAATATTAAACTGCTAGCTTCTCAAAATATATTCAACGTAATAGGTACAGTAAATGATGACATACTAGAAATTGAATTCATACAATCAATTTTTAGGCATAACATTATATATATAATGTAAATCATTGAAAAAATGATGTGGTAACAGAACTCCCAATCATAATGTATTAATTGCGTGAAAATTTTTGTGAAGATAATAGACTGCTGAATAGGTTCAATTAACAACATACCTAATACATTACTCAGCTTCCTCTTTTGTTATACAATGTATAAAAATATACGTGCAGCAGGTCACACCAGTAGCACCCAATGTCAGTGAAAACAAAGAAGAGGTAAACTACTTTGATACTTAGAAAACTTATGCCCTTCTTCGGGAAGAAAATAACAATTCAATACATAAATAAAACACTGGGCCTAGATTGTTCGGTGGCTGAGACGGGTGGGATATGAAATTCAGCCACATCTACGAGTTATATAGAGAATAGTTTTGAAAGCAGATCGGTAAGAAATGCATTCAAAACAACATTTCGTTGTATGCTCCAATAGAGAGGTAACGCTGGTTTTTACCAAAAGTTGTCAGATTTGTTCAAATTATACAGACTACAGATATTGTTTTATAGTTTAAATATGTTAAACAGATAAATATAAAGGTTTAAGTAACACTTTTAAATAATAACCAACTCTGTAGGAATTTTTTTATTTTTTTGAAAAAATGTCAAAAAATGACAATTTTTACCGAAAATTTCGATTTTTGGAGCAAAAGCGCAGACTCAAGCCATTTTTTTTCAGCGGTAAAATTTCAGGCAGTTGATGTACTAGTATAAAGGCAACTTTTGGCACCTACCCGTTTTTGATTTTTAAAAAATAATTTTTTTCGCTCCACCCTAATATACATTCTGAACAAATCTGTGGTGCAAATAATTTTTCTCATTGATTTACAGGACCACACAAAAGTATTCCATTACATTATTTGATATGCATTTTAATAGTATTAAACTATTTAATACTAACAATTAAACTATTTAATGCCTGTATGTCTGTCTAAACCGACCAGCGTAGCGGGCGAAGGCCGCTAGTATATATATAAATTTAAGTGTCTCACAAGATCATTTAATTCTTCTTGAGTAATTAGGTGTGGCTCTTCATTTATACCAGGAGAGTTGTTTATATCAGATGTAGAGGAAGTTTCAGTTTCATCAATTTCCATTACTACTGCTGCATAATCATATGATGTAAAATTTTTTGAGGGTTTTGGTATTTGTAAATCATCATTATGTAATACTGGTTGCATTGCCCAATCTGAGTTTAGGTACTTACTTTTATGTTTACTTCTTGCAGAGAATCTGTTAATTTTTGTAATACAAAAGTAGCAGTCAGTTATATGATCCTTCGGCTCGTGCCATTTCATAAGTATAGCAAAGGGCATACTCTTTCTTATACCTTTCACCCATGTCCAGAGGTTTGTAGCACATTGTGTATAACAAGAATGAGGTGCCCATTTCTTATCTTGTTCACCTACTTTACATCCAAAGTACATGTGATAGGCAGTCTTTATTAGCGGTGTGAAAGTTCATCAATGTTTTTTCAAAGTTAGCTCCCCTCACATATAACTAAAAGAACGGGTTCATTAATGCATCCTCTAGACATTTTACACGTATTTTAGAAGAAATAGAATAATTGTAATCAAAATTTAAGTAAAAAGTCTCACAGAAAAAAGAAATAGCAGTACACTCACCCTGAAAGACAAGTTTCAACTGTCACAGATTGGCGTTGAAGCCAAATACTATGGGGGCGACTAGCACTGTCTTTTCAAGGTCGCTAACATAAAATTTGTTAGGGAGACATCTGTTTCTTATCTTTTGCTGTATCATCTATTGTTGTAATAAGAAAAAGGAATGTTTGTGTGAATCAAATGCATGTAAGAGAATAATGTAATGTAATTATAATGCCTTTACAATGCCTACATACTTCGAAACATATGAATGAAATTTCTCAAAATTGGAGGTTGATAGAAAGTTTTTACAAACATATTCTTTTTCAGCAGCTTGAAATCATATAATATAAGTAACAAAACCCCAATGTACATAGAGAAACAGAAAATTTGTTTATCAGTGTTATTTTTACATAATGCAATCAAAAGTAATGATGCCTTGCATTTGCTCCCTGACCAAGGAAAGTAAAAGCAGAATTTATCAACAAAACAATGCATAATAGTATCTCTTTTTCTTTACTTATAAATATAATTTCCAGCATATGCTCCTGGTTTCTGAACAGTGAATTGTATGACGAAAAAACAGGAATGTCAAACATTGGGGTATTCCAAATTTTGGAATGAAAATATAAGAATTTAATGACTTTAATAATAGCTTTGTATTTTCATAAAAAAAACATATAGAATTAATAATAAATAAAAGGTAACAAACTATTTGAATGTAAAGAAAAAGTTACTCAAAAAAGAAAAAATTGATTTTGTTAAAAAGGATAACAATATCAAAAGCAAAAACTCCCCTTATCCCCTAGATATCTTACAATATAAAATACTAGACCCGTTCTTCCTCCTAAAATGATAATGTTATTTATGCACAGCCCCAAAAGATATCGCTAAACTGTTATACAATTTCTGTGTAATGGATTTATATTTTAGAATTTCAAAATTTATCTCAATACTCAGTTTATTTTCACAGGGTTCGCACAGACTCCTTGGACTCCTTAGAAACTACTTAGAAACAAAAACGTTCCCAAGTAGTACTTAGAACTACTTAGATAAACAAAATACTCCTTAGAAACTCCTTAAATTGTATTGCGGTTTTGCACGCAAGCGATATTGTTCCCGGAAAAAAAAAAAAAAAATGCGATTGTAAAATGCACGGTAAACCCTTTATGCACATCATTCATCAGAAGCACAGCAGTAATTTTTTGGGATCATACTAATAGCCACCAAAGTGATTTACTTTTCACGGCCATAAGGAAAAGAAAAGAATAATCCAGACACACCTCTAAGCTTCTAATTTCAAAAGGTGATTACACTATTTAATTCCTTCACAGTTAGATATACAACTTTAATTTCTTCTTCATAATACGATTCATCATCCTCAATTTTGCTGATAACGGTGGATTCAGGAGTGATTTTCGTCCGAAATTTCCGAAAATTTGACACTGGGTTATCAGTTTTGCATAGTTGCCTACTTATACGGTTTTGTGCACAGATAAAACCATCACGGATAAATGCAAATTTCGTGGAAGGATCTCCGAAAAAGCACACATTTCTTCAATATTTTTTGGAAAAATGACGATTTTTTCAATGTTTTTCTCAACGAGCTTTGTCAAAAGATTACTGAAAAACGTGAATTTCCTGTGCGAATTGCGGTTAATATCGCAGATAAAATGCTAATTTCGCCTGAAGACTGTGGGAAAACGTCAATTTAGTCTAAAGATTGCGGATATAATGTCGATTTCGTTAAAAGTTTCGGAAAAAACGCCTTTTTGGTTAAAAGATCGCGGGAAAAAATGCCGTTTTCCGTAAAAGATCGCTTACAAATATTTTGTCAAAAATTCATTGAAAAAAAATGCCAATTTCATCTAAAGATCATGGAAAAAACGCCGATTTTGTCAAAAGATTGCGGGGATGAAACACCGTTTTCGAGAAAAAATCGTGTAAAAATGCAAATTTTGTTGAAAAAAACATTGATTTCATAAAAAAGAAACACGGGAAAATGCCGATTTCGACAAAAGATCGCAATAATTCGCCGATTTTGCTAAAATATTGAACATAAATCGCTGATTTTGTCTGAAAATTGCAGATAACCCCCCTCCCCTCTCGCGGGGGGTGGGGGGGGGTTGACTCGCGGAATACCTGCGAAATCGGGGCTGTGGAAGTGCATGCCACATAAATAACCACAAAAGTGGCAAGTCCTTAAAATTTTTTGGACTCCTTGGATTTTTTCTTCTCAGCTCTGTATGAACCCTGTTTTCAGTTGCCACAAATACACTTGATATTACTAATTTTTCACCATAGATAAAAGCCCTTCCAAATTGCAGAAGTCAAACAAACACTTTTGTTTCAATAGATTTTTCATTGTTGGCAAGAAAATAGGTTCAATAAAAAACATACATAAATATTTAATGAGTTATAAACATGGTTGGTTATGTTTTGGTGTCAATTTTCTTAAATTTAGTTCAAAGCATTAACACCCTTTTGTGAAAGATCATTTGAATTTATTAGGGATGCACCGAATATTCGGTATCTATTCGGTATTCGGCCTATTTGGCCATGTTACCGAATATTCGGTTAGGCCGAATATTAAACTATTCGGTTGAGCCGAATATGAAACTATTTGGCCTGCCGAATATCAAAGTATTTGGCCGAATCCAATACTTAATAAAACATTTTCGCTATTTCTACTTTTAACTGTCAATTTTTTAATTTATATTTAAAATAATTAGAAACAAAATCATTTTTAAATAAAATAGAATGTTTTTACATTATTTATTTGCTGTCTGTAAAGTATAACTTAAGAAAATTAACCATGAAAAGGATTAGAATGGTGATTTATTAGGATTCTCCTAAGGAATAAATTACGTGCTGATACAAGTTTCTAAATTTTATTTAGTAAATAATCTGTTTTTTGCTTTTCCCCAAATAAAAGTCCTTTATAAGAAAAAACCTTTTGAGATAGTAATAGCTATCAAGGCAGACAATTTTTGTTCATGAAACCATAATCAACTTATTGAGTCATAAGTACATTGTATTTCATTTCACTCTAGGTCATAACTTGTGTGTTCGTTTATTACATTAACAATAAATTAGATAACATATTTTCAACTCGCATGCTCTTATTTCTGTAAAATATGATATGATGGGAAGGGTGGAAAATACCACCATTCATAAGAAAAGAACTATGAGCCAAACATACTTTTATTCAGAATTAAGTTGAAAGTATTTGTACTTTATATTGAAAAAAAATCTGCCTTGAGTTATTTTAAAAGGACAATTATCAGACTGTAAAATTTTTCTTCAGCCATTTTTTCATTATTTGATTTTAAAATGCTTGTTTTGATTCGTAGAAAATTTTTTTTTAACTTTCATAATTGTGCTTCTTAAATAACTCAAGGCAGATTTTTTTCAATACTAAATGTTCTTATAAAAAGCACATGTTTATCAAAATGTAAGTTTCTTTTATTAAATATTATGTAAAACTGTTTTAAAAAGTAACATTTTAGTACCTTTAAATTTTGAAATATAAAAAGTATTTGGAAAGCCAAATATTCGGTATTCAGTTCACCTGTCTGCCGAATATTCGGCATTCGGTATTCGGCCAAAATCGCTATTCGGTGCATCCCTAGAATTTATTACAAAATGCAGTACTTTAAATCATTTCATAGTTTCTGAACAAAAACATCTGCTAATTATGTATATATTTATAAATAAATTAGAATTTAGGAAGATATTAAGAAGTATTCCATCTGAATTTGAAAATTGCTTTACCAGGAGGTTTTTCAAAGAAAAAATAAAGAATTGAATTTTCTTTTCTTTGTATTTTTTTAACCATTAAAGTATCTAGACTTTGTCCTGATTTTTTTTTTTTTTTTCTTGTTTCAATTAATATTTTTGTTATCCAGTTTAACAGACCAGTATGCTGACTGACAACATACAATTAAAATACTTTCAACCCATTTTTCTTGAAATAAGCATTTTTTGTATTTTCTCATGCAAAGTTTTCAAGCTATCGATATTTTCAAATTAAACTAGAATTTTTTTATTGGATAAAATCTTTAAAGTTCTCAAATGTTTCATAATTTCGAATTTGAAAATGAAAAATAAGTATCACTAATTGATCTCAAACTTCAAAAATGGAAAATTGGATTTATTTTATCAATTTTAGGTTTGACTTTCAACTAACTATGTTTGAATGTTTGTTTCTAATAATTAACAAAAACACAATCACATACACCAATTTATTGAGCATGCTTTTCTTTGTGTAACTTGAAAGAATTTAGAAAATGTATACGCACTTCAGATGAAAATATGAAAATTAATTACTAAACCTTTTTTCCCCTTCATGCATTATTAATACCAAAAAAGAAAAAGCAAAAATGTCGTATATCAAGCCATATCTGTAGAAATTCTGAATAAATTTTCTTAAAAGTATTTCAAATATAAGTTCAGTTTGATATCTTTTAGGTAGAGTTTGTAAATATCATGATGTTTTTGAAAATATAAAAAGATCTGATATTTTAATATATATCTGACATTTTTGTTATATACCCAATATTTTCAAAATAGCCAAGTTACCTTTGATAGTAAATGTGTTGTAGCATAATATAAATTAGAAACTAAAATATATTGCACTTAACACGAAAACTTCATCAACGATTATTCTAAAAATTAATTTTTCTTTTTTTCCCCCCTTTCTTCTTTTTTTTTTTATTTTTATTTATTTATTTATTTTTTTTTTTTGTTTTTTTAACTTGACACAAAATAAAAACTAACTATATGATTTAGTTTAGAGTATAAAAAAAATTAGAAATTTATAAAACAATTTTAAATACAGAATAGTTTTCTTTAATTAAAAAATTATTTAAAAAAAGCTTTTCTTATTTTATATTTTATAATATATTGTACAGTTTAAATTCTACTGAACTAAAACCAGAAAAGATTATTTTCTAATAAAACTGTGTGTAAACTGATTATTTAAATTAGACAGTTTATATTTAAATGACTGTTCTGAATTAATTATGTTTCTATCTTTAAAAATAAAATCTTCAAGTCTAAAGATTGTAAAAGATATTTGCTTTCTTTTTTGTCTAAAAAAAGGTCACTACCACAGATAGTTCTGTGTCTACATTATGACACAGACATTATCAGTTGAAATTTTTGTTTACACTTGTTTAGACCAAAAATATCTTGCACAGTAAATATCAAATGTAGAAAATGTCAAATATCCTGATATTTTGAAAATAAATTAAAAATACTGAAAATATCAAAAATTTTGATATTTTGAAAATAAATATCAGATATATATGAACAAACCCTGCCTTTAGCAGTGTATGAAAATGGGAAAAAGCAAAATAAAAGACCTTCAATAATTGTAAAGATAATGCTTAGCAATTAATGATTGACTTGTGTGACATATGAAGATTTAAAAGAAATAATGATTATAAACATTTCTTTTCTTGGGTTTCAGCATGAAACTGATTATGATTTTTATTTTTAGAACTAGATCAGCTGACAGGCATAGCAGCCATATTAAGGTTTCCAATGGATATTGAAGACAATGATGATTCTGATACAGAACAGTGATATTTTAAGTTACTAGACCAATTTTAAAATCCAACTGAAAGACAGATTAAATTATAACAGCACAATCTGTAATTATTTATTGACTTGTACATACAACTTGTATAAATAAAATTTATGACCTGTTCTGAAAGAAGTGCTTGAGTGTGACACTGTACAGTAGAATCTTCTTGTAACGAATTTTCAGTGTAACAAGTGTAATTTGAATTGCTAAAAAAATTGCAAAGCTTTGTCATTATATGTAAAAAATTTTGTCCAGATCATAATTTATCATTAAGGTCAAAACCACCTGCTTCAAATTTTTCTAATCATCTTCTACATATTCTATTTGAATCTGCATCTCCACTAAATCCTTTCTCTAAGTTGATACATGCTCCTGTACCATTTCATCCTTGTTGGAATTAGTACAAAATGGTATAGGCCATAAATGAACTTTAGGAAGTAGCCATTTTTACATGATTATGTCTTCCTTAATGTGAGAGCACCAGGAAATTTTACATAAGTTGTATAAAAAATTTTGAAACCAGAAAAAATACTTAAAATTTAAAGTTTTGTTGTTTAACTTATTTCTGTATAACTTGTATTTAAGTTTTAAAATTTTCTGATTAAAATAGACAACTAGTCCAGTGATCCATGTTGAATTGACACCTGCTTTGTGTTCTAGTGTTAATGACATGAGATATTTTTGTTTCAGTTAATTTAGAAAAACAAACATGTATAAATGCAATAATAAATAAAGACAACCATGTTTCAAATGAACACAGCATGTGTGTTGAAACTTGAAATAACATTATCGGACAAAACTTTTCAAACTATCTGATATTTATGAAACAATGGCAGGATCACTGAGACTACTCAGAAAAGAGTAGATATACCTATGATCTGGTTCCAGTGGTATCTTTAGATCTTCTCCTGCTCACTCCATTCACTACAGCTTTTCTTACCCGTCATGGTCCCTTTGAGGCATACCTCTTCAAATTCAAAAGAGTCTTTTCTCCTCTGTGTGAGTGTGGTGATGTTGCCGATGCCTCTCACTATTTCTGTAATTGCCCCTTCAAAATTGCATTATACACAAGCCCCTCCAACTAAGGATTAAATGAGAATTTTTCCAAAACAAACCTGATGTTGGAGACCCTATTGCTTTTCAATTTTAATATTTTTATGCATTTTTTGACCAATGTACTTAAGATAATTTAATATGAATTTATTAACTTTTTAGTTTCATTATTATCCTTGTATAGTTTTATATTTCCTCTTGCCATTAAAAATACCCAGTGTACTGTGCATGAAATTTTTAAAAAGTGACACAGAATAACTTTCTTTAATAAAATAATATATTTTACAAATATATTATTATACAAATATATTATTTACAAATATATTATTTACAAATATATTACAAATATATAATATATCAAACATCTAGATTATTTTGAATTGTGTTATTGGCACAAACTTTGTGCCTCGTCAACCAAGATTCAGCTATCCATATGAATGAGAATAAGAGGGAAACCAGTCCTAAAAACTGAAACATCAAGACATGGTATCTCTGAAAACACCTGGAATGTAAAAACGAAACTTATTTCATATCAGATCATGAGAGATATTTTATGCAAAGTGATTAGCAACAATAATAATAAAACAAATTTAACAAAATAATTTAACAAATTACAACGACCATTCGGAAAATGATATTTTCAAAGACTAAAATTTTAAAGACTTATAAATAAATTTTATATTAAAAAAATAATAATAAACATTTTTAGGATTATCAAAACGTGGCCTATTTAATAGCAGACTCCTATTATGCACGCCATGGATTAAACATTAATATTCCTGAACCAAGCATAAAAAAATTTTAAATTGAATTTCAGTTGTACAATTTTCAGTACTACGAATTTTTAAACTTCTAAACATTTTTAATTTTTGCACCATTGTATAGGGGAAAAAATACACTTCCAAATATTTATTTGAAAGTTGTATCTCTTTTTTTTGGGGAGGGGGGGTCAACAAAAGTATTCCATTTCTGGACATTAAACATGGATCATTCAGAAATTAATAAAATCCAGACATCATAAGATTTCAGATATCTCTATCAGGGGTGTGCAAAGAGAAAACTGCACCCAGAGCAAAGCTTCAATTTGGCTCCCTCAAAATTTCCACGCCCGGGGCTACTGCCCTTTCCACCCCCCCCCCCCTTTTTTTTTTTTTTGTACGGCACTGATTTCTGTTCTCGACCGACAGAAACAACCATTTTCCAATCGATTAATAAAGGTTGGACAAACTTTAATATGTGATAGTTCTATGAAAGACAATTTTTCTATAGGAAATTAGGGATCCACTTATTGAATAAAAATTAAAGCTTTATTATTTTAATTTTGCACTTTTTATGTTAAAAAGATTTTGTCTTTTTCACGGCCAATTTAGCCTATTTTAGCAAGTGTTGTTTAATCTACAGTTAATACCATTGCTCATATAATATTTTAACCATTTTGAATATTTAACCATATATATCACTCGCGGACGACTAACAAAATTTGAATTTAAAATTGCATTTGAATTAAATTTATAATTAAGTTATAAACATATTAAAATGATGTGTTGATATCAGAAAAACATGCGTGTCCATAATTTTTATAATTCTAGCCTATTTGGAAGTGAGTGTAAATTAGATTACAAAATTCTGATCTTTATATATGAACATATGAACCAAATTAAGGGACGACAATATAATAATATTTTTAAAATTTAATTATAAAATTAAAAATTTAATTTTAAAGAATTTTTGTAAGGCCTGCCATCGGTGATAAATTGCCAAATATTCTTTATAGTTACAATTCTACACGAATTACAATTACAATGGATTTAATCCTTTCGGGTCCGATGTATTACATGTCTTTTCATTGAGTATTATTTTGCTTACTTAGTTACTTTCTACTTATAGAAATCATAGTACCAAATTTACTCGTGTATACCTCACACACATGTATAACGCACATCCTATACTTTGCAAGAATTTTTTTTTTTTTTTTTTAAATCTCATACATAACCTGCACCATAAATTTGATATGCTAATGAAGAATGACCAAATGAATTTCAATAAAAAAAGTTGAAACAAAAATTTCATCAGGCCAGAAAACGAGACTTTAGACTTCGGTAGTAAGTGAATGACGGGAAGTAGGAGTCAGTGATGGTAATGAGAAGTACTAATTAGCGTTTAAATAATGTTGTTAGCTCTGTTGTATAAAAAAAAAAAAAAAAAAAACTGCAAGGAGTGAAATAAAGATGCAATAATACTTCAATTAAGTAATATTTTCAGAATTTTATGTCTTCTTTGAATAACTTCTTGTTCCATATGTATATCATGTCATTACATCCAACAGTAAAAAAATATTCCATGTATAACACGCACCTAGGAGTTTTGCTCTAATTTTTTGAAAAAAAAGTGCGAGTTATGCACAAGTAAATACAGTATATGGCTATGCCTTTCTTATTAGGACTTTATTTAAGGTATCACACTTAGTAATAACAATAAGTAATTTATGTATTTCTCTTTGCACCATTATCGATTTTTTTTTTTTTTTTTTTTTTTTTTTTTTTTTTTTAAACAGATATTTTAGTTTTTAAATTTAAAATATAGGTTACTTTTCTAAACAAATTGTGTGTAATAAAACGAAAAAAAAAAATTAGAAAGTTGTAATATCTTCTCAAAACTTGTTATAATACGTTACTTCTGAAATGCCTTTAAAAACTTTTTCTTACAACTTACAAGGAAGGTCTCCACAATAGGCATACTTGGATTTTTTTTGAAAAAAAAAATACTAATTAAACTACTCATATATCTAATAAAGGATCAGTGAAAATTAGCGGTTGAATTGCAGTCAAAAACATGTAAAAAAATAAAATACTTTTGAATTTTTGGTGCGAAAAGACGAAAGCGTCACACAATTTGGCGAGCAGCACTTTCCCCCGCCAAAAGCAAACGATTTGAATGCAACTGGAAACTTTTGAATTTTTAGAATCTGTATAAATGGTATATTGAACATGAAACTTTTTTCCTTCAAAATGCATTTGACATTAAAAAAAAAAAAAAAAAAATTTTAGAAATTGCGTTTCATCGCCAACCGATGATACATTGCCAAATAACGAAATTTTCATTATTTTTTAAGCACAGGGTACGGAGGTTCCACCGAAATTTTTTTTATAAATGTATATATTCTCATGAGAAGAACATTTAGTAATTTTTTCAGATTTTTTTTAGCATACCCGTATGGAGACCTTCCTTGTTAGTCTATTATCATATAAATATGAATTGAATAGTAAACAAAATAAATTGGTTAGATTTCAAACAACGTGATTATCTTTATGCAACATATATTACACTTATGCTTATATTACAATGTGATTAAAACTTTATTAAGTCATTTGGACAGCTTACCAGTAACGTTATTAAAATAAAAGTAATTTTGTTGTCAAAATTGAAAAAAAATCGGACACCAAACAGTTAATAATGCGCAAAATCACATTCACTAAAAAAAGACGAACGAGCTATGAATCTACAACAACAAAATATATTAAACACCATAAAATAGAAAATATAAATAAAAAAAGAGTATTATCTATATTTTTAAAGCGCTTTAATTAATCAATAGTTTCCTAGTACTTAACTTGTGATTATGTGCTGAAGAATCAATTTAGAAATCCTAAAATAATGCTTTTTTTTTCTCCCTTGTCCTCTATCTTAAAGAAATAGGGAATATATATATTTCTAAATAAATTCACTTTTTCGCGCTTTTTATCAAACGTTTTGCGTTATTGCTTTTTATCAAGCAATGCGGTGTATTTCCCATAATCGAATTTACTGACCATGCCAAACTAATGTCTTCTAACGAAAAGTTTTGAATTACAATCATGAAAGCATATATAACATAAAAACTAGTTATACTTCAATACTTAATAACACACAGTTTGAAACTGAACACACATTTTCGTTATTAACTTTGCAGTTCCTCTGAGATAATTAATTGAAATATCTATAAAACTACGGAGTTTTGCCATCTCCCATCCAGACAACCCCAGATTCTGTGCACACTAATTCCACTGGCTTTAAAAAGATTGAATTATAGTTAAAAATAAATAAATAAAATAGTGGGAATCTCGTTTTCTTTTGATTGGAGATTTTTAAGACAAAATCATCTACTGTTTAGAAATATGTATGTTTTCGTCTTTGATTAAAAAACAAAAACTTTAAAAGTAATCTAATGTAAAATGAATCAAGTAAACAGCATCTTTGTTTCTTGGTATTTTTTAACAACTCTATAAGGGAATTTTTTAAAAGACATTTGAAATGCATCGTTTACATTTGATGTAATTTTCACCAAAGTTTTCTTTTCTTTTTTTTCTTTTAATATTCCCTTGAATATACATATATATATATATATATATTTTTTTTTTTTTTTAGAAAGAAAATACTATTTACGATGTCAGAAAATAACAACAATAGTTAAAAAGATTATTTCAAAAATCAAATGTCTTATGCAAATATACTTTTAAACTGTTTCGCATAGAAAATAAAAATGCATAAAGGAATGCAATTTTCACCTTGTTTCAAACACGAAATATATATTATGAACTTTAAAATATTCAGTTTTACTTAAATTCGATTAAAATAATCATATAGAGATGTTAATAGGTAATTTTTTTTAAATATCTTAGTACTTTCAATATCTGTGTTGCATAGTTGTACTTTGTCATTTCAAATAAGATGTAATTTCTTCTTGTTATTGCTTTCAACGCGTATTGATGAATTTATTCTTTCCAGGTTTTTTTTCTCTCTGTAATATTCTTGTGAAAATACTTTTGTTGCTAAATGAGGTTGGCAACAATAATTTAATTTTTTTAAAAATAATATGAAATGTCTCATGTAAATATATTTTTAAACTGTTGTATCATTTGAAATCCGATGTAATTTTTAACCAAAGTTTTCTTTCTTTGGCCATTTTAAATATGATGTAAATACCTCCATTTAAGATTTTTATTGCATAATAATGAATTTATTTTCAAAAATATATCAAATATAAAATCAAAAATATATCAAAATATTTCCAGGGTTCGTACAGACTCCTTAAAAACTATTTACAAATGAAAACGTTCCCAAGTAGTACTTAGAACTACTTAGATAAACAAAATACTCCTTAGAAACTCTTTAAATTATACTGCGGTTTTGCACGTGAGCAATATTGCTCCCGGGGAAAAAAAAATTGAGATTGTAAAGCACACAGTAAACCCTTTATGCACGTTATTCATCAGAAGCACAGCAGTGACTGGTTGGGGTCATACTAATAGCCACCAAAGTGATTTACTTTTCACGGCCATAAGGGAAAGAAAAGTGAAAAGAATCATCTATACTTGGGGAACGAAGACGTTGAGAGTACAGTTTATACTGTGAGTGTTATGCTTCCGCGACAAGGAAAAGTGCGTTGACTATTTCAATAAAATCTCCCTCGGTATCTGTTTTTTCTTCAAAATTTTAATGCGAAAACGATTTATTGACTAAATGCAACTGATTTAAGTTAAAATTTGTCAGTATTACGACTCGTACATATAAAATTTATATAAAAATGTATTTATTCGCTTTGGCGAAATTTTAGCGGTAATAAACATGTGTTGTACAAAAATTGCAAACCTTTTTCAAATAACGACACCACGCGTCTCCCCCAATTTCCGGTCAGTTAAGAGATAATTACCTGAAGAATGGAGTTTTTAATCTGCAATATATTGTTTTTATTTTTGAAACTTTCTAAAATACAGAAACAATATTTGTAGATTTGAACTTATCGGAAAAATTTACCTTAAATGCATACCAAATACGACAATAAAATATTAAAGCAAAATAAAATAAATAAAAAGGTTTCTATTTAAGTGATGAGTTTAAGGATCGAGAGAAACAGGTTTTTAAGGCTGACACTGAATCCTAATTTTGGTGATCTTTCTATTTTCGGCCGAAAACAAAAACGAATGTAAAAAATTTATAGAGTAAGACATACATAAATATGCATAATTATTAATTAATTATACGTATTTATTAAATATGCATAGTTATTAATTAATAAGTAATAATATATATATGTATTTAAATATACATAATTAATTTTAATTAAACGTATTTATTTAGTTAGTATAATTATTAATTAACTATACATATTTATTAACTATACATAATTATTAATTAATTATAGATATTTATTAAATATATACAATTGTTAATTAATTATTTGTGTGACTTAAGTTGACTCGCTATGTCTTAAATCCAACACTTTTTATTTTCATAATATAATTACGTAATTAATTCATTCACGACATAGAAATATTTTCTATTATACGAATTTCATTAAATTTATAATTCCCACTCACGTCTTGAGTCAATGATGACTGATAAATTGTAAACAATGAAGTTTATAGCAATAAATAGTCTCATTTGAGCTGCTACAGCTCAGATCGATGAGAAATGTTGAAAATATTTGAAGAAACGAGATTTTTGAAATAAAAAAGTTTTAACGTGAACATGGGATTGAATAATAAATAAAGAAAAAATATTAATTATAAAAAATAATCTGAAAAGTTTATTTTACATATTTTTATAGTGTGTACATTCTATAATTTGTTTCCTTTTAGATTTGTTTTCCTTTTTACATTCAATATTTTTAAATGTATCCTCAACGGGATTTTAGTAGGATAGCTTTCCCTATCGAAAATGAAATTATTGTTTATTTGTCTTACCTTTCTTTCTTTTTATTTTATTTTTTATCCTTTTAATGCCAGTAGAAATTCACGTTTTAATATTTATTTTATTATTTTTTTCATTATTATTATTATTGTTATTAGTTTTTTGTACTTTAAATTTTGAAGTTGCTTTTTTTATTGGCACGTTTTTAAAAATTTCCTGCGCGGATGTTTTGACTAATTATAAAATAAAAAGTTTATCTTATGTCCTCTTTACAGTCTCCTTTATATAAATAAATAAAAAAAAAAAGGTGATCAAGTCTGCAAACCACAATCATACCCGTTCTAAAATCTTTTTGTTTTAATACTCATTCTCATCGCAATTTTAAAAAATATGAATAGATTTTATATAAAATACAAATGTGAATTCGTGTGTTTCTTCAAAATTGCACATTGAGCAATGTTAGATACCTGGTACACATTACATACATATAACTTTAAACCTGATTATTAACAACACATTTATCAAAGAAAGAATTGTGATTCCTTTACAAAATAATTTTAAAAATATATAGGTGATGTTAAATTGTAATAATGTTTATTTTTAACTTTCGAAATATCTTAATTCTAAGCATTATTTTTTAAGATGAAAAGTTCGTGGAAAATATGTATGTTATTCTAATTTAAATAATGTGCTTTGATAATAAATTGTCAGTAACCAATTATATTTAATCTTTCAATTAAACGACAAGAAAAAAATCTTTGAAATAAGATTTTACAAACTCAATTAAAAAATAATATTATGTTGCCAAAATGAGTGCTAAAACGCCAGATATTGCTATCATGTTAGGTCACGGTAAAGCCAAGACGCCAAGCCAACGGAGTAAAAAGTCTGTATAGGCTTTTACATACTTGCAACTTCAACGTTCCTCAACTATAGACATCTCTAAGCTTCTAATTTCAAAAAGTGATTACACTGTTTAATTCCTTCATAGCTAGATAGATATACAACTTTGATTTTTTCTTCTTAATATGATTCATCATCCTTAATTTTGCTGATAACGGTGGATTCAGGGGTGATTCTCATCAGAAAATTTAAGGCATCCTCTTCCAAAAATTTGAAATTGGGTTATCAGTTTCGCATAGTTGCCAACTGGTACTGTTTTGTGTGCGGAAAAAACAATCGCGGAGAAATGCAAATTTTGTGAAAGGATCGCCGAAAAAGCACACATTTTGTCAATATTTTGTGGAAAAATGACAATTTCGTCAATGATTTTGTCAAAAGATCGCTGAAAAATGCGAATTTCCCATGCGGATCGCGGTTAAAATGGCAATTTCACCAAATATTGCAGATCAGGGTTGGTAAAAAACCCAAAATCCATGGTTTTTTTTGGTTTAAACCGGGTTTTTTTAAAAAATATGATTTCCTATTACATATACATGCATATTTATCAATAAAAATAAATATTTTTGAATATATAAGTAATAACTTGGTTTAAAAGTAATTCTAATCAATGTAACAATTTAATATACAATTAGTTATGTAGAAAATGGAAATCATTTAAATATTAAACATTTTTAGAAAAAGCTATGTTTTTTTTTTTTCTGAAATAAAATGTTTTACATAATGAAACATTGACACCTTGAAAATCCTAGTATACAATCTTTTAATTATTAGCACTATAAATGATGAAGAATATAAATATGATGCAGTTTCATATATATTATTTTCGCAAGGCTATTCAAAATAATTTCTTTAAAATACTTGTTATATGAGATGTCTGATTTTTCTGTTAGAAGAGTACATGAATAATCTTTTATTGAAAATAAAGCTTTTTATAAAGAAATTTCGGAATGATTTGAATTTAGCAGTAGAGTCTACACACTTTAAGAAGTATTGTGTATTGCTATTTGACATTTCTCCTCTTAAACTACCAGGTTAAAAAAGAAAAAAAAAGACGACAAACAAAATTCTTAAAATAAACAAAAATACCTATTTAATAACTTTTTAGACTATTGAAAACATTAATCTTAAAATATAAAGCAGCTTTATAAATACTGTCTTCCACTAAAGCATTTAAATAGCCATCAGACTACATGCTATATTTTAAGGTTTAGTACTTTTAAATGTCTAAACAAAAAATTACTTTTTTAGGCATTTTTATGAGACTTACTTTCTATTATGCCTCAAGCAAACCTTGCCTTGTCCCTTTCTCCCCAATTTTCTCAGCTGATCTAAGTTGGTTATGTAATAGAAGATTTAAATATATCTTATTGCATATTTTAATTAAATGTAAACAGGTGCTTTCTCAGCACTAAATTTTTCAATGTCTTCTTATTTGACTTTATATCTTGAGCTTTTTTTATTATTATTATTCTTAAAGATAATCCCCCCAATCAAGAAAATTTTCTTTTAGAGTTTGATTGAAATCTTAAAGGTCATTTTATGTTATTAACTGTAAATCTGTGTTTCTCAAAGGAAAACATTTTTTTTTTCTAAATATTACATATTTTTAATCCATTTTCTCTTTTCCAACATAACATAATTTGTTTTCTTTATAGCTTCACATATGTTCATCATTGCATGAAATTTGCATTCTACATCTATATTAACATGGCCTAGACTAGACTCACTATGTCACATGGTGACTGCTGAGATAAGACTTAAAAATAGAAATTACTTGCATGCGATAATTTAGTACACCTAAATTACAAAAATGAGAAAATATTATATAGATTTGTTCTAAAAAACCAATTGATTTAAATTATGCCAACCCAATTAGTAACATAATAAAATCATAATACAAAATCCCCATTCCCAATGTGAGAATGCAAGAAAAACAAAGGCTTAACCAATGAACACAGGACAAAAATCTGCCAGTTATTTATTAGCATACATAACAAAAAGAAATCAATGGAGAAAATTACTTAAGAATGTCATATTCGAGGCTTTGAGGAATGATCAAATCCTTAGTAAATCTTAACTAATCAAACAATTTAAATAAAAAAAGTGCTTTTTTAACTCAATTTTGCCCTTCTGGCTATGAATGTTTTACAATTAATGTTATATACTAGCGAGCTGTGCCCGCTAGCTGGGCCACTTTTTCCAAACGAACCTCGATATTAAGCAATATATAATAAACAAAAAAATTCATTTAATAAGAAAGTCTTGGTGTTCGAATCCTGAGCACAAAAAAAGTAAATTAAAGAGCTATGGTTGTTATGTGCCCATTATCCCGTTAAAATATGTGATTTCGCACAGTGGGCGGTATGCGCCCATCGTGCGAAGCCGGCCCACCGGCGCTACGCGCCATGGTCGCCATTGTCCCGTTAAAAATATTTGGTTTTGCACGGTTGGCGCTGCGCGTCCATAATATATTTTCTCGTATTTTTTGGATCATCAGAAGCAGACTTTTACGCAGATTCTGAATATGTAATCAGGTTTTTTCTACTTTAAAAACTGCCTGCATGATGGTTTAAGAAAAAACGTGCAAAAAAAGTTTGTTTATTAAAAACTGCAAAAGACTGCTATTAAAAAAAAATAAGTAATTTCATTAATATCACAAAGAACATAACTAACAAATAATTTTGGCAGCTCGTTTTCCGTTTGTACTAACAGAAATTAGTATTAATCGTGTAAATCTTAGGTTACACAATATTCGTGTTTGCTACCAAAAAGAAAAAGTATGAAAATGAGCTATAACAATTAATACTCACATACAGAATAAATATATGAATAGCCAGTTACATCCGAGATCCTCAAAATATTAATTAGCAACAGTATTACCTCTTAGTGAACATATCTTGCTGTGCTTAAATAGTTGTACTTATTATATTAATTAAACAGTGTTTGATATTTTTTACCAATTACTTCTTTTTCTCTTATACATTCTTTGACAAATTGACGGGAGAAAAATAGGTTTTCGGCTGCTGCTTCTTTTAGCCAAAGGGGGAAAGTTCCTGTTCTTCACCGCAAGGTAGCGCAGTGTTCTGCCTCAGAGCTCCGTTTGTGACCTGTTTGGGAAATAAGACGTTTTCCGTTCCGGTTCCCGACCGGTTTTTAATTCATAACTTTTTTAATTTTGGTCCCACGGTCTCGAAAATGCCCGAAATGACTTTCCCGGAATTTTTTGAATCGAAAGACACCTCTCGTGACTTCCAACTCGCCCGCGTTGCGAACTGTTATCGGCTTCAAGCAGACAGACAGACAGAGGCGCACGGATTTTATTAGTATAGATATATAAATTTTAACCTTAAAAAAAGGTAGAAATAAAACTAACTTTTTTCTAACCAGCTAATTTTTAAAAAATTGGTTATTCTGCCATGTAGACTTATAGTTTATATGAAAAGCTGGGTTGATTAAAAATATTTGTCATTTTAGAAATTTATCAATTCATCAGTTTTCTACAACTTAGCTTGTAGCTTCTTGATAATTTGGATTTTGCATTTTTCAATGTGTAAAATAAAATAAAAAAACCACATAAAAAAAAAAGTTTTTTTTTTTTTTTTTTTTTTTTAACCATAGGTTTAAACCACGGTTTAAACCAACTTGGTTTAAACCAAACAACCCTGTTGCGGATAAAACGCTAATTTCTTTAAAAGATCGCGGGAAAAAAACACCGTTTTCGATAAAAGATTGCTTACAAATATTTTGTCAAAAGATCATTGGAAAAAAAACGCCGATTTCATCAGAAGATCACAGAAAAAAGGCCGATTTCGTCAAAAGATCATGGGGTAAAACGCCGTTTTCAAGAAAAGATCGTGTAAAAATGCAAATTTTGTCTAAAAATCGTCAAAAAAACATCAATTTCATAAAGGGAAAACGCCGATTTTGTCAATAGATCGCAGAAAAACGAGAAGATTTTCGTTCAGTGTATATCCGCCAATTTGGATATTTTTTTCGCCAAAGATTGGCGAAGACTGAGGGGTTTTGAGTGGTGTCGCCATCTAGCGTTTTTAATGACAAAAAGTATGCTTTTGGTTGTTGAGTTTGTTTTTTACCGTAATATAAGCATGAGTCCTGGCACTTAGGAATGAAAATAAAAAAAGCCTTTGCACGACTTTAATTTATTTTCATTAAAAAGTTTAGAGACATAAGCAAACATTATGGAAAAAAACAAAGTGGGAAATAAAATACATACTGTTTTGCCAATAAAAATGGGTCCGACGAAAGGATTTGAACAATAAAAAGTTTAACCAATTTTTAAAATGATGTCCTTTCTTCACAGCTGAAAAATAAAAAAATGAAAGAAAGAAAGAAAAATTAATTTTATATGGTCAATAAAAACTTGACTTCTTCAGAAATTATTATTATTATTTTTTTTTTTTTTTTTACCGATACAGTTTAAAATCAGAAGTAAATATATATATATATATATACATATTTTTTTTTTTTTTTTTTCTAAAAAAAGAACATAGTTTCAAAATAGGTGTGCTTCAAATTTACGAGTTATGCTAAAACAAGATAATAATTTAAGAAATTTGTACAACCTTAAAATTTTTAAATTATGTTAAAGCTAAAAAATTACACATAAATTTTGAAGTAACGATATTTTGATTTTAAAATATTAAAACTCTAAGCAGGCGAAAAGAAAGAAAATAAAGAGATTCTACTATGATAAAAATAATAAATATATTTTTCTTTTTTTAAGTATAATTTAAAATTCTAAATTGAGATTTTTAATCGTTATTAAAGAAGTGACTATTTTTTTAAAGCATAATTGCATTAAAAAAAAGTACTGTCAAAAGTTACTTGACTCATGTGCTAGACAAATTAAAAAGTTTAATTAATACTAAGAAAATTAAATTAAATAGAGTTAAATATAAACTAGTAATGTAAAACGCCAGATTTAAAATTACATAAAAACAATAAAAATGTTTATTAAAAGAATATATGTACTGATATACCTACAGTCGATCATGACGCACTAGAACTGATTGTTAAATTTCAAAAGGGAATTTTTCCGGGATGGGGAAAAATTATCATCAACGCTCTGTATTTCAGGTATTTCTTTTGGCGTTTTTATCGCTTCTTTGGCTAAATTATTTTTCCCTCTCGGTTCTAGTATTATTTTTTGATAAATCAAAGAACCGTTTTCTGCCCCCCCCCCCAGGGCCGTAGCTAAGGGGGCTCTATGGGCGGCTCAGCCCCCCTAAAATATTTTAAGCCCTCCCTCCCACCCCCCTGGAAATGATTCCAAGGTCACTAAACGAATTTCTATTCTGAAAATTCAAATCAAATTCTGTTCAAAAATCTTATTTAGTTTTGTGACCCTTTCACAGTTTTGCAGAATTACTAGATTTTATCTAAAATAAGTAATTCAATCCTCCATCAACCTATTTGTACATATGAAGCCAACATGATGTTTAATTTTGCACCAGTTATACACACAAAATTTTCAGCATCCTACGCTTTTCTTAGCATAAAAAGAAGTTATTACAACAGTTTAATCAGAAACATAGTACCTACAATGTGAATATGCATTAATTTATCTTTCTGCGTCAGGGAAAGAGAGAGAAAAAAAATATGACCCCCCCCACCTACAATCTCTTGAGCCCTCCCTCTCTATTGATCTCTTCTAGCTACGGCCCTGCCCCCCCCCCCTCTCCCATCCCTGGAGTAGATAATCGGCCGACACAAAATAAAAATAATAATAATAAACCCTCCTTCACCTCCTTCTTAGTCCTTTCTCCCTCATTTTCAATGTATGCAGTGGCGTAGCCTGGATGGGTGACACCAGCGGCGGATGTAAATGGTGTCACTCTCCCCCTCCCCCCCCAATCCGTCATATTTTTTCAATCACAATTCTACATTATTATAACAAATGACCATATCATTCTTTATTTGCCTTTCATCCACCTGCATTTAAAACAAGTTGGAAATTGCACGTGAACGTAGCAAATGAGGTGCGTTCGTACGATAACGAATTTTTAAAAATATTTAGATCTTGCTGATATAGTAGAGCGTACTTCGGATACAGTATAGTAGTCGAAATCTTTGTGTTTCTGTAAATATGCAGAAAGTAATTTTTATTACACCTCAGAAACGTATATCTTATTCATAAAACGTGAAATAGTTGAATATAATTAAAACACGCCCCAAACAATGTTTCCCCGTATAGCATTATGTAGTGGAATACTTTTGTAATACCCTGTAATTTAATAATAAAAATTCTTTGCATCACAGATTGTACAGAATGCATATTTTAGTATATATTTCATAGATTCATGCCAATTTTATTATGTTCGAATGAGTGTAACATCATAAAAATGCATTTGAATCTTTTTTCCCATTGACCGTAATGTAATGGAATACCTTTGATTGCCCTGTAAATGATCTATGCATCCGACTTTCATAACATTTGAAATAACTCGATAAAATTACGTAATAATTATATGTTTTAAATTTCAAACGATTAAAATGCATTTGAAACTTTTTTCCCCATTGACCGTAATGTAACGGAATCCTTTTGATTTTCCCTGTAACTGATTTATCCATCCGATTTTCATAAAATTTGAAATGACTCGACAAAATCATGTTATAATTATGTATTTTAAATTTCAAACGATTCGGTTGGGTAGTTTTTGCGTTGTTATATGCGGACGGACAGACAGACTGAGCGACAACAATAGGTGCTACGTATTTACATAATTACGAACGCACCTAAAAAACAGGAGCGATTTATCACTTATTTCATAGTCTGCATAAATCAATACAGTGCCCATATGTAGAAGAAAAGTCTTTCTTTTAAAGTTTGCTTTTCGCTATCCATTTACTGTATGGGTTGGTTTTTGTTCCCTAGTGCATATCTTATTTAGACACCCCATTCTGTATAAAATTTCACATTTTCTAAGAAAAGAAAATCAATTCTGATGCGTTGTGTGCAAGAAATTTATTATTATTATTATTATTATTATTTTACAGAATTCTTTTACTAAACCTTATAAAATTATGTGTATACATTTGCAAATAAAGATTGGGTGACACTGGGGGCTTAACGTCCCCTACGCCCCCCGCTAGCTACACGCCACTGCATATATGTAATGCAGGGCCATAGGTAGAAATGAACAGTACAGGGGGGCGGGGGAGCTCATAAGAATGTAAGAGGAGCTCAAAAAAATCATTTTCTTTCTGACGCAGAAACATAATTTAGTGCATAATCACATTGTCGGTGCTATGTTTATTATTAAACTGTTGTAATTACTTCATTTAGGATAGCTCATTTTTAATCGAAATTTTAAAATGTGTTTTTCTTTTAATAAAAACTAGCAGGCTATGCCGCTGCGCTGGTCAATATTTCAAAATCAACCGTGGATGAAACGAACTGGTGAATTTAAATTTGTATTTTAAATAATTTGGACCTCCAGCAGCACCTTGCTCATTGCTGAAAACGATTTAGACACCATTGTGATATCAAATAATCTTAAACGTTGCGCAAAAACCAGCTATTTAGAAGTAACTATTTTAGTTTATTACTAATAGTGCACATTTGGAAGGGAAATGAGACCATTATGGCAACAGGATTTAAAATTTTCTCTTATCTGAAGAAATATTAATTATTACAGTCGTTACCATACACAACTTCTGAAAAATTTCTTCACAACTTTCCATTATGTGAAGCCAGGAACCCAAAGCTACTCCCACCTAAAAAGTTTATATATATATTAAATTTTGTCCGCGCGATAAAAGGCACAATTATGCAAGAATCATCTTCAAACTGGTCAAGTACATTGAGATGGTTAATATCTCAGTGGGAATTGCAAATGAGCAAAATCGGCCCAAGGGGGTGGTAATTGGGAAGGGTTCAAAAATTTGAATACCATCTTAACATGGCTTTCACAAAACCAGCTCTTACAAAACAATAGCAGGAAAAAAAATAAACATTTTTCGTTACAGCAAGTTGCCAACGATAAAAAAAAAAAAAAAAAAAAAAAAAAAAAAAAAAAAACCATTAAAATTCTCACTACAACAATTACTTTATTATTGCAAAATTTCCTCCTGAAAAATGAAAACAAAATTATTTGCTCTTTCGTATTTAAGCATTTTCTCCTTAGTTATTTAAGATAAAATTATGTAAATTTGTATAATTTGGCGAACGATTTGGCGAAATTGGTTGACGTGATAATCAAGTAGTAGCCAATTTACACTTTCATATTTCACAAAAGATTCCTACACAGACATCATATACGCAATAGGTTTAGCACGATTATCTTGCAGATACAATGTGGCAAAATCCTCGTTTTAGAATACCAAAGAAATTTATGTATATTTTATTATTTTCTATCATTTTAAACAGCAATTAACAATAAACTAGTCGTTGGGGGCCACCGTAATACTTACCCATCATGGATATGTATATGAAAATAAAACATGTGAAACTATTTATACAATGCATTGCAATTCATAAATAAAATTTAAATATTGTTAATATACATAGTTATGCTCTATTAAAGAACTGCTGATGTGCCAATTTCGACAAATTATATAAAACGCCAAACTACTCAGGTAGTACCGAACTGCGTAAAAGAAACATCCTTATAACTCCAAAAATCATAATTCTATTAACTAACAATTAACTGCGTCGGATTAAGCGTCTCATTTCCAATTAAAATATACCTCTGAATTGAAATTTGAATGAAATACAGGGTCATGAAAAATCGAAGAATGTGGAAAACAAGATTACAAATATCTCGTCAACTAATAATCCGATCGACTTCGTTCTATATGCAAAATGTGTGTTATTTTATTGCCTTTTACGTCCATTCCTTAGAACAAAAAAATTCGAAAATTTTTATATACCTTTCATCAGAACGAATTTTTCGAGAGTCCGAAAAAAATAGTTCCGGATAATCGAGGTTGCTGATATTAAATAGGGTTCGTCCCATTCTTACATACTAACAACATACGAAATTTCAAGTCTCTATCTCAATTTGTTCGGGAGATAGAGCGTTTACAGACAGACAGACAGACGGACGGCAAAATTTTTTTTCTAAAAATATGTTTTTCGGAATCTCCACTATCTAAAACGTGTAAATCCGTCAAAAAAATTTTTTCGATTTTCAAAACGATTGCAAGACTTACCCTATACTACGTATGATGGGTAAGTAATAAAAAGTAACTGTAGAAAAAAAAAAAAAAAAAAAAAAAAAAATATCATTTTAAAAAAGAAAAAAATGAAAGTAAACAAACAACTTATCATCAGATAAACAACTATAGCTGTGTTATTATATGAGGCAAATAATGCCATTTTGGCGCCAGTGAGATACCTCGATGAGTATATGACCAAATCCGTGACAAAATTTCCATTTGGAAAAAACTTTAATCGGTATTTATACTGCATTTTCCCTACTTATGTATAAGAAAAAACTTTGGCACAGATGTCATGTATGCACCACATTGGCGCAATTTTTTTCTGGCCCCAATTTGGAGAACTTGGTTTTTAATTGCCAATTTCATAAATATTTTTTAATTATTTTGTATTATTTGAAAAAAAAATAAAAAAGTTTAATTAATAGCTATAGAACAAAATGATTTATATTATTTTAAAAAACAAAATGAAAGTTAATAAATAGTTTATTAATAAATAAACAACTATAGTCGGTTTACCACGTGTGGCATAAAATCGCCATTTTGTTGCAATCGTGCGAATGTGGTGCGTATATGACATCTGCGTCAAAACGTTAAAAAGTTGCAATTAATTTATTTTACAGTTTGGATGAGGAAGACATTAAATTTAAACATTATACGCATTTTTTTTGCTATAACTGCTATTTATATATTTACAATTAAACAAAAAAAAAAAATCCTAAAAATGCTCTCACACATTTAAAAGAGAGTGGGAGAATTTAGTAATTGTGACCATCGCCCTGGCTTATGCCTTCTTGGTATAAAATCGCATTGTTGACAAAAGTAAATTCAAACACCCAAATAAACAAATAACATACAATTAACGGATAAAACCATTTTTAAAAGTGTTTCTGCTATTCGCCAAATTATACAAATCGCCGAACTATAAGCCAGATTATATAGATTATCATAAATTTTCATTTAAATAACGAAAAGCAAATTAGCAGAGCATATATAAAAGTAGAAATAAAATGTCGAATTAAAAATCCCTTGATGACATAATTAATATTTAATATTATGCTTAATGTCAAGTGAATGTGACATTTACGATCATCCATTCTTGACATTTAATCTTGGAATTTGGGGGTAGATTTTTAATCGATGGGGTAATCTTTCCTTCTTCAGTTTTTAAATTTTAAAACTGAAATATTTCCTGTAAGTGAAATTGACGAAATGGCGCAAGAAAAATTAGATTAACAATGAAAACATTTGCAAAAAGAAATAAAAGATTTATACTCATATCTACATAATTTACGACTGAATATTAAAATATGCTCTAAAAATTATCTTAGCTCGGAAAAAAAAAAAAAAAAAAAAAAAAAAAAAACATTATTGCGACCATTAAGAACCTAAGTCAGGCATTAAGTCATTAGTGCATTTTCGGCTTAAAAACGCATTCTTTGGCGACGAAAGCAAGATGGAAATGGTATAGAAACGAATAGTAACTCACAACTTACAGTGTTTTTTTACAATCAGATCTGCTTTTTTCTGCTGTAAGTTATATTATAGGGAAATTCGATAAAAAAGAGAAAGAAAATAATAAAAAGGGAAATAGCTATCATTCAAAATTCATTTAATCAATTTCTGAAATTCATGTTTTTATTCTAACACCAGGGATAAGTCGCCAAAAGTTAAACCAATTGTTATATTTCGCGTTAATTTATTTTTTAAGCATTACAAATATTTTTTTCATTTTCAAGATAAATGTATTTTTATAATATTATGCCTCATTTAAGCGGTCTTTCTTTATTATTATTACTATTATCAGTAGTTATTTTCTGCTATTATTTGCAAGATATTTGTAATATTTCTAATAGATATAGCCATTTTAATTCTTTTAGCAATTATAATTTTCGCCAAAAACAGCTACTGGCAACCCTTTTGTCAAAAATAACCGAAAAATACGAAATTTACTACGAAAAATCAGAGTTATCCCTGTAAATTTGAATCATAAACCTTCGGAAAAATATTTCCTATCGAATGATACAATCGGCAAAAAAATCCATCGGGTAGTTTTTGAAAACACTCGTTTGGAAGTTTCAGAATTTCTGCTTTATAATATATATGATATGATATGATAACGTGATAATTTTCTCACAGCCCTGTCGATGGCATAGCAAAATTATTTAATTCTTGTAGAAAAAAAAAAAACAAAAAAAAAAAAACAATAAATTTAGAACTAAAGAGCGATTTCAATTTTGCAATAATATGTGTAACTTTCAGATTACAACTTGTGTGTATGTAAAATTAAAACATCCTCTCCGAGATTGTCCTATAATTGTTTATTATTATTAATAGATTTATACGATGATATTATAGATTATTCTATACATATATTTAATTACGAGGCAGTGCTGCATCTTGAAATGTTATTAACAGAGTTAAAAATTATATATTTATTTATTTATTTCTAAATACTGATTTATGATGTTTTGAACTTACATTTTCTGAAAAATTCTAAGCCACAAACTAAGAATCTCGAAAAGTATTAAGGCTGTTTTCAGTCGAGCTGCTTTCTTTAACATTTTTAATTAATTTTTGTTCGGAAACGCGTGAAATTGGCAAGTTTTCTTATTATAAAATAATTTAATTGAAAGAAGTTTTGATCTTTTATTGTAAAAAAAGAAAATATATTAAAAATTTACGTCAAATTTTGCGTTTTGAACTAAATTTCTGAATGCGATACCGCAAAAGCAGATTTCTTTGCGTGCTATACGTTCCGTTAGAAAAGACCTTACGGAAGACCCCCACCCCCCACCTCCTTAGGACCTATATCCCACCTCTTGATAATTGGTCATTATAATATCTTTAAATATCTTAACTTAAGATATAAAACAGTACTCAGTAAATAATCGAGGTGGACGAACTTTTACACATAACATATTTAATACACAGAATTCACTGCACACGACATACACACATTGTAAACACAGAACAATTAATCTGGAACGCAGATACATTATGTTCCTTACATAATTCCATGGAATGGACAAGGGGCGCCATCTACCGTTTTACCTGAAAAGTAAAAGTATAAAATACCACAGCTCTTCCCCACTTAGTAATGAAGTCGGTCAGGAGCTCTCCTATGTCTTCCGGATCTTCTAAGTACCTGTGGAGAAGAAGAAGAATTAGTTTTTACATGTTCAGGAGCATCAACTGTAGTACTAGTAGGAACCGACGGTTTTTGGAGAATATTATCAGAGCCAGCTGAACTAGAACTCGAAGAATCAGGATCACGAAAGTCAGTTGGAGTAGGATCTGGAGCCACTGGAACATAAGAGTCAACCGGCTGCGGATCTGTGAAACTTGACTGCAAGGGTGGAAAATCATCCCGCTTCACCCCTGCATTTTCGCTTCTCAAATTTTCTGCGACATTTTCTTCTGAATTTGGATCATTAGTTAAAGAAATATCCTCCCCTACATTAGCCATTTGATCCACATGCCCTTTCCAAACATTCGAACCAACTTGAACTCTGTAATGTAATTTCCCTTCTCCCGCCACGACTTGACCAATTTTCCATTTGGCCTCTGGAGTGTAATCTCCCACAGCTACCCTCTGGTTGATTTCAAATTCTTTTACTTTAACTTTAGATTTTCCTGCAGTCTGCCCTTCATGAACAAAATTTGCAACATGCGGCACGATCAAATCTATGTTTGTTCTTATGTGACGCTTTAGAAATAAAGATGCAGGACTTTCCCCCGTTGTAACATGTGGCATCTTCCTGTACTGCATAAGAAAGTTATTCAACTTCATTTGTAAAGTACCTGGTTCCGAAGCTAAGGCTTTTAATCCACGTTTGACCGTTTGCACATATCTCTCAGCCTGTCCATTTGTAGATGGATGGTACGGTGCACTAAACTTATGTTTTACACCATGACTTTTTAAGAATATTTCAAATTCTTCAGATGTAAACTGCCTAGCATTATCTGATACTAAAGAAATAGGAAAACCGTATCGTGCAAAGAGAGAAGAAAGACAAATAATTGTATTTTCTGAAGTTGTACTAGGAACTATAAATACTTCTGGCCATTTACTATAAGCATCAACCACTAACAAAAGCATTTTACCGTTAACAGGACCAAAATAATCAATATGAATTCTCTGCCATGGAGCTGTAGGCCATTCCCAATGATGTGTATCAACTTTGGGAGGGTTATTTTTCAAATTTACACAAATAGAGCAATTTCTTGCAATATCTTCTATATCATGGTCTATTCCTGGCCACCATACAAAACTACGGGCTAAAGATTTCATTTTCACTATACCAAAATGACCAAAATGTAATTCCTTTAATATCTGTTGTCGATGAATTTCTGGGATAACTATCCTACAACCTTTTAAAATACAACCATGCTGAAGAGTAAATTCTTCTTGTTTTCCGCCAAAAAGTAAATTCTTAGGAATTTCTGAACCAGAAATGAGATGCTGAAAAATTTGTCGCAAAAGAGGATCGGTTTTTGTAGCTGAAGCAATAGATTTAGCATTTAAAGGTAAAACAGAAAGCTGATTTATCTGAATGATTTCAGATTCATCAAGTCCCTCATTTGAATTATATTCGTGGGGCAAATCTTCACTACGTAATGGAAGACGTGAGAGTGCATCGACATTACCGTGTTCAGTAGTTTTCTTATAACGAATGTCATACTGGAACGTTTGTAAATATATGGCATATCTTTGCATTCTAGCAGCTGATAAAACAGGAATACTTTTAGAAGGTGAAAAAATAACTAATGGTTTACTATCAGTAAACAAAGTGAATCTGTTACCGTACAAATATTGAAAAAATTTCTTAACACCAAATATTATTGCTAATGCCTCCTTATCTACTTGACTATACCGTTTTTCGGCATTATTCAAGGTTCTGGATACAAATCCAATAGGCTTTTCAGTATTGTCTGGCATCACATGCGAAAGAACTGCAGAGATACCATATGGAGAAGCATCCGTAGCTAAGATTAAAGGTAATTTCGGATTGAAATGGGTAAGCACTCTGTCAGAAGTAATTTCTCTTTTTATTTTTTTAAACGCTTGATCACATTTGTAAGACCAATTAAACTTTACATTCTTTTTAAGCAAATTATTCAAAGGATGTGCAATTGTCGATAAATTTGGCACAAATTTAGCGTAATAAGTTACAAGACCAAGAAATGCTTTAACCTGGGAAACATTTTCTGGCTTAGGGGCATTTACAATTGCTTCTATTTTATCTGGTGTTTTATGAATACCATGTTTATTCACTTTATACCCACAATAAGTAATTTCATCTGCCATGAAGAATGATTTTTCCTTATTTATCCGAATATTATATTTTTTCAATCTTTCTAATACTTGCTTTAACCTTTGTAAATGAATTTCGTCTGTTTCCCCAGTTATTCCTATATCATCAATAAAAATTGTAATTCCCTCGATTCCACTTAAAATTTGTTCGATTTTTCTTTGCCATATAGCAGGAGAACTACTAAGACCCATTGGTAATTTAAGAAACTGAAATAATCCTTTAGGTGTATTAATGGTTAATAATTCCTGGGATTCCTCATCAACGGGCAATTGGAGGTATGCTTGATTCAAATCAATTTTTGTAAAATGAACACCACCACTTAAAGTAGCTAACATATCTTCTATTTTAGGCAAGGGATATTTTTCTACTTTCAGATATTTATTTAATGTAACTTTAAAGTATCCGCATAAACGTATTTTACCATTAGATTTTACCACTGGAACAATCGAGGTTGCCCACTTGCTATTCGTAACTGGTTTAATTATACCAGCATCTTCTAATCTTTGTATTTCCTCATTGACTGCAGCACGTAGTGCATAAGTAACAGTCCTAGCTTTACAAAATATGGGTGTAGCATCCTTTTCAAGATAAAGCTCTGCCTTTAACCCTTTAATTTCCCCTACTTTATCAGAAAATAAATCAGAAAAATCATTTAACAATTCTTGTAATTTATCAGAATAATTTACAGTCTCATTAACATAAACAGATCTTAAATTATGTGGAAAAATATCGAATGCAGAGGCCCAATCTCGGCCAAATAATAATGGAAAAGTATCTTCTTTTATCAAATATAATTTTAACTTTTCTGTTTTATTTTCATAAGTAACATTTACTTCAACATAACCTACAGGTTTAAAAATTTCACCAGTTGCAGTTTTTAACTGAACATCTGGGGGAAATATTTTATAACCAGGAAAAATTCTGCGAAATCTTTTTAAAGGAACAGCAGAAATTCCCGAACCTGTGTCCAACTCCATATCTGCTCTTGCTTTATTTTCAATTAACACAGATAATTTAATAGGATTTGCACCTGTATTTTTTATAGTTAATACATTTACTGTATCTACTGAATTTACGTGTTTTTGGAAAGTTTTACTTCTACATACTTTTCCAATATGGCCTTTTTTCTTACAAATTTTACAAGTAGCATTAATAAATCTACATGAATTGGCTAGATGAGAAGTATTTCCGCATCTATAACATTTTAATCTACTTTTATTTGCTTCAGGAATTGTATTATTTACATGATTGTTGACATTTGACTTCTGACAATCGTTAGAAAATTTCTTTGGGTGTACATTCTTTGAACTTGAAATTTTATTAATACTGAAACTTTTATTTTTAATTTCAGAAATTTCAATATCTACATTGTGTAAGGATAAAGCTTTCTCAACTGCTTTCTCAAAAGTTAACTCCTCTACTTGCGTAATCAATTTATTTTGAATGCTTTCGTTTTTTAAACCGCGTAAAAATTGTTCCAATAAATTTTCATTTAATGTATCACCCGTAAAACAACAAAAAGTTGTATTTTTCTTTAATCTAGCAGCAAAATCTTGAACTGATTCCGACTCATTTTGGTAACACTTACGAAATTTTATTCTTTCAATAAATTTGTTGGGGGCGGGGCTTAAATGCTTTATCAATATATCAACAATCTCAGAATATTTTAATGTTTCACACGCGTTTGGGAAACATAAATTACTCAGCAAATTATAAAGTTTAGGGCCCATGCATGATAAAAGGGCCGCAACTTTTTTTTCCTCTTTTAATTCATTCAGAATAAAATTCTGCTCCAGGCGTTTAATATATGCCTGAAATGTTTCTACTTTATCATCATATTCTTTAAATGAAAACATCGTATTTTTTATGCAATAAGACAGGAAAAAAAAAGCAATTTAAAATTCAATGCACTTACCACCCCCTTGTTTTGTAGCTTCTGATATATTCTGGAAAGCTGCTGTTACCTTGTATAGTTGTCGAACTCAAAAACGAAAGAAGGAGCCATTTCTATTTGGCGCGCCGTTATTCTTTTAAAATTTTTACGGTAGAAAGCTTTTATACATCGTCGCCATTATAATATCTTTAAATATCTTAACTTAAGATATAAAACAGTACTCAGTAAATAATCGAGGTGGACGAACTTTTACACATAACATATTTAATACACAGAATTCACTGCACACGACATACACACATTGTAAACACAGAACAATTAATCTGGAACGCAGATACATTATGTTCCTTACATAATTCCATGGAATGGACAAGGGGCGCCATCTACCGTTTTACCTGAAAAGTAAAAGTATAAAATACCACAGTCATTATAAACCAAACCAAACACATTTAGATGCTTAAAAACCGCACAGCCAACAGAGTTAAAAGGCATTCAGGCCGAGAATCGAACCCAGGTCATCGGTATAGCGCACGAACGCTCTAACAACTGAACCATTTGAAAAAATACCCGATTAGATGCTTAAAAAACGCACAGCCGAAAGAGTTAAACAGCATCCAAGCCTCGAATCGAACCCAGGTCATCGGTATAGCCACGAACGCTCTACCAACTGACCCATTTGGAAAGATACTTGTTAGATACTTAAAAACCGCAAAGCCAACAGAGTTAAAAGGCATCCAGGCCTAGAATCGAACCCAGGTCATCGGTGTAGCACACGAACGCTCTAACAACTGAACCATTTGGAAAGATATTTGTTTAGATACTTAAAAACCGCAAAGCCAACAGAGTTAAAAGGCATCCAGGCCTAGAATCGAACCCAGGTCATCGGTACAGCGCACGAACGCTCTAACAACTGAACCATTTGGAAAGATACTTGTTTAGATACTTAAAAACCGCAGAGCCAACAGAGTTAAAAGGCATCCAGGCCTAGAATCGAACCCAGGTCATCGGTATAGCGCACGAATGCTCTAACAACTGAACCATTTGGAAAGATACTTGTTTAGATAAAGGCATCCAGGCCTAGAATCGAACCCAGGTCATCGGTACAGCGCACGAATGCACTAACAACTGAACCATTTGGAAAGATACTTGTTTAGATACTTAAAAACCGCAGAGCCAACAGAGTTAAAAGGCATCCAGGCCTAGAATCGAACCCAGGTCATCGGTACAGCGCACGAACGCTCTAACAACTGAACCATTTGGAAAGATACTTGTTTAGATACTTAAAAACCGCACAGCCATCAGAGTTAAAAGGCATCCAGGCCTAGAATCGAACCCAGGTCATCGGTATAGCGCACGAATGCTCTAACAACTGAACCATTTGGAAAGATACTTGTTTAGATACTTAAAAACCGCAGAGCCTACAGAGTTAAAAGGCATCCAGGCCTAGAATCGAACCCAGGTCATCGGTACAGCGCACGAACGCTCTAACAACTGAACCATTTGGAAAGATACTTGTTTAGATACTTAAAAACCGCAAAGCCAAAAGTGTTAAAAGGCATCCAGGCCTACAATCGAACCCAGGTCATCGGTACAGCGCACGAACGCTCTAACAACTGAACCATTTGGAAAGATACTTGTTTAGATACTTAAAAACCGCAGAGCCAACAGAGTTAAAAGGCATCCTGGCCTAGAATCGAACCCAGGTCATCGGTATAGCGCACGAATGCTCTAACAACTGAACCATTTGGAAAGATACTTGTTTAGATAAAGGCATCCAGGCCTAGAATCGAACCCAGGTCATCGGTACAGCGCACGAACGCTCTAACAACTGAACCATTTGGAAAGATACTTGTTTAGATACTTAAAAACCGCAGAGCCAACAGAGTTAAAAGGCATCCAGGCCTAGAATCGAACCCAGGTCATCGGTATAGCGCACGAATGCTCTAACAACTGAACCATTTGGAAAGATACTTGTTTAGATAAAGGCATCCAGGCCTAGAATCGAACCCAGGTCATCGGTACAGCGCACGAACGCACTAACAACTGAACCATTTGGAAAGATACTTGTTTAGATACTTAAAAACCGCAGAGCCAACAGAGTTAAAAGGCATCCAGGCCTAGAATCGAACCCAGGTCATCGGTACAGCGCACGAACGCTCTAACAACTGAACCATTTGGAAAGATACTTGTTTAGATACTTAAAAACCGCACAGCCATCAGAGTTAAAAGGCATCCAGGCCTAGAATCGAACCCAGGTCATCGGTATAGCGCACGAATGCTCTAACAACTGAACCATTTGGAAAGATACTTGTTTAGATAAAGGCATCCAGGCCTAGAATCGAACCCAGGTCATCGGTACAGCGCACGAACGCTCTAACAACTGAACCATTTGGAAAGATACTTGTTTAGATACTTAAAAACCGCAGAGCCTACAGAGTTAAAAGGCATCCAGGCCTAGAATCGAACCCAGGTCATCGGTACAGCGCACGAACGCTCTAACAACTGAACCATTTGGAAAGATACTTGTTTAGATACTTAAAAACCGCAAAGCCAACAGAGTTAAAAGGCATCCAGGCCTAGAATCGAACCCAGGTCATCGGTACAGCGCACGAACGCTCTAACAACTGAACCATTTGGAAAGATACTTGTTTTGATACTTAAAAACCGCAGAGCCAACAGAGTTAAAAGGCATCCAGGCCTAGAATCGAACCCGGGTCATCGGTATAGCGCACGAATGCTTTAACAACTGAACCATTTGGAAAGATACTTGTTTAGATAAAGGCATCCAGGCCTAGAATCGAACCCAGGTCATCGGTACAGCGCACGAACGCTCTAACAACTGAACCATTTGGAAAGATACTTGTTTAGATACTTAAAAACCGCAGAGCCAACAGAGTTAAAAGGCATCCAGGCCTAGAATCGAACCCAGGTCATCGGTACAGCGCACGAACGCTCTAACAACTGAACCATTTGGAAAGATACTTGTTTAGATAAAGGCATCCAGGCCTAGAATCGAACCCAGGTCATCGGTACAGCGCACGAACGCTCTAACAACTGAACCATTTGGAAAGATACTTGTTTAGATACTTAAAAACCGCAGAGCCAACAGAGTTAAAAGGCATCCAGGCCTAGAATCGAACCCAGGTCATCGGTACAGCGCACGAACGCTCTAACAACTGAACCATTTGGAAAGATACTTGTTTTGATACTTAAAAACCGCAGAGCCAACAGAGTTAAAAGGCATCCAGGCCTAGAATCGAACCCAGGTCATCGGTACAGCGCACGAACGCTCTAACAACTGAACCATTTGGAAAGATACTTGTTTAGATACTTAAAAACCGCACAGCCATCAGAGTTAAAAGGCATCCAGGCCTAGAATCGAACCCAGGTCATCGGTATAGCGCACGAATGCTCTAACAACTGAACCATTTGGAAAGATACTTGTTTAGATACTTAAAAACCGCAGAGCCTACAGAGTTAAAAGGCATCCAGGCCTAGAATCGAACCCAGGTCATCGGTACAGCGCACGAACGCTCTAACAACTGAACCATTTGGAAAGATACTTGTTTAGATACTTAAAAACCGCAAAGCCAAAAGTGTTAAAAGGCATCCAGGCCTACAATCGAACCCAGGTCATCGGTACAGCGCACGAACGCTCTAACAACTGAACCATTTGGAAAGATACTTGTTTAGATACTTAAAAACCGCAGAGCCAACAGAGTTAAAAGGCATCCTGGCCTAGAATCGAACCCAGGTCATCGGTATAGCGCACGAATGCTCTAACAACTGAACCATTTGGAAAGATACTTGTTTAGATAAAGGCATCCAGGCCTAGAATCGAACCCAGGTCATCGGTACAGCGCACGAACGCTCTAACAACTGAACCATTTGGAAAGATACTTGTTTAGATACTTAAAAACCGCAGAGCCAACAGAGTTAAAAGGCATCCAGGCCTAGAATCGAACCCAGGTCATCGGTATAGCGCACGAATGCTCTAACAACTGAACCATTTGGAAAGATACTTGTTTAGATAAAGGCATCCAGGCCTAGAATCGAACCCAGGTCATCGGTACAGCGCACGAACGCACTAACAACTGAACCATTTGGAAAGATACTTGTTTAGATACTTAAAAACCGCAGAGCCAACAGAGTTAAAAGGCATCCAGGCCTAGAATCGAACCCAGGTCATCGGTACAGCGCACGAACGCTCTAACAACTGAACCATTTGGAAAGATACTTGTTTAGATACTTAAAAACCGCACAGCCATCAGAGTTAAAAGGCATCCAGGCCTAGAATCGAACCCAGGTCATCGGTATAGCGCACGAATGCTCTAACAACTGAACCATTTGGAAAGATACTTGTTTAGATAAAGGCATCCAGGCCTAGAATCGAACCCAGGTCATCGGTACAGCGCACGAACGCTTTAACAACTGAACCATTTGGAAAGATACTTGTTTAGATACTTAAAAACCGCAGAGCCTACAGAGTTAAAAGGCATCCAGGCCTAGAATCGAACCCAGGTCATCGGTACAGCGCACGAACGCTCTAACAACTGAACCATTTGGAAAGATACTTGTTTAGATACTTAAAAACCGCAAAGCCAACAGAGTTAAAAGGCATCCAGGCCTAGAATCGAACCCAGGTCATCGGTACAGCGCACGAACGCTCTAACAACTGAACCATTTGGAAAGATACTTGTTTTGATACTTAAAAACCGCAGAGCCAACAGAGTTAAAAGGCATCCAGGCCTAGAATCGAACCCGGGTCATCGGTATAGCGCACGAATGCTTTAACAACTGAACCATTTGGAAAGATACTTGTTTAGATAAAGGCATCCAGGCCTAGAATCGAACCCAGGTCATCGGTACAGCGCACGAACGCTCTAACAACTGAACCATTTGGAAAGATACTTGTTTAGATACTTAAAAACCGCAGAGCCAACAGAGTTAAAAGGCATCCAGGCCTAGAATCGAACCCAGGTCATCGGTACAGCGCACGAACGCTCTAACAACTGAACCATTTGGAAAGATACTTGTTTAGATAAAGGCATCCAGGCCTAGAATCGAACCCAGGTCATCGGTACAGCGCACGAACGCTCTAACAACTGAACCATTTGGAAAGATACTTGTTTAGATACTTAAAAACCGCAGAGCCAACAGAGTTAAAAGGCATCCAGGCCTAGAATCGAACCCAGGTCATCGGTACAGCGCACGAACGCTCTAACAACTGAACCATTTGGAAAGATACTTGTTTAGATACTTAAAAACCGCAAAGCCAACAGAGTTAAAAGGCATCCAGGCCTAGAATCGAACCCAGGTCATCGCTATAGCGCACGAACGCTCTAACAACTGAACCATTTGAAAAAATACCCGATTAGATGCTTAAAAACGCACAGCCGAAAGAGTTAAAAGGCATCCAGGCCTCGAATCGAACCCAGGTCATCGGTACAGCGCAAGAACGCTCTAACAACTGAACCATTTGGAAAGATACTTGTTTAGATACTTAAAAACCGCAAAGCCAACAGAGTTAAAAGGCATCCAGGCCTAGAATCGAACCCAGGTCATCGCTATAGCGCACGAACGCTCTAACAAATGAACCATTTGAAAAAATACCCGATTAGATGCTTAAAAAACGCACAGCCGAAAGAATTAAAAAGCATCCAAGCCTAGATTCGAACCCAGGTCATCGGTATGGTGCACCGACGGTCTACGAACTTTGGAACGATGAACCGTATTCGATTCCCATCTTGGATTATTTTTAACTCTGTTAGCTGTGTGGCTTTTTAACAACTAAAAGTTTTACATGTTAATTAAATATATATATATATTTTCGTTTCAATCGGCATGAATCAGTTTATTTTAAAAACCGTTTGTCATGACTTCGACATGACAAAAAACTTCGACATGAATTATGTAGTCGTAAAAGAAAGAAACAAGTGAGAAAAATCATACGTTAAGCATAGCTTATGAAGCACTTTTTAACACTTAATGAAATCTTTAACAAAACTTTGTTATTTAGGGAAATAATAGTGTATAGCCAAATATACCCAAATATGTATTCCAGTACATTAGAACAGACCTGTATTTCATATGTCAGTTCATATAATGGGAAAATTTAGCTTAGCAAGAAAATACCCACTAGCTTGAAATTTCTTTTTCAGCAATTCATACTATTAGATGGAAACGTACTTGAATACTTTTGTTCAGCCCTGTAGTTTATATTGTACCTTTATTATACGTCAGCATTAGGCTAAAATTTATTGTAAACTAAAACACTTTTAAAACAACTGAAATCACATTCTCATAAATCATCATTCATAGGCGTCCATGTACCGAATTCTTTGCGTGGACCTGTATATCCCTTTATCTATATTCTGCAAACATTTCTCAGTAAATTGAATGCAGCTCAGCGTAAAAAAGCATAGCTTTTTTAAGAACCACGTTGAAATAATTTACGCTCATATTCAGTAACGTTGGTGAGCTCTTTTGGGTAGCCTTGTATATCAACTATAACATTTATACACACCATATAATGTGCATATATTTAGCGAAATATAAACGCGAATATCATAATTAAAATGTATTTCATTCCTCCATCAGCCACCATCGGGCACATATACGGTACTTCGGAAAGAATATACTATTTGAAATCTTTTGTATGGTCCTGTAAATGCTATGTACTTCATATTATGCAAGACAGTAGCGTATAATTTATATTAAGATTCAGTGACATATATCAATTTTATTATACATGAAACAGTTTAATATATTTAAAATATGTCACACACAATTCTCCCTTTTACCATTATCTAATGGAGTTTTTTTGTGTGGTCCTGTAAATGAATAATAGCTACATTTTCACCTTATATTTTGTAGAATGCATATTTTAATATGTTTGACAGGGTATAACATCTTTAAAATTCCTTTGAAACGATTTTTCCCCCATACGCCGTAATGTAATGGGAAACTTTTGATTCTCTCTGTAGATAAACTAATCATGGTAGAAACTTCATTTTCAATAGGACTTGTGCTAGGGTAAATGTCAATAACGTCCTAAAATTTCATGGCAATCCGAGTATATTTACGGGAGTTAGAGCGCGGACAGACGGCCATCCGGCCAGACAAACCGAATGCATAAGCACTTTTCAACTTTGTTGGAAAGTGCTAAAAGGATCAATTTTTGTGTGGAGTTGGGGAGGGGGACACTTAGAGCGCCCTTCCCGACAGGGTTCGGACCGATTTTCTTTAAAGTCATTTGGGCCGGGGCCGGGCTTTGCTTTGTTCTAAAGGCTTGGGTCGGACCGGGCCCGACATAGAAGGATGTTAAAAGATGTGTAGGAGGGGGGCAGGTGGAATGAATTCCTTCGACTTAAAGATCAAGGAGATTCAAGGTAGAGAAGCGATATTAAAAATTTAGCATTGAGCGATAAATCAAAAATAAGTGATGGAAATTTTATTCCATGTGATTTTGAAGCTTTTTTAAAACTGAATAAATAAAGAACATTTTATGAAAAAATTCGTTATATGCAGATAGATATTTCGCTATATAGGGACTGTTTTTAATATAATCATGAAAAAAGGGGACCGTTCCTGCTAAAAATTCGTTATATAGAGAAATTCGATGTATGGAGTTTCGATATAGAGACACTTGACTGTATGTGGTTATGCTCAACGAGATATTTTTAATTGTGATGAAACTGGACTATTTTTTCGGGAATTGCCTACGAAAACTCTGACTGAAAAAGCAAAAGCATGTTTTGGTGGAAAGCACTCTAAGGAACGCCTGACTTTGCTTCTTTGCTGCAATATGAAAGGAGAAATGGAAAAGCCATTAGTAATCGGAAAATCACGGAAACCAAGATGTTTCAAAAATATTTATGTGTCAAATTTACATGTTATCTGGAAATCTCAAAGGAAAGCGTGGAACAGAGCAGTAATCATGGAAGAATGGTTGCAGTTATTTAATAGAAAAATGCAAAGAGATAACCGCCATGTGTTATTATTTTTAGATAATGCACCTTGCCATCCCGAGATAAAGTTAACAAATGTGAAATTACATTTCCTTCCAGAGAATACTACATCTACAATTCAGCCTTTGGACCAAGGGATAATAAAAACTCTAAAAACTGTCTACAAAAAGTATTTCCTTAGATCAATTTTAGCTGCAATGGGAACAACTATGTCTGCTTCCGAACTAGCTAAGACCGTAACCGTTTTGGATGTGTTACAGGCCAAACCCGATTTTAGGCTATACTAGATTGGCCTAGGCCAAACCGGTCTATCCTAACTTCCATCGGATAAACTAGTTTTTCCTAGGCCAAACTGGTTTATCCTAACGCCCGTCGGATAAACTAGTTTTTTCTAGGCCAAACTATTCTATCCTAAAACCCATAGGACAAACTAGATTTTCCTAGGCCAAACTAGTTTGGCCTAACTCTTATAGGATAAACTAGTTTAGACTGCTGTTTATTGGTCTGAACTAGTTTATCCTAGGCCAATTCAATTTGGCGTGATTTTATTGAATTCAATAACCGCCTCAACGCCAACATTCTTGTTTGTCCTAGGATCATCTAGTTTATCCTAGGCCAATTTAGTTTTACTTGTTTTTAGCTCACGGGCGTTGAAGTCAGAGAAATAATGGGTTCACAGGTTCTGTATGTATGTATGTACGCATGTACGTACGTTCGTATATACGTACGTATGTACGTACGTATGTGCGTTATACGATAACCCTTGATAGAAGTAATGTAATTTGACGTGTTTTTATCTCATCAGGCTACCAAAGCCTGAGAACTAATATGCCCGTAGGTTCTATATCTATGTATGTACGTAAGTACATAACGCAATAATTCTTGATAGAAATATTCGATTTGCATCAAACTTTCAATATTAGTTTATTCTTATGGGGAGCTTTTCTGATTAATTTTGGGAGGTCATTGGAGAAGAATAAGGGGGGAACCGATTTGCTGCAAATCTTGGATTTGTTCATTCTGATGAAGCATTTTACTGATTAATTTTGGTGGTTCTTCGGTTAAATATAAGTGGGGGGGAAACTTACAATTTATTTCCTTCCTTGAATTAAATAAATTGTTTATAATACAGAATAATCCAATTTGCTTAAATTTTTACGCTTAAGACTTTTCTCAAATCCAAAAGAGCTAATCCTAACACATTTAAGAACTAATTCATTTTCGGAAATGCTTAAGATTAACAGGCATTCTCACCCAGAAAATATGCAATCGAATGGCGTTAATCATTTTTTCATAAAAGCGATGCATATTTGAGAAAATACTATTAAAGCTACGTTTTGAATCCAATTTCCATTTACGACTTTATGGAAAATAAAAACTTGACGCCGTAACAAGAATAGCTTATATGTCGACAAGTAATTAATTTCTCAAAAATGGAAAACGCTGTTCGATTCAAAGTTATGTTCAGCTCCGATCTGTTCGAATATGCAATAATAATAATAATAATAATAATAATAATAATAATAAATGCAAGCCTGATCACAGCTCGCACGAATCTGCAGAAAAAAATACGCAAACACCTTGTCCAATGCACCATATCTCTACGGTAGACATGTTAAATTTCTCTATTGATGTTACAAGCAATGACTCTTTACACACATTTATACTTATTCTTGTGAAAGACATGTTTTTTACTGGCCAAACCCGATTTCGAGCAAAATTAGATTAGCCTAGGCAAAACTATTTTATACTAACGCCAATTGAGTAAACTAGTTTTTCCTAGGTTAGAGGGTAATTCTTCATTTTTCCCTTCATAATTAACCATTAAACCGCCAAAACTATTCAGGGAGTCACCTTATCAGAAAGAATCTATATCCAAAATTTGAAGCAAATTCGTAAATTCGCGTCAAAAACCATTTATCTAAATTATGTTGTGTTACCTACATTGCTTTTAGTCTTAAACAATAAACATCCACAACTAATCACGGAGGCGCCTTATCACAATGATCCTATATCTAAAATTTTAAATAAAAACTGATAATTCTGCATGATAAATCCATTTCTCTAAATTAACGGTGGGGGATTGGCATCCCGTTCGCCCCCCTTTTTCTTATCCAATGAATTCCCAAAATTAATCAGAAAAGTACCTTATCAGAATGAACCTACATCCAAAATTTGAAACAAATCGGATATCTCTATCAAGAGTTACCGCGTTACATATATACGTATGCACATGCGTACATGTATATACAGAACTTGTGAGCCATTATTTCTCTGGCTTCCACACCCGTGAGCTAAAAACACGTAAAACTACATTGGCCTAGGATAAACTAGATCAGCCTAGGACAGACAAGAATGCTGGCGCTGAGGCGGTCATTGAATTCAATAAAATCACGCCAAATTGAATCGGCCTAGGATAAACTAGTTCAGACCAATAAACAGCAGTCTAAACTAGTTTATCCTATAAATGTTAGGCCAAACTAGTTTGGCCTAGGAAAATCTAGTTTGTCCTATGGGCCTTAGGATAGACTAGTTTGGCCTTGGAAAAACTAGTTTATCCAATGGGTGTTCGGATAAACCGGTTTGGCCTAGGAAAAACTAGTTTATCCGATGAGCGTTAGGATAGACCGGTTTGGCTTAGGCCAATCTAGTTTGACCCAAAATCGGGTTTGGCCTGTAACAGATGCAATTAAGTGCATTGACAAGGCCTCTAAAGAAATCACACCAGATGCAATAATAAAGTGCTTTAAGAAATCCGGATTCAGTTTCGACATCAAAGAAATTTCAGATAGTGATAAAGATGAAGTTGAGAAAGAAGAGATACAAGACCTGATGAATAACATCAGCGATTTCATTCCAGATGGACAAGGACATGAAAATGTTACTGAATACATACATGTTGATGATGAACTTACAACAAGTGATTATAGTGATTCAGTGGATTTTCTCATTGTGCAAAAGCTAGAGGACAACAGTGGGATTAGCACTGATGAAGTCGAAGATGAAGTGACAAGCATTAAGTCAAGAGGCACTTAAGAATGTAAAGCTTTTACAGAATTTTTACATAGAGCGAACCAATTATGAAATGATACCAATGTTGACTGAAATACAATTTGCTACCGAAAAAGAAGCCATTAACCCCTTAACGCGCAGTGTTGCCGGGTCGGCAACACCTAAAGTTCCTCCTGTTTAGAGACACAAAAACTCCGTGAATATTTCAAAAACTACTCTAATGGGTACTTTAAACCTTTCTTATGAGTTCTAGATGGCAGCACCACAGAGATCAAACTCTACTGATTTTAAATAATAGGTAAAATGTTTTACTGTAATACGCGCTTCACAGCAATGCTCTTCTCACTGCGCTTATCAATGCTTTACTTATGGGAGGTTACCACTTCGGCAACAGCTGTAAAATTAAAATGGTTAGTGCAATCTTTACAAAACAATACCTGTGTACTCCTCTAGGCCTAAATAGATTGCCTAATTTTTGTTTTCTTTAAATTCCAACTTTAAATAGTAGTGCGCCGGAAAGGGTTAAGAAAAAAAAATTAAACAACAATATTCGATTTTTTTCTAAATAAGTTTAAAACATCATTTTAAGGTATTTATATAAATAATAATATAATTAATTAAATTAAATATAATTTAATAAAATTAAAATTAAGTAAATATAATTTTATTTTCACTAAAATCTGTAATTTTGATTGATAATTTTAGCTTGAGTGTATGTATCAATTTGTAATGTAAATTATTATTAGTATAAATATATAAAATTTTTGTAAAGATTTCATGTCTATTTAATTTTTAAAACAACTGAAGATACGTTGTTTTTAACTTTTAGCCAAAGAAATGTTTAATATTCTGCAAACGGGATATTTATAAAGTTTTTCTGTCTAACCCGGAAATCTATTTCAGTCCCAAGCGATTCCGCCTCAGACAGATTTCACTGTAGTTCACGGCTGAAAATCTAGGATTAGTTAAATCTCGATCCGCATATTAAAACCCCATTGGTCTGCCAAGTGATATCTTGGTGGAAAAGAACTGAAAACTCGATTTAGCGGTTGACTCATAGATTTAACATTGTTGTTTTCCTGCTCCCAATCCGCCATGTTTTCATACTTTTAGGTGCAAGAAACCACAATAGTAAACCAATGAGTCAACCGCTAAAATCGAAATTTTAGATGTTTCCCATCAAGATAAGACTTGGCAGATCGATTGTGTTTTAATATGTAAATCGAGATTTAACTAATTCTAGATTTTCATCTGCGAACTCCATGAGTGACAGTTTGATGCCTCCCGTTCTAATAGAGTTCACATTCAATTTCAGAATATAGTGAGTCATATGGAAAGTATTCTGACAAAATTTTACTGAAATAGGTTTAAGGCAACCATACTCAATCCGCAGCCCGTGGGTAGTATGTGGCCCGGTGACCTTTTATTGCGGCACGAGACATATCCATATTTGTATAATTTATTCAGATTTGCATAAAAAGTTAAAAAAAAACTTTAACCTACGCTATTGTTTTATTTATTTTCATGGAAAGGTAAAATCTGTACTTTTAATTATAATTAAATTTTTATCTCATCTTAAATGCTTTTTTCTTTGTCAAAAATTCTTTTTACATGTCTCTGTAGTCTTATTTGTGCTATAGAAGCAAACATTTCTTACTCATCAACTCTAATCAAATGTTAGTCCGAATTAATTAATTTGTACTAATTTTTTTAATTGTATTGAGTAAAATATTTATAAGAGAAAACTTCCGAATTTCTTTTCTTTATAATCTGAAAATTCTGCATTTTTATACTAATATATTTATTATCATATACAAAACTGGTGGAACAAGAGAGAAAAATAGAGCTTGATTTAAAAAAATGTTACAGTAAAAATTGAGAAATATTTTTTCAATCTAAAAATGTGCGTAGAAAAGAAATGGAATCAGATGATCTGTAAACCTTATGAAATAACTCAGATTTTTGTTAGCTGAAAAAGAGGACTCGGCTCTGGTGCCTTAAAATCAATCAGGAAAAAAAAAGCATTTTTAACTCACTTCTGTATTTCAATCATCCATAGCCAGTTTAAAAATTCGGGTTTATAACTATATGTTACAGGCTGCTGTAATGAAGTATGAGAACGATTCGTTCAGTACAAAATGTGGACACAATTCCATTCCAGTGGTTTTGATAAGTGTAAGATCAATGCTCCAAGTAAACTCAAAACCTTGAACCTATACGATTCAACCATATACTAAATATTTGTGTTCAGACATACTTATCTACATCTATTCCTCAACAACCTGATTATAAATGTTATACTTCAATTATTACTTTATGGTTATTTTCGTTTAGCGTTGTTTATCTTAACTGATTTGAGACAACTTAACAATACATTTTATTGACTACTTTTCTCAGTAATAATTTTGAGTGGATAATGGTATAATTTTGAATATAAAGCACCAGTAAAGCTCATTTCACATTTTCAGCTAACAAAAATTTGGGTTATTTCATGAGCTTTACAGATCACCTGATTCCATTTCTTTTCTACGCACATTTTTAGATTGAAAATATTTCTCAATATTTAGTGTAACATTTTTTTAAATCGAGCTCTACTTTTTTACTACTACCAGCTACTACCAGTTTTGTGTATGATTTCGTAGCTTTTTCAGATCTTTTCAGTAACTTTAGCAATCACCTTCAACTAACAAATCTTGTTATATTAGTATTAGTTTAAAGTTATTAATAGGCATATTAGTTTGGCGAAATACCAAAAATAACGCCAAGTTGGCTTCAATTTTGGCGATTAATCGTCAATTTGGCGAAAAACTTGGCGACATTTGTCAATTGAACCGCCCCCTCCTAGATGGTAGTCCCACAGCAGTTTCTCGGTATCTACCCAAATTTTCTTATGACCTTAGGTATCTACACAGATTTTCATAGCTTCATTTTCGAATCGTTATTTTAATAAATATAGAAGAATTTTTTTTTCTAGATTATCCCCCTTTTAATTGAAATATCTGAATTGTAGTAACTGTTTTGACGTCGAAAGCACTCAAATAAAGGTGCGATGTTGTTTTAGCACATATTTAGTTGCAGCTTATATTATGTTTATGAAAAATATGTGCTTTCTGTTTCGAATGATGTAAATTTCAGAAATTCAAAAATCTATCAGGAGAATCAGAATTTTTATTGATCTATAAAAAAAAAAAAAAATAATAACACGTGTTATCATTTCTTTTTAAAATTATTGAACTGTTTTTTAGCTGGTGGCAACTCTAAAGAAATAATTGAATTAACAATTAAAAAGGAGAGATTTCTAAAATGTTAAATTATGGAAGGTATAGCCATGGCCAACTATATTTATAAGGCCCATTTATTTGAGATTAATGTATGAAGTCTCCCGCCAGAGGACTCTGATACCTTGCACAAGTTATTCTGACCAATCGTACAAACTCTGAACCGAAACAATGACCATGTGCTCAGAACAGAAATCAGCTCATACAATGCTGATTTGGGCAGGGTTTGTGCCACGTGGTTCAATGAAATGGTTCAGGGTTTGAAGCTGAATCCAGCTTCACCTTTGGCCAAGGGCGGCGCCAGAGTTTGCCCGACGAGGGGGCACTGCATCCCCGACAGGGCGGGCCAAGTTCATAATATACAGGGTGTCCGAAAAGTCTGGAAACGGCCGAATAATTCGAGAAATACATATGAGATTGAAAAACGTAAATATACGTGTTAAATATTTTTAAATAAGCTACTCAGTGATACCAAATTTGACCTTCAAAACCGACCCCTTGGGGGTCAGAGAGGGTCCAACTTTGAAATCTTAAATTATAACCCCCATTTTTTATTGCAGATTCGGATTCTACGGACAAAAATACGTAACTTTTGTATTTGATGTTTATTTCAAATCCTCGTTTATCACGGTGTAATCGAGCATATTAAATCGATACATATTCCCGCTTTTCCAACGGGATTTTCCCTAATCGAAACTGATTGGGCAGAATTTTTGACGTCAAATTCCTCGTCTTTTGTAGGAATAGCGTTTCCTGAAAATCAACCGTGGCGATTATTTCAATAGTGCCACACTGTTAAAAATTTGACCCATTTGCTGCAGCGTCACTCCACAGCTATTATAGAATATCTCTTTTGTGACCAATGAGAATGCTCCATAACACAGTAAAGTAATCGTTTTCTATAAAAGCGGTGGAGTGACGATGCAACAAAAGGGTCACTTTTTTTTACAGTGTACTTTACTGTGTTATGGAACATTCTTATTGGTCATGAAAAAGATGTTCTATAAAAGCTGTGGAGTGACGCTACAGCAAATGGGTCAAATTTTTAACTCTGTAGCACTATCGAAATAATCGGCACGGGTGATTTTCAGGAAACGCTATTCCTGCAAAAGACGAGGAATTTGATGTCATAAATTCTCCCCAATTAGTTTCTATTAGGGAAAATCCCGTTGGAAAAGCCGAAGTATGTATCGATTTAATATGCTCTATTACACCGTGATAAACGAGGATTCGAAATAAACATCAAATACAAAAGTTACGTATTTTTGTCTGTAGAATCCGAATCTGCAATAAAAAATGGGGGTTATAATTTAAGATTTCAAAATTGGACCCCCTCTGACCCCCAGGGGGTCGGTTACGAAGGTCAAATTTGGTATCACTGAGTAGCTTATTTAAAAATATTTAACACATATATTTACGTTTTTCAATCTCATATGTATAGGATGGACGAGTCTTGACTCAAAATAAAAAGAGTTTTCTAACGGACACATACATTTATTGAGAGACGAACAGGACAAAAAAATAAACAAAAAATAAAACAAATTAACTCTTCGTTGCTTTCAAAATACCACTTTAAAAGTCATATATCAGTTCTTCGTAAATGTTCTAAAACAATCGTCATTTTTATTCTTCAAAAAATCCGTCTTAGTTTTATCATCGTCGTTCATCGTCGTCGGAAAAAACATTCTATTTACTTCTTCCTAATTCTTTCACACCTCCACACACAGCTTGGAAGCTTCGCGTTTCTTAATTAATCTCGTGCCGGCGTTTCGGAGAGTCTGATGCAGGTGCAACAGAAAGAGAGTGTAGCCAACATGCGAGAATATATCCCACATGCGGCCGTCCTGACATCTGGAGCTGCCGCAGCGACATGTGATCTTATAGAATCTGAAAAGAAACAAAAACAAAAAAAAAGTAATTGTTCTTAGGAAAAAAAAATAGAATTCGTTTGTACACTAGCAAGATCAGTCGTCTTTTTCTGAAATAGTGTAACATCGAATGAAAATGTTCTTTAAAATTGCTGACTTTTAAAATGATCAGACATACACATTAAAGATAAGGAAAAAAAAATAAGGTTTCAGTTATCGTCATGCCAAGGCTTCATGTATTCAGCACACGAACTAGTACTGATCGGTCCTTCAGTTGATGAGATTTTCTCTACGTCGTAGGTGTCATTAGACTTCACTTTGGTTACTTTATATGGACCTAGGAATTTTGACTTCAATTTTAACCCTGGTCCTTGTTGGGTTCTTTTAATTGCTACGAGGTCTCCAAGGTTATATTTCCGGGGTTTCTTACGTCTTAAATTATAATGCTTGCGATTTTCTTGTTGAATTTCCAGAATATTCTTCTTAGCTTCTTTTCGGAGTTCTTCTCTATCTTTCATGAATTGTTCTTCGACTGCACTGTTCAGGAGTTCAATAATTTGTAAATCTTCTTTCTGTTTCATTTTTGTACCAAATAGTATTTCAAACGGTGTTCTCTTAATGCTGCGTTGGTAAGTTGAATTAATGACTTGTTGAACTTTAGGAACATATTTAAACCATTTGGTCGGTTCGTCTTTGGACATTTTAGAGATTACTGAAATTATGATGGAATTAAGTCGCTCCACTTGACCATTAGCACGGGGAAGGCCAGTTGTAATTGTCTCGTGTTTTATATTTTCATTTTGACAATAATCAGCAAATTCTTTACTTGTAAATGCAGGACCTTTATCGCTAATGATTTTGGAAGGGTTGCCAAAAGTATAACTTTGTTGTTGCAGTTTCGATATGACTTCGGCAGAAGTAGTAGTTTTACAGGGATATAGCCACACGAATTTGGTAAATGAATCTATTAAAGACAAAATATGTTTATAGTTTTTGTTAGTTGATTCAAGAGGGCCTAGATGATCAATGTGGTAAGTTTGGAGGGGAGTCTCCTCTTTGTGTAAGGGATGTAACTCACCTTCTTGTTTTCCACGTTTCCGATTATATAAAAGGCATGTTACACAATTTGCTATAACTTTATCAATCTTATTTGCCATATTAGGGATAAAAAATTCTTCATTAAGGAGTTCTTCACAACGTTTGCGTCCGAAGTGTCCTTTGTCATGAACGTGTTTAATGACGTTTAGCTGCATTTCATCCGGCACAACTACCAGATCGTAACCTTTATGATTTTTATAAAGAACGTTATTTTTGAGGAAATAGTTGTCATATGGCTTTGTTTTCAAAATTTCTTTGATGGCCTGTATATGTTCGTCGGTGTTCTGTGATTGTATGATTTTGGAAGTAAAACTGTCTTGAATGGTCATACATACGGGATTTCTGCTTAAAGCGTCAACGTGGCGCATACGTGTACCTTGTCTGTGTTCGATTGTATAGTTATAATCAGCTAACATTAAAGCCCATCGAGCTATCTTGGTGCAAAGATCTTTTTTATTCATAGTTAGGGCAAATGCATTGCAATCTGTGACAATCTTGAAAGGAATACCTAAAATATAAACACGAAATTTTTTAAGAGCCTCGATGACAGCCAAAACTTCTAGTTCATAACTCGAATATTTACGCTCAGCATCTGTGGCTTTTTTGCTCATAAAGTAGACAGGGTGAAATTGATTATCAATAGAAGACTTTTGAAGGAGGACTGCTCCGTAACCATCAATAGAAGCATCGCAATGAACTTCTGTTTCATTACTAGGGTTATAAATGCTTAAAACAGGACCTGAAGCAAGAATGTGTTTCAACTGATTAAATGCATTTCGCTGTTGGTCACCGAAGTGAAATTTAGTGTCCTTTCTAAGGAGATCTGTTAAGGGTTTAGCTATTAAAGAATAATCTTGAATAAATTTACGAAAATATGAGGTTAATCCGACAAATGAATGTACATCTTTTACACTTTTAGGTTCCGGAAAATTTAGAACAGCTTTAGTTTTGGAGGGAGATGGATGTAGTTGACCATTTTTAATGTGGTAACCCAGAAAATCAATTTCTCGTTGTAAAAAGTGGCATTTTTTTAGATTCAGTTCCAAACCATATTCGGATGCAGTTGTAAGAACGCGTTGTAATTTCTGGAGTCCTTCGGCTTCGTCTTCAGACGGTATTATAAAATCATCCATGTACACGAGAAGTACTTTTTCATTAATGAGATCGCGAAAAACATTATAGATATATCTCTGAAAAACTAAAGGAGCATCGCTAAGGCCATAATTCATGTATAGAAATTCAAATTGACCAGAATGTGTTACAAAAGAAGTGTATTTTCGGCTATTTTCTTCTACTTCGACATGAAAAAATGCATTTTTAAGATCAAGAGTTGTAAATACTTTTGCAGAGTGCAACTGATCAATAATGTCATCGATGACTGGGAGGGGAAAGCGTTGTTTATGTGTTTTAGCATTTAGCTTCCTATAGTCAACACACAATCTATATGAACCATCTTTCTTTTTTACGAGGACAATAGGTGATGAAAAATTACTGGTGCTTTTTCGGATAATTCCGTTTTCAAGCCATTCAGAAATTTGTTTTTCGACAAATTCTTTCTCTATAGGAGCTAGGCGTCTGGGAGGACATGTAACAGGTATTTCGTCTTTCAGATGAATTGATAATGTAACATCAGTAGTCTTTACTTTTCGGGGGGGAATAATTTTGAATAAGTTCCGTAATTTTTGAACGTATAGTTTTATCGGTAATATGAGATAAATCAAGATTACTATCGTCTAATACTTGAGCAACATTAATCAGAAAATTATTTGACATATCTTCATTTTGCTTGATTTTTTGCATCGAAATATTATTTTGAGAAACTGTTAAAATACTTTGCTGTATAACATCTGTACCAATAATAAAATCAAAAGATATGGAATAATCTGGTACTACATAAACATTAGTGGTGTAATTAAAATCATCTATAGTAATATCCGTAGAGAAAAAACCCAGGGGTTTGATCATAGTATTTCCTAATCCAGTTAATGTGATTGTTGAATGTTCGAGGTTCGAAACCGTTGGGAGTTTGCGATAAATACTTTCTTTTAACAGACTTCTTTCACTTCCCGTATCGATCAAAGAAAGAACATTTACTGACGAAATAATTACTTGTTTGGTCATAAAAGTATTCGACGTAATGGTGGAAATATTGGATGGTTCAGGCTTATTTCTAGATTTCCTTGGTTGATCACATTGAGCCGACTTATGGCCAAAATTCGAACAATTAAAGCAGCGAGGGCCTTTGTCTTTATGCCTACATTGGCTACTTTTATGGTTGGCTAAACCACAATTAAAGCAGAGAAGATCAGGTTTTGGACGAAAAGATTTCTCTTTTAATGGCATTTCTGGTTTAGATTTACGAAATTTAGTGTTCTCATAGTCATGCCGAATTTTATCATAAATTTTGAGCTTTTGTTTAAATTCTACTATAGATTGGCAGCCATATAATATTGATTTTCTAAAAACAGGGTCGGGTATACCGTTAATAATATACTGCATCAGTGCTGAATCTTCGATGTTACCGCGCGAACATAATTGTTTCATTACGAGAAAATATTCTTCAAGAGATTCATTTTCTTGTAATTTTCGTTTATTTAACATATCATGTAACTCAGCAGAATTATAAGTAATGCCAAATTCAGAAATTAAGAGTTGTTTAAGTTTTTCATACGAGTTAATGTGAAATTCTGTTTGTACTAACAGCTGGGCTTTTCCTCGTAAGGATCGTTTAGCAAAAACAAATTTATGAAATTCTGATAAATTGAGCATGCTAGCGACATCGTCAAAATTACTTAACCAAATATTTATATCTTGAAAAGAACTACCATCAAAAGGCGGTATAACACTTTCAACATCATTAAAATTAATAGTAGATGGCAAAAAACTTTGAACTGGAAATTGCTTGTTTTTATCAAAATTTGATGATTCAGTATTACTTGCAGTGTCCTTATTCAATGTAGTATTATGTGAAGATATTTCAGGTTCCGAATCGGTATCACTTTCGTTTTGGATAATGTTAGCTTGGAGTGAATTCAAGTCTGAAAGATATGTGACTAATCTGGTTGCAAGTTCAGTTAAAGAACCATCATTTGAGATACAGAGTAAATTACAAATTGTGATTAAATCGTTTAAAGAAAAATCTGCCTGAACTTTCGTAACTTTATTTTTGAATTCAGTGCTGGTCGTTTCGAAATCGAAACCAGTGAAGTCACGAATTCTTCTTCGATTTGAGCGATCACCATTAGTGTCGAACAATAATTTATGAAGTAATTTAATTTTATTAGTACGTTCATTTTTAAATGCAACTTCCAGTTCTTTGATGTCGACTAGCTTCATAGTAAATATAAAATATGGAATAATTAACTCACCCGTAAAATGATATCCGGCTTGAATCTGAAGAAAAAATATCTAGTTCATAACTTTCATGTTTGTGTTCGGGTCCGCCGAATTATATTACGCTAATAATAATTAACATACATTTATTACGATACATCACATAACTTCACGCAGAAAAAAACATACATATATCTCAAGAACATAGAATAGAAGAATAATAAAAAGCATCATGGGAGTAAAGCATGGGAGTGAAAGTTGTAGTCCTTTTTTCACGATCTCTAACGGTTTGGTAAATACATAACACTCCTTCCCCCTAGGAATACAGGACATAATCTTCTAAATGTTTTGGTGAGGTTCGGGAGCGTTCAGAGCGTCGTAGAGTAGGAAGATCTGGTTTCTTAGTTTCAGGCTGACACACAGGATCGGACTCTGTTGGTGAATCGGGTGTAACTGGATCATTTTCTGGAGTTGGCGAAGGTGGAATAACAGCAGGCTCTGTAGACGTTTCAGCATCTTATACACGGCTTCGAACCTGATCAACATGACGATTGTGAAGAATACCGTCTACTAAATCTTGAACTTTATAGGATAATGGCCCTGTAGTTTCTGTAATTTTTGCTGGAACCCAAGTTGGCCCTGAACTGTAGTTGCGAATGTACACGGGATCGTTCTCTTGAAATTGTCGTAGTCGTTTGTTTTTGTCTGCCTCAGCTAATTTCTCTTTTTTGATCTTCATATCTTTATTGAGATCAGGGTGTAATCTGTCCAACAATGATGTTAAACGACGATTCATTAGAATTTCAGCCGGTGATTTACCAGTAGTGGTACATGGTAAGGTATGCTGAGCAAACAGAAATCTTGCTAGGCGAGTCTTCCAATTACCTTGAAAGATCCGTTTCAAAGCGTGCTTTGTAGTAGCCACCATTCTTTCTGCCTGGCCATTGGAGGATGGATGATAGGGAGCTACAAAAATAGGTCGAATCTGGTTTCGTCTTAAGAAGTGTTGAAATTCAGCGGATCTAAACGTTTTACCATTATCAGATGCGACTGAATCTGGAAGTCCATGCGTGGCAAAAATAGATCTTAGGTTGTCAATGGCAGCCGATGACGACATGGAGGAAACTGGTACAACCTCTAGCCACTTGGAGTGAGAATCAACTAAAATGAAAAAAGTTTTCCCTTGAAAAGGACCGGCGAAATCTATATGAAGGCGAGACCATGGCTTTTCTGTCCATTCCCAAGGATGTATAGGAGCTTTGTCAGGAGCTTTCTGATTTTCTTGGCACATATTGCAAGTCTTAACGGTATTCTCAATGGCACTATCTATGTTAGGCCACCACACGTAACTACGCGCCAGACCTTTCATTCTGACTATACCAGGATGTCCATTATGAAGGAGCACGAGAACTTGATTCTGGAGTGCAGTAGGTACGACAACTCTACTACCCCATAAGACACAACCTTGATGAACACTTAGTTCATTGCGACGATTAAAGAAGGGTTTGAATTTTATATCGGTCATTTTGGCAGGCCAACCATTTAAAACCATCAAGGAAATTCTGGATAGTATCGGATCTTTTTTAGTAGCCGAAGATAACAACTTTGCATCTAACTGCGTTACAGGACATGACTCTAGCAATAGAACTTCAGTCGGGGCTGGAATATCAAGTTCAGGAGTATGTAGAGGTAATCGGCTTAGAGCATCGGCATTAGCTATTTCTTTACCTTTCCTATATTCTATTTCATAGTCATATGCAGCTAAAATTAAACTCCATCTAAGTACCCGGGGTGAAACCATTTGTGACACCGGTTTATTTGGATTTAAAAGCCCTAAAAGTGGTTTATGGTCAGTTATAATTTTGAATCTACGCCCCTGAAGATACTGATTAAATTTTTTGACAGCAGAAATTATGGCAAGAGCTTCCCTATCTGTCTGACTGTAATTCCTTTCTGGTTTTGACAAAGTACGAGAATGGTAAGCAATAGGGGATTCTTTACCATTAGGTAAAACATGACTTAAGACGGCCCCTACTCCCTTAGACGAAGCATCGCATGTTACAGTTACCGGAAGTGTTTCATCAAAATGTGTTAACACGACATCTTTTTTTAATAACTCTTTTGCTGCTTTATAAGCCTTATCATGCTTAGGCGTCCAACGCCAAACTCTGTCATTTCGGAGTAACTCATGCAATGGTTCTAAGCAATCCGATCTATTTTTTAGGAAACAGCCATAAAAATTTAACATTCCTAAAAAGGCTTGCAATTCAGTTTTATCTTTTGGAGTTGGTGCCTCATGAATAGCCTTCACTTTATCAAAACTCGGTTGAATTCCCTTCCGATTTACACGAAATCCCAATAATTCAATTTCGGGAAATGCGAATTTACACTTTTCACGTTTAAGATGAATTCCAGAATCTCGCAAGCGTTCTAGAACTTGCTTTACCTTTAAATTATGGTCTTCAACATTTTTTCCTTGAATAAAAATGTCATCTAGGTATGGCAGTACGCCATCAATACCTGCTAGTACTTCTTCCATTCTTTTTTGGAAAATCGCCACAGCGACAGAAACACCAAATGGAAGCCTATTAACTTTGAAAAGTCCCTTATGGGTATTTAATGTTAGTATTCTGGAAGTTTGATCATCAACCGGAAGTTGCAAATATGCTTCAGAAAGATCCAATTTTGAAAAAACTGTACCACCCGTCATAGTAGCCAGAACTTCATTTACCGTCGGAAGCGGATAAGTAAACGGTTTTACTGCTTGATTTACCGTGCTACGGTAATCGCCACACAGTCTGATACGACCATTTTTCTTTAGAACCGGAACTACGGGCGTTGCCCAATCAGAATATGAAACAGGTTCTAAAATTCCTTTTTTAACCATTTCATCTATTTCAATAGTTACTTTATTTCGAAGGGCAAAAGGCACATTTCTAGCTTTTAGAAATTTTGGTGAACACTTTTCATCAATTTTAATTGATACCGGAGGCCCCTTAAATTTCCCCAGCGATTCATTAAAAACATTACGGTATTCGTGTAATATAGAATCTAAAGAACAAATAGAAATTTTATTAACATTTTCATTAGAAATTAAATTTAAATTCAAGGCATTAAACCAACTCCTGCCTATTAATGATTTACCTTTCCCCTCAACGACTAAAAGAGGTAAATTAACATTACTAGACTTATAAGTAACATTAACATCAAAATATCCAGCAAGATTTAATTTTTCAGAACTCCATGTTTTAAGAGATTGATCCGAAACAGAATGTAAATATGGAGGTTTAACTGGCCATAATTTAACATAAGTATCATAACTTATAATAGAATGCAAGGACCCGGAATCAATTTCCATTTTATGTGGAATTCCATTTAATTTAACAAATATATCATAAGGGGGGTAATCAGTAACAGCACTTACAGAATTTAAATTATTGATGCAATTATATTCATCATGAATAATATTTGACTTACCTGCATCGAATTTTTGCACTTTAAATGTTTTGGCTCCCTGTTTATTACTTTTTTTAGCATTACAAACTTTCGCGATGTGGCCAACACGACGACAGTAATTGCACGTCGCTTTAATAAACTTACACTCACCATAGGGATGATGATCGCCACATCGGTAACAGGGATTTTTCTTATTTTGCTTACCTTTACACTCCTGAACTTTTTTACCCGACACTTTCGGTTTGACGTAATTTACGGTACTAAGTAGCGTACCTCGAATTTCTGTAGATTGTTTCACAGCAGCTTCTCCTGCCAGAGCTAAATCTAAAGCCGAAGTCAAAGTAAGTCTAGGGTCTGAAAGAAGTTTTCGTTGAATTTCTTCGTCAAGAACACCACATACTAACCTGTCACGAAGCATAGAATCCAGTTGAGTTCCAAAGTTGCAATTTTCGGAAAGTCTTCTCAATTCGGCCATAAATTCAGAAATAGTTTCATTTTTCTGCTGGTCTCTTTTGTTAAATTTAAATCTGCATAGGATTTCAGAAGGCTTAGGTGAGAAATGTTCATCTAATTTTACCAGTAAGTCGGCAAAAGTCACTGCATTTGGGCTGTTAGGAGTGCTCAAAGAGCGTATAACTGAATATAGTGCTGGACCCGAAACACTAAGAAAAATTGCCCGTTTTTTTTCTGGTTCCGTTATACTGTTAGCGGTGAAAAAGAAATCTAAACGTTCTTTATATTCAATCCAGTTCGTTTTCCCTACTATAAATTCTTCGAGCTTGCCAAACGACATTTTGAAGAAATTAAAAGAAAGTACCAAGAGTAATTACCAGTTCAGGAAACGTTGAAAGGAACCAAAAGAAAATAAATTATCACAGTTTTATTGCTCGTCGCCAGTTTCATGTTTGTGTTCGGGTCCGCCGAATTATATTACGCTAATAATAATTAACATACATTTATTACGATACATCACATAACTTCACGCAGAAAAAAACATACACATATCTCAAGAACATAGAATAGAAGAATAATAAAAAGCATCATGGGAGTAAAGCATGGGAGTGAAAGTTGTAGTCCTTTTTTCACGATCTCTAACGGTTTGGTAAATACATAACAATAACAATGAGCAAAAATGGTAAGTGGGCACTTCTGGCACCACTTTATAGGATGGACGAGTCTTGACTCAAAATAAAAAGAGTTTTCTAACGGACACATACATTTATTGAGAGACGAACATACAGGACAAAAAAATAAACAAAAAATAAAACAAATTAACTCTTCGTTGCTTTCAAAATACCACTTTAAAAGTCATATATCAGTTCTTCGTAAATGTTCTAAAACAATCGTCATTTTTATTCTTCAAAAAATCCGTCTTAGTTTTATCATCGTCGTTCATCGTCGTCGGAAAAAACATTCTATTTACTTCTTCCTAATTCTTTCACACCTCCACACACAACTTGGAAGCTTCGCGTTTTTTAATTAATCTCGTGTCGGCGTTTCGGAGAGTCTGATGCAGGTGCAACAGAAAGAGAGTGTAGCCAACATGCGAGAATATATCCCACATATGTATTTCTCGAGTTATTCGACCATTTCCAGACTTTTCGGATACCCTGTATATTAAAGGTCAACGCGTGCTGGACAGGGGCCTAAAAGACTGCGTGGGCAAAAATTTCAGGGCCGAGTTCGACCCAGTTCGTGCAAAATAAATTAATGGTCCGATCGGCGAGAAAATTTAAAAAATCGACCTGATTATATGGTCTGCAAGTACAATATATATACACATATATATTAGGCCGGCCCAAAAAAAAAAAATAAATAAATAAATAAATAAATAAAAGTTAAAATCTTGGCCCGACCCGACTCTATATTTCTACAAAACATGAACTTTTACTTCGATATAGTTATAAATTGTTTTGCACGGGGAGTTCTAATAAAAAATAATTCATTTTTAGAAGTGCTCTTGTCTGCAATATTTATTTTTAATGAATATCTATTTGCATGTAAAGGGTTTAGTTATTGTTAATCCTGATTTCATGTATTGGAGACTTTAAAATCAGAAAAAAATGCCACACATAAAATCTTCTAAGACAGAATTCCATAGTAACGAAAAAAATGCTATAGTTTATTTAAAAAGATACTTTAACTTTCAGAACCGGCTTTGGAACTGAAAATGCTTTTTATATTACTATACATATTTATATTTGCAACAAAAATCGAAAAAGTAAAAAATAGTTATATTGAAGATTGAGCTCAGTTATCACATTCAAAAAACGTTTAAAAATATTAAAATAAAACGAGAAATTTGAAAACAACCTGCCCATTGGTTTAACATTATGAAGCAGGTATTTTGAAGTGAATGAAGAGTCCCCCTGAGACAGCAATGCGCCATAGGCAGGTTCTATTTCACAGATTTTTCTGTATGTAAATTTTATTCTAAAAATCTACTATTATTTATAAATAATACATTTTAAATTTTAATTGTAGAATAATGGTGAGTTCAACTTATAAAAATACATACATTTTTCCTAAAAATATTTGGAACGGGTCAAATTTTACTGACTTTTACTCGGACCATGTCGTTCCGAGAAAGTGATTTTCATACGAATCTAAACCGGGAGTGAAAATTTCTTCCCGCGCAGTTCCAGCTCAATATCGAAAAAGTTAGTTAAGCCATGAAAAGAATGAAAACCAGGCATGGATCGGCCCGAGTATCGTAAAAGAAAACAGGCCCGAGCCTGGCCAATGCAAACATCTATCGTGCCTTATCCAGAAGAAAGAGTTCGGTGAAATTTTCTTTCTTTAAACTCGAATCAAGCTTAATTTTATCTGAAGACTCGGACTAAATTTTATTTTCTGAAAGTTCTGCCGGCTCTGAAATTTATTATTCTTAAAACATGTATTATAGCACATTTTTCTGTAACTTTTGGCCGAACCTTTTTGCGGCCGAACTTGCTTAAGCCTTGTTACGGCACGTATACGTGTCGCTCGCCTCCAAGGGGTATAATCAGACTTCCCAGCTACACAAGATTTTTTAGGTCTGATTTGGGAAAACTAATTTTCGATTGCAGTGCTTTTTGAAATAATGAAGTTTAAAATACAGTAGAGATTATCTGGACTCCGATTAAGCGTATTGTCCAATTAACCAGATCGATCAAGGACTATAATTTTTTTTTTTTTTTTTTTTTTTTTTTTTTGCCATCTTCTCCAAAAATTTTAAAGTCAAACTTCTTCAGGCAGGGTAAGGTAAATTTGACAAGAAGACGTGGAATTTAACCGCTAAATACTGATATACCATTGATGCAAGGTCCTTACTTGGCAGAATGCCCAGCCGATTCCATTCAGACTTTAGGGAGAATAGCCTATGAGGCGGAGATTACTTTTACGTAGTTTTCATTTTTGTTCTGCGTAAAATTTTATTTTAAATTAAATAGATTGTTCTCCTTCTATCAGTTCTCGGAATAAGCCTTTCCAAAGTACATATTTTCCCCTACATTTTTTGGGAATTTTAATAAAAACATGTCTGTTTTTTTCTTTTTTATATTTATATTTATGGCTAAAACGCAGATTTAACAATTGCTTGGCATCTGACTTGGCGGCTATTCGAGAAATTCGCCAATTCTAACAACTTAAATATTCAGGGCACATGTACATATGTCATATACACATTGGGATTTACTTGGTGCCAAAATGGCGTTATTTTGCATAATATGGTAACCCTGTTATTCTTGTTTATATTTTGATAAACTGTTTATTTACATTAAATTATCTTTTTTCAAATTATATAAATGTTTTTTGTTCTATAGTTATTAGTTTTTTAAAATTTATTATATTTAAAAATGTTTTATTTATTGTTTTTTTTTTAATAATAGAAAAATAATTTAAAAATGTATATGTAACTCGTATACGAAAATGAGATTTTAGCCAAATTGACGTTGGAAAAAAATTGTACTACACCCTGTGCGTATATGATATCTGCGCCATATTCATATCCAATACATGCAAATAATATAAATAAATAATATACACTATAATATAAAGAAATAATTTTAAAAAACCGCCAATCTGGCAAGTTTTAAAATCCCGCCATGCAGCCGCTATTTCTAAAAAGATTAAGTTACGCTATGTTGCGAGGGAAAAGTTATAATGCTTAGTTTAATAATCACACCTTTAAATCATCTTTTTTTATTATATTTGACTTTTTATAACTTATTTTAATGTAACAGAGTTACAATATAATATTTAAAAACAGATAATTCAATTACAGCAACAAAAAGATATTCGCCAAAAAAATTCGACTTATCTAGGGTGTTTATAAACAAACTCATCTCGAGATTGTACGAATCTACCCATTTTCGACATGGACTTGCTCTTTTCGCCCATGCGCAGTTCTGTCCAGGTTCTTAACAAACGTGGTCCATCAGTAACTAATTTCTAATCCTGAAATAATAAAATCACCAACAAATACAAAGACAGCAATGCATAAAACTATTTTTTTCTAGAACCTTAAAAGTTTCCCTTCTAACGCACGAGCGTCCATTTTCAGTGGTCCACGAGAGATACAAAAGAATGGCCTCTGTGAACCAGAAGACTATCAAGAATTTTTTTTCCCTATCACGAGGATTTTTTAAAAAATATATATGTACAGTGTATGTATATAATTTCTATGTGTACTTCTATGTACAACTCTGTACCAATTTTGCAGAAAATAAAATTTTAATTAAAAAAAAAACTTCTAAACACGTTATTTTCAATATGCTAAAATGCGCATTACCACAATTGCCAGTCCGAAACCTGGAAAAAATGTGAAGGGAAGTTGCCTAAAAACATTGCCCAATTCGTTTATAAAGTTTCTCAATTATCCGGATTTTTCATTAACTGGATTATCCTCGATACCGATCGTTCCGGATAATCGGCGTTCTTCTGTGTATATTACTGAATGGAAAAATACAAATGAAAAACTTACATAATTAAGACAAATTAAATTATTATTATCAACAAAAGTACTAATTCTGCGTATACAGCAGTTTTAAAATTAAAACACTCGGGTAAAAATATCAAATCGCATATAAACACAAAGAAATAAGAAATCTTTTGGACTTACTCGTATGAAAGTCGAAACTTTTTATATACAGCAGAAAAATATTAAAGTTCGTACTTTCGTAAAAAGAAGGAACTCATAAAATATTTACAATTAGTAGAAATAATAATTTTAATGCAAAATTTGCAAAGTCGTAAACTCTATTTTTTCATAGTCAAATTTTTTCCTTCAAAGTTCATTGTAGCATTGTTCTTACAATTTCTAATTAAATTATAAAATTTTGTAAAAAATTGCAATAAACAGAAGCATTAAAAAAACCCTTATTTCCATATTTTAAAATAAAAATACTAAATCAGGAAAATAATTAACTCCTATTATCTGTGGTCAATGGACAATTGTCGATAATAGAGTACTGCATCTAGGTAACTCTGAAACATCCTTCCAATCTATCACAACAGGTGTTTTTCTTGTAATTCCCATAGCAACAATAAAAAATATAAATATTATTTTTACAACCAATCAGCAGGAATACGTTTGCTGATGCTAAACAACGTACTCATCAACCTCTTTATCATTCCATTACACGAAAAGTTTGTTTTATATTAAGTTGCGGAACAGAATTTGAAAACAAGTCAAAACAGACAGACATGCATTTCCTTTTACTGAATCGCAGTTGTTCTCTGCGGCTTAAACATGGTAAATTCAAATCTAAATAAGAAGAAATGTATAAAGAAACAGCATACTTGCTAAGAACGATATCCTTTTCCATTCCCTCTGAACACGTTACTGTACTAAATATTAATTTCTTTTATTTGAATTCAATGTATTTGCATGGTGTGAAATTAATTAGTTGAATTACTGCTTTTGAAATGCGTAACTTTTATGACTTTATAAATATCACGTTTTACTTTTTTCATAATTTTAATCAAAGCAGATTTTTTTATCTATAGCTGTAATAATAAAAAACAATAGAAAAAAAAATCTTCAATTTCCATTTTGTTTTAGAATGTATATCGATCGAATGCAGAAAGCGTGATATCCAAATTTTGATTCAAATCTGAAACAAAGAGCTTAAATACAATATTCCGAAGAGAAATATAAATGAAGTGAAAACTTGTGAAATAGTTGGGAATCTTAAAGTGCATTATTTTAATAACAGCGAAAAGCCACCTGCAATTAAAAATATATCGCTGATTCGAACCGCGAGTTATGCAGGTGGTCTAGTGGGCCAAAATTTCTCGCCTAGTCTATCTCGACAATGCTGAAATATCCCTGTGATTTGAAGAGGTTTTCTATTATTTTAAGCAATTTCTTTCTTCTGACTGGAGATTTTTTGAAAATTTTGATCTTCGGTTTCTGATTTTTACGTATTTTTAGATAAAAGGGATTTATAAATTACTTTTCTAAATACGAAAAAGTACTAACAAGGAAGGTCTCCATTGGGGGCATACTCAGAATTTTTTGAAAAAAATACGAATTAAACTACTCATGTAGGTAATAAAGGATCAGTGAAAATTAGCGGCGGAATTACATTATTAGATATGTAAAAAAATAAAATAGTTTGGAATAATTGGCGTGAAAAGCTGAAAGCGACGCGGGATTTGGCGAGCAGTGCATCTCCTCGCCAAAAGCAGACGATTTTAACGAATCTGAAAATTGATTTTAATTGACTTCATTGTTAAAAAACTGCAGCATTTACTGCAACGTCACTCCACTACTTTTATAGAATATCTCTCTTCTGACGAATGAGAATGCTTCATAGAACGGTGAATTGACCGTTTTCTATAAAAGCGGTGGAGTGACGCTGCAGAAAATGGTACAGATTTTTAGCGGTGTTGTAGCTTGTGCAACACTGTTAAAAATCTGCTGCATTTTGCTCCAACGCACTCCACCGCTTGTATATAATATATCTATTCCAACCAATGAGAAAGCTCCATTTCACGGCCAAGTAACCGTTTTCTATACAAGCAAGGAAGTGCGTTGCAACAAAATGCAGCAGATTTTTAACAGTGTATTTTTCAATTTGGAACAGTTTTAATCAATTTAAATTGTGTTTAAAATGATAAAATATATTAATTTCATTTTGTTATACGTACATATAAACGTATATGACAAAATTACACTTAAAAGTAAAGTAAAAAGGCAAAATTAAAATTACTTAAACTAAACTTATTTAAATAAATTGAACATAGAAAGTTTTTTCTTTAAAAAGTATTCGAAGCGTAAAAGCGTATTTTTCAAAATTTCGTTTTTTTGCCAACCGGAGATAAATCGCCAAATAAACGAAATTATTTTTTTACGGACGTTATAAGGAAGTTCCGCCGAATTTTTTTTTATAAACATACATAACTATATGAGAAGAACATTCTGTAATTTTTTCAGATTTTTCTGAGTATGCCCGTATGGAGACCTTCCTTGTAAGGAGGCACAGCTGCCAGAATATGCGTGTAATTTGGTGAACATGCTGCTTTAGGTGCGAGCATTTTAGGTAATTGGTGTTTTTTACTGTATTTTTAAGGGGGGGGGTAGAAATGGAAAAGTTAAAGTGCAATTTTTTCTGTTTTTACGGAATATAATCAAGGGAAAAAGAAGTTGAATCCACGGATTATTTTTCGAGCACAGAGTCCTCCACAGATTGGGTTATACCCGACCTAAACTAGTTCATTCTATATCCATTTCAACCTGAACCAGTTTTAAAAAATTAGATGATCCCGAACTCAACAAACTCCGACCTAAAACCAACAGTATTCTATCCGAACCCAATCCCAACTCGAAATGAAAAACAATTTTCCATCTTTTAAAGCAATAATGGAAAAAAAGCCTACAATAATACCACTAGTATAAATTATATTTTTTATGTAGAAAAATCAATATACCTGTATATTCACTCATTGACACTCGGATAATATAATTTTTCATTTAAAAATGTTTCGGAGATACTTTTGAGAAATCAGGTAGAATCGAACCTATATGCTAAAACAATTAAAATCAATCCGAAATAGAAGTCAATCCGAAAAAATATTAACTTTAGCCAGATCCGACTCAAACTGCCTGTCGAGTTGGCTTTAGTTTCCCGAGGTGAATGCAGAACTCTACAAGAAACTCGAGCCCGACATCATCACATTTTGACCTGAACACCTGAACCCAAAATGTTTCAACATCAACCAGACCCCAACCGTAGCTGATGAAAAAATATATCCATATTGTAATGCAGTTATGTAATTGTACCTTCAGTATCAGTTTTAACTTTTAAATTAAGAATCAGTATAGATAAACTCATTAACATTCATGTATATAGTTTTTCATCATAAAATAAATTTTGTAAATTCTTATGAGAGTTGGATTCATCTCGAATCAAGAACCATGAGTGCCAACATCCAACCTGAACCTTAAACTATTAAAGTTAACCAAACTGAAATCCGACTCACAACGACAAAAGATTGGGATCAACCCGATCCGGTTCAGACTTTGCGAGTCGGGTCAGATTCAGTTTGCCCGACCCGAAGCAGTATTTTACATGTCATCCAAGACAACCCCGATAAAATAATTTTCGTTTGCGTACTCTTAACCGTACCAAAAATTCTTCATGTCAAACCGACCGTAAATCCACAATCAGCGGAAATTCATCCACAGTTTAATGCAGTTAAAAAATAATAATACATGATTATAACTACAGTATAAATCTTATCTTTTTGTTAAAAAATAAGCATGTTCAGAGTCATTCATGTATCATCCTGTTTAGTAATCCATACAGATTTTTGATTTAAGAAATTATGATTTAAAAAAACAATCGGGTTTATCTGAACTCAAATTTCAGTCAGAAACCGACTCATATCCAAAAGAATGTTTAGTCGATCCGACTTCGAGGAAAAAAAAAAAAATAAATAAAAATAAAGAAAAAAGCTCCATATTTTGATTTACTCGACCGGGCAGAAATTCAAACGTCAAAATATTTTCCCCGACGATATTGAATTTTGGCCCCGACGGGGGGGCATATGCCCCCCCGGTCCCTCCCTCTGGCGCCGCCCTTGCCTTTGGCGGATTTTAGCTAAATGCGCAGGCCGTTATATCTAGTTGGCAATGGCATAGTCTATACATATAATAAAACAGTAGGACCCGGTGTGTCTGTACATTGAAGATAATTGACAAAAATGGAGTCAGGGCGATAAAAGAAAACCAATGAAACACAAAAAAATTTTTTTTGAATTTTTTGTCTGTCTGTCTGTCTGTCTGTCTGTTTGTTCGAGGTTATCTTCGTAACTACTGAATGGATTTTTATGCGGTTTTCATTAATGAAGAATGCACACTCCCGGGCAGTGTATAGGCTTTGTTTCATCAAAATCGGACAACAGACAAAAAAGTAACAAAAAGAAACAAAAGAAACTATTAGGTGCGCTGCTCACGTTTTTTAGTACATAACGTTTTTTAGTACATATAAAATCCAATAGATGTCACTGTGCGATTTTAAAACGCGCTATCGTTATGTTTTCGCCAGTCTACTTAAGTATGAGAAAGTTTCAAGCTGGCTGTCGTTCCATGTGGTTTAGTCGGTAGAACGTCAGTGCGCCATACTGATGGCCCGGGTTCGATTCCCAGCATGGAATTTTTTTTCACTATGTTGGCATTAACGCCTATAAGCAATTAAAAGAATTTGAAATATTGTATTCAAGGCGAATTTTCTCTCTGGGAAAATTTCCTTGCATTAATATGTCAGTGTAATTTTTTTTTTCGAAACTTTGTTTTTCTTAAAAAATTACAGTAAATATTTGATATTTCCCAACGTTTTTTGAATGATCGACTTGCTTTTTTTTTTTTTAATGTATGTCTGAACCTTATCTAACTACTTCTTCAAGATTTCTTTAGATAAACCGACCAGCGTAGCGGGCGAAGGCCGCTAGTGTTATATAAATTTTTAATGGATGCCTTTTGCTTAATATTGGATAATTTTTGACAGGACTTTCGAAAAGCACATACCTTAGTTAAAAGCTTTCGAATAAGTTATTACACGTCGCTCAATATTTCTTGGTTCGTGTTATAATTGAGTTGTCTTTTTTTTTCTTGTTTCACGAGAAAAAAGTGACAAAACGGGGGTTCTGAATCTCCATAACTAATCGGTGGATCAGGATGATTTTTTTTTTTTTTTTAAACTTTGAGGTCTAGAGAAGGATACTTTGCCTTTTCAATTTCGTCGCTATCCGATGATTGGGTCCAAAGTTATTAAGAGGCAAACTTTGGACTTTAACATTAGAGATGCGGCTGAGCTCTATTATACAGCACTATCGTGTTGTTTCTTTTTAAACTAACGATAAATTTCATGTTAAATTCGATTTTTTGTAATTCATATTTGGTATTTATGGCTTATAAAAAAACGATTTGGTAATGCTTGTTCAGTTGATATCTATAATTACTTTATATATACACATCATTTAATTGTTTGTAGTAGTAAATGTGTCTTTATTTTATATTCAACATGCATTAGGCTTGAATAATGCATGCTTAATTTACATAAAAGAAAAGCGCTTTTTCAATTTAAACAATAAACTTATTTTCAATGACAATTCAACTATCCAGATTGCACCCTTGAGAACATATTTGTCCGGATAATAGGAGTTCAACTGTAATTCTATGGATTAAAAAGATACTTAGCCTTAGATTTAGTTTATGTTTCTGTAGATGGCAGCATGAGACGTTTCTTTGAATTATATTAAGACTGTTCCGAAATCTAAAAGGACAACTTTATGACATAAGTTTTAATTCATTTTTGTTTGGGAATGCGTAAAACTAGCAGGTGTTGTTCAGAAAGTATGTAATAGAATTGTTTCCCTCCCCTTTTTTTTTTTTTTTTTTTTTTTTTTTTTTTGGCAATCGCAGTAGATCTTTCAGAAAATAATGTCAAAGTAGGCGTTTTGAACAAAATTTCCGCACGAAAGAACAATAACCACTCAAGAAATGGTGAAAAACGCCCTTGTCACGTGATCAAACCGCTTATAATTCAAATGATTTAGTGATTAAAAAAACCAGATCGGTTTCAAATAGCTTCCAAAGTCAGGCCTTTCGATTTTATATTTTTCTGTTAAAATACGAACTTTTAAAATGTGCCAAAACAATTTGAGCTTGTTGAGCAGAGCAGTTGAAAACAACCTGAAATTTTTTATTCAGTTCAGAGACAATAATGTGCCGACAATGGTGAATTCACACCAGAATTTTCGATAAAAATTATCTGGAAATTCGCTGATCAGGTCGGTGTTATCCAGATCCGTAATACTAAATATTCCTAAAATCAGTGTTGAATGACTATGTTCCTTAACCTCCAATTGGAGAGGCTGCCTAATGGAATACGCAAATCAGAGTTCTGAATCAGAGTTCTTTGAACTTTCTGTTCATGAAACAGACTCAGAAATTGATGGAGACGTTCTAGAATGTCTACAAACTTCCTATTTTTCTTTTTCTGTTCTTTATCTAAGTTTTTTCTTAATTTCTCTTTAAAATGGTTCCTGATCAAATTACTAACATAAACTAGGAAATGTATCAAAAATTATCCACTATACAGTCGAGTCTCTCTATAACAAAACTCCATACAACGAATTTCTCTATATAACGAATTTTTAGTAGAAACGGTTCCCTTTTCGCATGTTTACATTAAAAACAGTCTATGTAGCGAAATATCTATCTCCATACAACGAATTTTTTCATAAATTGGTCTTAATTTTTTCAGTTTTAAAAAATCTTCGAAATCATATGGAATCAATTTTCCATCACTTATTTTTGATTTTTCGTTCAGTGCTGAGTTTTTTTTTAAAATAAATTACTTCTTTCCTTGTTCTTTAAATCCAATGAATTCATCCCACTTTCCACACACCTTTCACCATCCTCCCTCAAAACAGAGTCAATTGGATTGTTACACATATAAGAGAGGAATCAATGAGAGGTACATAAGAGAGGCCTTCAAATGGAGGAAAATGTTAACTTCAAATTTTCATTCCTTGCTAAAATTTGAGCATTTGTTTTTGAGAGCGTAACAATTTTACAATCAAAGCAACAAACAATTACAGATTTCTTCCCGTGAAATTAATGCAAGTCTTCCTTATTTGATTTTCATTAAAAACTTTCAAATAAATGTCTGTTCTCTTTTTTGAAACTGCTTAAATAATTAAGAAATAAAATGTTAGGTTAATATATATACTTTTAAACATTTCAAATTCTTAATTAAAAATACCAAAAATGATACTTGTTCAAAATTTACACATTAAATACGATTTTTAACATCATTCTCTATACATCGAATTTCTCTATATAACGAATTTTTTACTGGAACGATGGATTTCGTTATATAGAGACTCGACTGTACTTAATTTAATACGAATTTATTACCTCTTTGGTTCTATTATTATCTTTGTATAGTTTTATATTTCCTCTTGCCATTAAAAATACCCGGTGTACTGTACTTGAAATTTTTTTAAAAAAGTGACACAGAATAACTTTCTTTAATAAAATAATATATTTTACAAATAGTATTTACATCAAACATCTGGATTATTTTGAATTGTATTATTGGCACAAACTTTGTGCCTAGTCAACCAAGATTCAGCTATCCATATGAATGAGAATAAGAGGGAAACCAGTCCTAATGAATGAAACATCCAGTCGTAGGATCCTATGGTATCTCTGAAAACACCTGGAATGGAAAAACGAAACTTATTTCATAATCAGATCATGAGAGGTATTTTATGCAAAGTGATTAGCAACAACAATAATAATAAAATTGTAATTTAACAAATTATAACGACCATTTGGATAACGATATTTTTAAAAGAATAAAATTTCAGATTTATATTAAAAAAAATAATAAACATAATTTGTATGCTGATCAAAACGTGGCCTATGTAATAGCAGAGTCATATGACGTACGCCATGGATTAAACATTAATATTCTTGAACCAAATATAAAAACATTTTAAATGAAATTTCAGTTGTACAATTTTCAGTACTACGAATTTTTTAACTTCTAAACATTTTCAATTTTTGCACCTTTGTATAGGGGAAGTGTACTTTTAAATATTTATTTGAAATCTGTATCTCAATTTATTTTTGTCATCGAATCAACAGAAGAATTCCATTTCTGGACATTAAACATGGAGCAATCAGAAACGAATAAAATCCGGACATCACAAGATTTCAGATACCATCTCTATTCTCGACCGACAGAAACAACCATTTTCCAATCGATTAATAAAGGGTGGACAAACTTTAAGATGTGGTAGTTTTACGAAAGACAAATTTTTCTATAGGAAATTAGGGATCCACTTATTGAATAAAAATTAAAGCTTTATTATTTTAATTTTGCATTTTTTATGTTTAAAAGATTTTATCATTTTCGCGGTCAATTAGCCTTCTTTAACGAGTGTTGTTTACAGTTAATACCATTGCTCATATTATGTTTTAGCCATTTAGAATATCTAACTATATATCACTTGCGGCCGACTAACGAAAAAAGACCTTGAAATAAATTTTTAATTAAGTTGTAAACATATTAAAATTCTGTGTTGATATCGGAAAAACATGCGTGTCCATAATTTTTATAATTCCAGCCTATTAGGAAGTGAGTGTAAATTAGATTACAAAATTCTAATCTTTATATATATGAATATATAACCATATTAAGGGATGGCAATACAATTTAAACTGTTTTGTATATAAAATAAAAACACATTTCGGCACGCAATTTTCACCTTGTTTTAAACACAAAATATATTATGAACTTTAAAATGTTCAGTTTTACTTAAAAGGCGATTAAAATAACCATATAGAGTTGTTAATATTTAATTTTATTTAAAATATCTAAGTACTTTCATAGTCTGTTTTGCATAGTTGTAGTTTGTCATTTCAAATATGACGTCATTTCTCCTAATTATTGCTTTTAACGCGTATTGATGAATATATTCTTTTCAAGTTTTATTTCTCTGTGTAATATTCACGTGAAAATACCTTTGTTGCTGGATGCTTTAGGGTTTGCAACAATAATAATTTAAAAAAAAATCATTTAAAAATATGAAATGTCTCATGTAAATATATTTTTAATTTTAAACTGTTGTAATGTTTGAAATCTGATGTAATTTTCAAAGTTTTCTTTCTTTGGCCATTTAAAATATCACGCAAATAAGTCCATTTAAGACTTTTATTGCATAATAATTGATTTATTACTTTAAAATTTTCTTTCTCTTAAAATTCATGTGTAAATATAGTTTTTACAATATAATTTTCAATATTTTCCTACTTTTAACACGATCAATTAATTCTAATTTGAAAGTTGTTTTTTGTCACAACACATGCAATAGTCACATGTCAATAAATGCTTGATTTAAAGGCAATATTATTTGCATTCTTTTTAAATTGGCTGTAATTTAAAATGATACCCTTTTCTAAAATATGTAAAAAATATCTCGAAATGCGGAAAATTTGAATTAGTCTGTAAAAAAGTACAAGAACGAAGTAGCTGCATTAAATTAAGTGTAGTATTAAAAGAATGTACGTTTTGTCTATTATGTAATAGCAAAGGAATAAAGCAAATTAGAAAAGAATAAAAAGAACGTCAGATAATTTTATGCTAGTTTCGCGATCATAAATTTATCTTTTTATGGTCTTAGATTCATATTACAATTAAATAAATTTGAAACATAATGTAAAGGTTTCCCCCTTTTTAGCTCACAGGCTATCATAGCCTGAGAGCTTATGTGCCCGTCCGTTCTGTATGTATGTGCGTATGTGCGTAACGCGATAACTCATGATAAAAATATCGGATCCACTTGAAATTTTGTATATAGGTATATCCTGATAAGGCGCTTCCCTGATTAGTTTTTGGAGTTCATTCGATATGTATAAGAGGGGGAACGGGGGGCTCATGCCCCCCGTTAGTTGATATAAATGGGATTTTCATGCAGAATTAAGTTTTCAAAATTTAGATTAGGATCATTCTGATGAGGCGATTCCGTGACTGTTATTAGGTGTTCATTGAATAAGTATAAATAGGGGGAACAGGGGTTCTAATCCCCCCCCCCCGTTAGTTGATATAAATGGGATTTTCATGCAGAATTAAGTTTTCGTTCAAAATTTAGATTAGGATCATTCTGATGAGGCGATTCCGTGGCTGTTATTAGGTGTTCATTGAATAAGTATAAATAGGGGGAACAGGGGTTCTAATGCCCCCCCCCCGTTAGTTGATATAAATGGGATTTTCATGCAGAATTAAGTTTTCGTTCAAAATTTAGATTAGGATCATTCTGATGAGGCGATTCAGTGACTGTTATTAGTTGTTCATAGAATAAGTATAAATAGGGGGAACAGGGGTTCTAATGCCCCCCCCCGTTAGTTGATATAAATGGGATTTTAATTGAGAATTAAGTTTTCGTTCAAAATTTAGATTAGGATCATTCTGATGAGGCGATTCCGTGACTGTTATTAGGTGTTCATTGAATAAGTATAAATAGGGGGAACAGGGGCTCTAATGCCCCCGCCCCGTTAGTTGATATAAATGGGATTTTCATGCAGAATTAATTTTCGTTCAAAATTTAGATTAGGATCATTCTGATGAGGCGATTCCGTGACTGTTATTAGGTGTTCATTGAATAAGTATAAATAAGGGGAACAGGGGTTCTAATGCCCCCCCCCCCTTAATTTATATAAATGGGTTTTTCAAGCAGAATTGTCAGATTTCGTTCAAATCTCTGAATAGTTTTGGAAGTTTAATGGTTAAGTATAAAAGAGGGGGATAACTCCTTTTAAATTATATAAATGCTAAATGGGTTTTTATTAAGAATTATCTAATTTGCTCTGAATTTTGGATATAGATTTTTTATATGATAAAGCATGTCTTTGATAGTATATCAGGTTCAATGATTAAGTATAAAAAAAAGAGGAAAGGGGAGAGCTGTTTCCCCTTCTTAATTTTTTTTTTGAACGGAATTAACCCTTGAAAATATAAGGCTTTAATGTGCAATTAGTATTTGTAGCCTGTGAGCTCAATGCCATCAGTTTAACTGGGCAGTATTCTTTTTATTTTTTCTGTGAATGATTGCAGACAACATTTCATCATCCGGTATCTGGAAACAGTTCAGCAAGTTCTCAAGAGATGGCAGCACTAAAAATAATTTTAATATAAAGAATCCTGTTACCAATCCTTTCATGTCCTAACACCGAAAAATTTTATCGAGGTCTAGAGAAAATTACACATAATTAATATAAAGTACTCATTACGGAACAGATGTAGCATTCGCCCGGAATTCGCCATCTTGTTTCTTCGATTGTCACTTACGCCCACTATATTTAATTTTTCAACAATTCAGAAATTAAATATAAACAACAACAAACTTTTAAACTGAAAATCAGCACTCCAAACATTATTTATATAAAAAAATGGGGGGGAAGGGGGAGTTAAAATTAGCAAACGGTAAATACATAAATTTTAAAACAGTTAAACAAAGCAAATATTCATTTAAAAATATATGTATTCCGAAATCAGTCAAAAATGTTTCACAGAACAATAAAAAATAATAAAAAAAAAATTAAAATAAAATAAAATAAATGAATAAATCCAAATTCAGAAATTTAAAATGAGCAAAAAAAAAAAAAAGGCCATCTTCGGGCGAATACTACATGATAGCCAGCCCTCATTATTTTTAAACACTTATTATTAGTTTTAGGTACCTGTATCTTATACTATAATGCGAGCAAAAATTGTGTGTGTGTGTGCGTTGGTCTACCCTGTAAAAGTGAGTAACTTCGTCGGTTTAAACACCAACAGAGTGAGTAACCTCAGACGCTTCGAGTAACTTTTGGAGGTTACTCGGAGTGTCTGAGACCTGAATTACGCGTTTTCAATAACCAGGATGCTAAATCTGCCATTTTTTGAGGTTACTCGGAGAAGCGATTTATTGCCGTCATGAATACACACCGTGTGTAACATTTTATTTGCCACTGGTTTCAGCGCCATCTTATGGAGTGTATTTTGATAGCCTCGAACCCCAAAACTTTTACAGATGCAATGGCTTTCTACCAAGTAAGCTAAGGTTACTCGAAGATGCGGTATTTTGTCATATTCTACACGGCCACTTCAGTTACTCGATCATGCAATCTTCTACCATATATACACAACAATATAAGTTACTCGATCGTGCGAATTTTAGCCCGTATGTATACACAGCATTATTGGTTACTCGATTGTGCAATATTCTACCCGTATGTATAAGGAAATATAAGTTACTCGGTGATGCGGTATTTTGTCAATTCCTACACACAAATATCTCCGTTACTCAATAAAGCTATGTTCATCACACACAAGAAGTTTAATTACTCGATAATACAATAATTGACCTAGTTATAAAAATACAAAGGTATTACCGTAAAAAGATCTCGGGAAGGCTGGCTTATTTACAAGAATTTCGACAAGCATTTTATCAAATTGTTGGATTGTCTGTTACTTTTTACGGTGAATAATTTTATCAAAATTTAAAAGCTGGGAGATAATGGGAAATATAAATTGATATTTGTTGGTAGTGTAAAGAAAATAAAAATAATAGCGATAAGATTAATATCTCTTCAGAGGACAGTGTATCTTTTCAATAATTTTGTTTATTTTTGAAAATATGTATTAAACGGTGAACTGACTACTTTTAATGTTCAGTTAACAGTGAATTAATAAAATAAACAAACAAACTACATTATTAATTAAAATTGTAAAAATGTTTTAAAAAATTGCATTTAAAAAAATTCCTACTGCATTTTTAAACACTAATATTTTGGCTTTTTTTTCCCTTTGAGCTTTTAAAATATGTATTACACGAGACTGCTCGTCGGTTTTTAGATTCATATAATATTACGTTTCATATAACATTTTTTACTGAATTATAAAGTGAAAAACTATGAAATCTAACGCATCTTTATATACTTAATAAAAAGCCCGAGGGCTTATCACATGCGCAGATTTATTAGAAGTTTTTAAATCTCTATCTCTATCTCAAACACAAAAATAAATAAATAAATAAAAAATAAAATTAGCATTTTCAAAAACAGTAAAGTGACGAAAGTATTACCATGGAAAAAAGTCAATAAAAGATTTAATTTACATGGGTAATTGTACCGGGCGTATTTACAAAATAAACAACGTCTCGGGATATTGTATTGCATTCCGTACGGGAAAAAATTCGGTGTCAAAATATTTCCAATTAAAAGAAGCATTTAATTAATATATTAAAAGAATTGCCTTTTAGATCAATTTTGAAATAAACTCAAATTACCATTTCATAACACCTTTACTGTGAAATGAAAGCATAAAAAATAATGCATGACATACTTGACTCTAAAAAATATCACTTTGATCATCTACACATAAATAGCAATTAAAAATTTTTTCTTTCTTTGATTACTGAGTAGAGTTACTCAGACTCGATGTATTTTTTTAACTCTTTACACAGTTTTCTAAGTTACTCGATAATGCAATCAACAGCCTGAATGCACAGCAATATAGATTACTCAATGGTAATGTATTTCACCAGTTCCTGCAACACAATTATATCAGTTACTTGATTATGCAATCTTCTGCCTGTATGCACAACAATATAGTTACTCAATGATAATGTATTTCACCAGTTCCTACACACAATTATCTCAATTACTCGATAATGCCATTTTCTGTCCATTCGTACACATTTACGTTACTCATTGGTATGGTATATTACCAATTTCTACATTCAACTATCTCAGTTACTCGATAATGCGTTCGTCTGTCCATCTGTAGACACTACAAGCTAAGTTACTAGATCATACAATATTTTATCTAATAATAAAAACACAGAGCTATTATGGTAAAAACTGAAAGGGGGGGGGGGATCACTTACAAGAATTGAGTATTGTGTAAAATCGCAGCGTGGTCTGCAGCCACTAACTTGAAAAATTTTTTTAATCAAAATTATAAGAATAAATGTGAATTAAAGGAACAATTGTAGATAAATTTGCAACTGATATCGTATTATGGATTAATATTTTTTGGTGGTACTTTAAGAAAATAATTGTATTAATAATAACATTAATTTCTCTTAAATGTAAAATGAGGGCATTAATGATAGACCATATGATATTTTCATATAAAAAGTGTCAGTAAGCACATGATATGAAATTATTAGATTTATTTATACAATGAGCTTAATAATTAAATAAGTACTTATGTACTTTTCTTTAGGTACTAAGTATAAAAGTTAAATGTATATTCTATAGAAAAAGAAACACGATTTTTCAATAAATCTTTGAAAAATGTTACTGTTTTTTAATATCAAACAGAACTATTTTTCACTGGTTTCGATAATTTACCAATAATATCACTTTGTTTTATGTATGTCTCTTCATCTGTATCGTAAAATTTCAAACTTTCGCTATATGAGTTCAGAAATTTGGTTTGCTATCCCCAACATGTTTTTTTTTTTTTTTTTTTTTTTTTTTTTATTTTATTATGTGATTTTTAACGGCATTATATCATTTTCATAATTTGAAGAAAAAAAAAAGAAATTAATTAGTTTCCGTAGTAAGAGAAACTCATAAAATTTATTCATCATTTTGGGAGTAACTGGATTTTAGATGGTTCAGATTCTCCTGATACTGTTTAGCTCCGATATCTCGGCAGATGACCCTGGAAGAATCTATTCTTGACTGACCGGGAGTTCCAGGGTCAAAGGTTGCCAAGTACAGGTGCATAATTGGCGAACGGTCAATCCGCCAAAAAACCGGAAATAGGGATCTGTACTAAGTATCTGCAGCTCCCGTTATCTAAGTTGACAACTGTTTCAGGTCGTAGCATATGCTTGTATGATCGTTCTCTTTGCCTTTTTGATTATTATTATTATTATTGTTACCGTTTTTTCCGCATATTCATCTTGACAAAATATCAGAGAGTAATAAAAGTATTCATTCCAAGTAGCAAAATCTGATTTTGAAAGTTCCGAAACCGAAACAGAATTTCGGAAATCTTTCTATTTTCAGCCGAAAACTCATTTTAAAAAAAAAGTGATTAATGCATACACAAATATACATAATTATTAATTAATGATACGTGTTTATTAAATAGATATAATTATTGAGTAACTATAACAGTCCAAGTTGGCTGTCTGTACCTTTGGCCAAAACTTTTTACTTTCATGTAAAATAGGATGCAATTAGTTCATCAATGACACAGAATTACTTTTTAATTATATGAACTTATTAAAAAATGTTTTAGGTATACATATCTCATTTTATCTTTTAAAATAACTTTTTAAAATATGATCATCAGTTAAATTAGAACTTTCTTAAAAAAAGTATTCGAGATACTTCTAACTAAACATTTTCTATTACCGTTAAACCTGTAGCTTTTATTGAGCATGTCAAAAACGTCGTCAAAGTTCAGTTTTATGTATACTACATGCTTTATAATTTGCACTCACGTCTTGAGCCGTTATAATTCAAATCAGTGAACAATGTTAAAAATTTCCGAAAGTAGGAATGAGAAGATCTTTTTGGAATACAGACAGTTTCGATCCGGCCGAATTTTCGGAGAAACTTTGAGTTTCGGCAGAAAACGAAAACGAAAACAAATTTCTGATCAATCTTCAGTGAGAGAGAATTAGTTATAACTCAGGATTTATTTGTTTTATAAGAATTTTAAAAAGCTATTTGAAGTTAAAGTATTTCAGTAGTACTATCTTCAAATTTCACGCGTTATAAGATTCTCTTACATAATTATTCAGTTTAATATCTTTTTACCGTACAATCTTCCAGAATACTGATTACAATCAAATTTAAAAGTCTATGTAAAAATTCTTAGCATGTAATTTTTTATTAAGGATTAAGGTTTGATTATGACATCGGTTGTGTGAAATTTACAAAGCTAACATCATTAATTAAATATAAGATTCTGTCTCCGCCTCTCAATTTTTTTTAAAGGCACTATGAAAAAATCAATTAAAAAAAATCTGAATTAATAATTTATCTGTTTCTGATACTTGTATATATTTTTTTAAATATATGTATCGGTAGTTAAAAGTATCAAAACATGCAGCGCCGTGCGAAAGGGAGGGCGAAGAAGGATCCGCCCCGGGCACGGAAATTTAGGGGGCGCCAGATTTATACTACCGACGTCATTACTGTCACAAGAAAAAGTTGGGAGGGGGGCAGCTAATTCTAACTTTGCCCGGGCGCAATTTTCTCTTCACGCGCCCCTGACAACATGATTGAATAGAATAAATGTAAAATAGAAAATAGAGACAAATAAAATAAAATTGGAAGGAAATAAATCGATTCTTCAGTTAATCTTACAAAAAGTGCATAAAATTTGGAACTCTTTAAAGGCATTTATGTAATCTTATACATAAAAACAAAAATATGAACGCTTGGATCATCAGAAATTCTATCTACTGTAAATGGGATAAAGAGTTAATTGTAAATGTTTTTTTAGTTATCGTGAGTGAATTTTTGTACTTAATGTGCTTTTTTTAAAAAATGTTATGTGAATAAAGTCACGTGTAATAACTGTTACTATATAGAAAAATCTAACATTTTAAATGCATTTAGAAAACAAACAATAGATATATGTATACATAATGAATACGTACAAACTTAAGGTAGACATTTAAAAAAAATTCAAACACACCTTTTAATTGTAAAATTGTTAATAAATTCACATTAAAATGTTATGAAATGGTCTGCATTATTTTTTATAGATAAAGAATTTCCATTGTTGAAAATATGGCTACGTGCTTTTACAGTTTCTATTTGTAAAATTGTTAATAAATTCATATTAAAATGTTATGAAATATTCTGCATTAATTTTTATGCATAAAGAATTGTCATTGTTGGAAATATGGCTATGTGCTTTCACAGTTCATTCCTATAATTATTATCATCATTTTTGTTACCAGAAGCATTAATTACGTTTTAAAATATCATAATTATTTATAAAAAGATTGCTATTGGAAACGACCACACTTAAACAACGCATTTATAAATAATACATTTTCACTAAATACATTTCTGCTCATGATTGTCATTATCTAGGCTAACGCGCCAATTATGTGTGCCATTTTCCCTTGTGCCTTCTAGCGTTTTACCCATTATCAAGAATAGAACCGTCCGAGTCTCTCCGCTCGAAATGCCAAGAAATGAGAGTCCAACAGTACATGACTCGCAGCTGAGTCCAGGACAAAATCCCCACGGTCAAAATCACCACTGGACAAAACACCCTCTTTGCTGAATAAAAGCTCTATTTTGACCAAGTTTCTTTTTCAAAAAGGATCTCTAAACATTTAAAAAATATTTTAAGCTTATTTGAAAAATGAAAGTGACAATTGGAAGTTATAAGTTATGTGATAGATATTTTATATTTCTTAAATATACATGTACATTTTAAAGTCTGAAATAAAAGACTATTTACACTAAATATGAAACAATTTTTAAAATTGATTATTTTCTTAATTGATATATATATTTTTTAAATTTAATTGCTTTTTATATGTATTAAAGTCTGTCTAATCAGGGATGAGATTCTTTGGCGGATCCGCGGTTTTCAGCTTTTTTGTTATTTTTAATTTCAAATTTTTCGATTTACCAAAAAAATACAAGCCGCGTAATTTCGTCAAAAAATCGCGAAAAAACGGCTAAATTCTTTAAAATATCGCCAAAAAACGCTAATTTCCGGCCAATTTTGTCAAAAGATTCGCGAAAGAATGGTTGATTTATTCACAAAATACCGGAAAAACGGCATATTCTGTTAAAAATCGCAATAAAACAACAATTTTCGTCCAAAATTCGCGATAAAACGGCGAATTTCGCCAAATGTTTTGCGAAAAATCACAACTTTTGTCAAAAAATCAGGTTAAGTCGGTAGATATCGTCAAACGATCGCAATAAACTGGTTGATTTCGTCAAACAATCGCGAAAAAACGGCAGATTTCGTCAAAATATTTGCAAAAAATAGCAAATTTTTGAAAAAAAAAAACCCCTTTAAATTTTGCCAAAAGATTCCAACAAATGACAGATTTCATGAAGAGATAGTGATAAAACTAAAAATTTCATCAAAGGGACTTTGAAAAAAACTAACCCAAAAATTAATTTTCAAAATTTTTTGCCACTCCAAATTCCTGCTCCAAAATCCATTTTTGACACCTCTAAATCTTTCTGAATGAATGTGACTTCTGAAAGCACCCATTCATTGAACAAAAAATACCCTTATATTCAACAAAATATCCTTTTTTTCAACAAAAATGTTTTTTCAATAAATCCGTCTTGCCCTTTTTAAAAAGAAATGCAAACAATAGTGATACATGTTATCTTCTACACTCAAATAAGCATTAATTTATAATTAAATTTGTATCTTGCAATTTTTTTTTAAATAAATAAAATTTTTCTCAATAGTTTTAAAAAATAATATTGATTTTAATTATTCATTAATTATTGTTAAAACAAAAATTATTGCATTTCAGTCTTTTTTTTTTTCCAAATGAACAAGTTCAATTTTTGCATCTAAAAATGACTTATCAGTGAGGACCCACTTTTGTAAAAAACGAGACCCAGAATTTAAGTTCTGGGTCCTGGAGACCCAGGATTTTTAAAGTCCAGCGACATCACTAGATATCTTTAATGTGTAATATCCAAGAAAAAAGCAGGAGAAAGAAATTTACCTTGTGCAACAGCAAAGCTAAAAAACAAAGAAAATTTCTATTTTCTTTGCCCTAATACTTAACCAAAAGTGTCTTACTGTTAGAAAATTTCAATAAAAAAATATTCATGCCAATAACAGGGTTTTATTAATGTGCTGCATCTTGATTAACTAAATTTTCATTAGAGTAAGTATAAATAATTTCTGCAATTCACATTAATAATTTCCTTTTAATTTAATTTACCAAAAGCTAAATTGTATAATGTTATATATTAATACAATTATATTTGTTGCGATTGACATTCCTGTCATTGCTCAAAAGTTGTTCGCGCAATTTTCAGCTTTTTTGCTTTTTGGTCAATCTCATCCCTGTCTAATGCTTCGAATTTAGTTTAAATTTCAGATCTCGTTTATACAAATATTAATATTTTTAAAATTATACTTTTTTTTTCAAGGATGTAATGATTGTTTTAATTTGTCCCCCTTTTATTCACCGAGGGGGGGGGGTATACAATCTATAACAGCCTTTCTGGATCAGTTTTAGAAAATGCATATTTTTAGTAAATAATATCACCTGATGATGATTTTTAATTTATTTCGGCATTCTTGGTACTCTGCGGAGGGTGGGGGAGGGGGTGGAAAAATGTACTACTGAGTTTACCACAGTCTTAGCAATGAAATGTTAAATGCAAATTATCTTGTTAAATATAAAGGACACAGGGTCCGAGTACGGCTATGACGGGGGTAAGAGGAGGGGGGGGGCAATGAATATTTTGGAATGATCTCCCATGATGAATGATACAATTTTTTGTGAATAATGTAGAAGTGGCTAGTGCTAAACTTCATATGTATTATATGTATGCATAAATTATGCACCCAGTACTACTCACATTTTTATGCAGAGTATCACAAAAATGGCCAGAAAAATTACTAGAAGGATAATAATAAGAAAAGTGATACATTGGTAAATACGAATATTTCTTTGCAACATCTATCTTGCTTATCTATGTGCGTTTTGTAAGATGTCTAAAAGAAAATATTCCAAATTGTTAATAATTAATGTTTTTACTTTCTTTTACTTTTATATGAAGAAAGTATTGGATTCATGAAAATTTTCGAATTCCAGTTTTTTACGTTTTAAGTGTAAGAGATTCCAAAAAACAGTTTTTTTTTTTTTTTTTTTTTTTTTTTAACAAAATGTTTGTTTATGAGTCTATGGCTCTGTCTGTGACATAAGTTTTGAGGGCGCTGTATCTCAAGAATTAATGCACTGAATTTGCTAAACATTTATATTCAGGTAGTCCCTGATATAAATTGTTGCTGATTTGTTTTTGGTGTAAATTTCTCAACAAAAGGCGCTGCAATACAGCATTTTTTTTCTTACAATTTACGCAACATCTATATCTCATTAGGATTTCCCCTAATCTTTAGGCACGGATTTCCCCTAAACTTCAGATTCAGTAAACCCATGATATGAAATAGTTTTGTTTACATTTCTATGTGAATTGCTTAACATGTGGCGCTGCTATGCTGCATTTTTCAGGATTTTTGCAATAGCTCTATTTCAAAAAGTAATGCACAGAGTTCAATAAAAATGCATATTCAGATAGTTCTTGATACACATTGAAACTGATGAGTTATTGTTGTAAATCATTCAACAGTTGGCAGTGCTATGTTGTATTATTTTACGATTTTTGCAAGAGCCCTATCTCAATGACTAATATGCGGATTTTCATTAAACTTCAGATTTAGTAAATCCGTGGTATGAACTAGTTCTGTTTAGTGTCAATAACCCAACAGGTGATGCTGCTATGCTGAATTTTTCCCGATTCCTTCAATAGTTCTAATCCAAGAACTAATGCACGAATTTTATCAACAAATTTCAGATTCAGGTATAGCTTGATAAATATTATTGCCCTTTATGTTTTGGTATAAGTTGCCCAACAAGTGGCGCTTTTTATGTTGCATTTTTTCCAATATTGCAATTGTCTAATTCAAGAAATAATGCATAGAATTTTGTGTCCTTAGAATCCTCATGATGAGTATAGTTTGTTATTTTATTTTTGCGCATTGGTAGTGCTTTTTCAAATATTCACGTGCATGAGACAGAAGTTTTGGAATTGCCACATCCGATTAATTTTAAATTGCTATTTTAAATATTTTAATTTTTTTAAATAAATATTATTTAAAATGCTAAATCAAAATAAAAAATAAGATACTTAATCAAAAGAAAAAAATTCAATTCGATGAATGAAACTTTGATTAATAACAGTTTTAAATTACTCTTAAAAAAAAAATGCATTTTTATTTTTAAAAGAAGTTTTATGATGTGATTCTGTTTACAAATTATATGGTTAACCATCTCAAAGCATTCAAAATTCTAACTCTATAAATAAATAAAGAAAAATGAACGTTTCCTTGATACATTTACAATAACATTGCGCATTTTTTTCGTTCGCATTTCCATTTGTGTCTGATCCCTTGAAACCACGCAAATTATTAAAATAGACATAAGGGTGTATTCGAAAAAACGCTTTTCCACCTTCAACAGCTCAAAATTTTCCGATACAATTTCAGACACATTTTTAAAAGTAGAAACATGAAACTTGCTGAGGTGATTTTTGAAGAGACATATAAGGTGTCGTGTGATGTCATTTTACGCTCAATTCATTAGAATTTGATTTATAAACAATTACCTTCTCAGTATGACCCTTTTTTTCGTCCCCAAATCTCTCGCTTCGGAAAAATCTGTTCAAAAAGCCGTTTTTGATTGCTTTTTTTGTAATATTCTCTGCATTTATCAAAGAATCGACAATCACGGAACTTTGTGTACTTTCTAAATAAGGCAATTTACCAGTTTGATGCATTTGAGAGAAAAAATGAATTTAAAAATAAATCTGAAAATAAGCAGTTTGAATCGAAATACACCTATAACTCTCTGAGTTTTGCAGGAATCAAGATAGATTTTTTTTGTTGTTGTTTAAATTAAAAAATGATTAGGAAAAACTTCCTAAGGGGAAATTTTAACCAACCAGGGCCGCATAAAAATTTAATTTTTGTATTTCCCTAAATAGTCCCCTTGTATAATTGCAACTTATTTTATCAAACTTTGCACCCTTTTCTGATTCTGCCCCACTTAGGCAATAAATAAGTAAGAAAAAAAAAGAAACTTTGCAACTGTAAGTATTGTGCCTAGGGGCAATATTTAAAGAGATAGCCTATTGTTTCGATAAATATGAGTCACCCTGTCTCTGTGCATGTGTGTTTATTTTATTGTAACTAAAGATGTGAAATTTCTTGGTTTTTTTTTTTTTATTGTGGATAAGAAGCCCATTTTTTAAAATTCTCAAAAAATTCTGAGTAAAAAATAAAGAATTAATTTGAAAAAAGATAACAGCCCATTTTGGATCGAAGAATAATAATAATGATAAAAAAAAAAATCATTTGAAAAAGCAGTTAGATAGATCGAAACATAGCTGAAAATAAAATATCCATACCTGAAAGAAAAAAAAATTTCGGAATAACTAGTATTTGTTTTTTATAATTTTCCCTTCGAAACATGCATACTGATTTTGCAATAGTTTCGTAAACAGTATTAAAACCAGCTTGAATTCAAGACGCAAAAACCTTCAAATTTTCCTTTAAAAAAATAAGAAATAAAAAATAAAATAAATAAAATAAGCAGTATTATAATAATAATAATAATAATAATAATAATTATTATTATTATTATTATTATTATTTTGCTTAAAATGACATTTAAATCATGTTTCTATCTTAATTGGAAAAGGAAGTATTAAATTTTATGTTTTGGTTTGTTTTCAAAATCTAGCACTTTCCAGCAAAGATTGATATGGAAACAACGAAAGTGCGATTTTCTTCATGATGGGTTTATTCACCATTTCTCTTAGATAAACTGTTATAAGTCAAGAATCGTTACAGATAAATGGTTCAAACTTAAAATATGTCTTTCTTAATTCTTTTACAGTAATTTTGATTCAACAAATATAAAAAAAAAATACTTTTAAAAATATGACGTTTTTTTAAGTTTTATTTTTTTCATATTTTTAATTTAAGTATTTTTAAATTTTATTTAAATTAGTATTTCCAAAAATGCTGAATGAAAATTAAAGCGTTTATATTCCTATTTATTTGAGTGAAAGAAAAAGTGAAATTCTGCAAATAATATATATAACGATTTCATTTTACCCATATTTTGAATATATATATAATATTTATGGAAGTTTCATCATGTGATTTTGTTTACAAATCATATAATTAAATTTAAAAAAATCAAAATTTTAACTCAGTAAATAAAAATTAAAATTAAGAAAAATCTTCATAGAAATTAAAAAAAAATCTACATAGAATTAACATTAGCAAATGTTCTCGTGAAGGCTTCTTATGAGCACATACAGTATATAAGTTGTATATTCGCTGTAATAGCTCTAAAGAGCGACTATTTACAGTTTATGACAATGTCAATGCAGAATTAACGAGTTATTAAAAACTCCAACACGGTGATTTACAATTAAAACAATAAATGAATGAAAAAGTGTGAAAATATCTATCTCTACATTTTAAAATATAAAGTAAAAATTCTATCCTAAAGATTCATGATAAATTAAAAGACAATAATGCATACAAATGCATCATATATCAGTTGATTAAATCCTGAGGTTTCAGTTGCTCAATTTTGTGACCATCAAACTACGGGGGATTACTCTCTGAGTTATCTACTATGTTATTTATTAATGCAATTATATTTCTTTTTATGTTAAAAAAAAATTCTGTAAGATACGCAAAATTCTTCAGTTGGACTAATTTTACTTTTATTAAAACCTTTATCAATAAAATTATGTTTTATAAGATAGTATTACAATTCTAAATACACGTGGGGATTTTGTCCGTGGGTATTTTGTCCAATGGGGATTTTGTCCGCGGGTATTTTGTCCATGGAGATTTTATCCGCGGGGATTTTGTCCGCAACCCGTCGCAGCTACTCCATTCTTGAAAAAATTACGGGGTAAACGATAGATACTTGATGTACGGGTGTACAAAAAGTGCGCCTACGGGAGGAGGAGATCATAAACTGCGCTTACAGCTTCGACCATATCTCTATGATCTGTGCTCGAGGGGTAGTATAGTAATATATACATTGAAAAATACCTTAATGATTTTTTACCCACAAACTCTTCTGTGTGCAAATAGAAGCATGGTAACTCTTGGCGACAATAGTCACAGTACCTATAAACATCTGGTCTGCATTCGTACTACATCTTACAAGATACTCAGTATATACATACAAAATAAATAAATAAATAAAATTAATCATAATTTCTCAAGTAGTGGATTACAATTTTTGCAGAGGATTTCCATTTTAAATGGAACCGGTGCCCCAAATTTTCTTAACTCTTTCAAGGTATTCCATGGATTAATTAACACACACCAATGTTATTTTATTTTATTTTATTTTTTAAATTTTTATTTATTTATTTATTTATTTATTTTTGTAAACTCATAGATAAAAAGCGTTTTTCTGTTTTTATAGACAAAAAATGTTGAAAATTCTTAAAATTCAAATTATCATAACTCGGTAAGTTTTATTTGTACAAAAGTGAAACTTTTATTGTTTTACTTATTAGGACACGGAGAAAGTTTTACTAGTGCTTAAATGTCGTAAATAAATAAATAATAATTATAATAAAAATTTCTGTAACTTTATAAAAATAACATTTTTTATATGCGTTTACCATGAAATGAAACAACATTCGATTGAATTCTGAATTAAAACACCTTCTAATTTAATGTATTTTCGAGCAAAATTGAATTCAGAAATGTGTTAGAAAAAAGCTTCTTTAAGTTTGAGAGCAGCCTTAAGATTGCCTTCAAACCCAAACTTGTTACTCTCCAGAATTCATATTTGTTTGTACTTGCATGGCTATTGCATGAGAATGACATATACTGATATTTAGAAAGTATGAAATCGAAGGATATTTCCAATTTTCATTAAAAGCAATCTTTCACAAAATGCTGTTTAAAAGCATTTAGAATTTGAACTAAATTTCTATAAAGTGCTCTAAACTGAATTTTCAGATGTTATAATGCTATAAATTTTCATCAAACAACAAGCGCTTATAATTCAGCATGTAATTCAATGTATAAAAATGATTGAAAAGTTACTAAAATTTAAGCCAATTAAATATCATATCTGTAAATAACATGCTTTGGCGTTTTGTATTTGTAAGTTTATAAATTTCGAGGAAAACTCTTACAATCTGGTAAACGGAAAAAAATGACCGGAAAAAAAGTTATTGGAAAAAAAGGGACATAAACTATAAAAGCGGAAAAAAGTGACACGGAAAAAAAGTGACGCGGAAAAAAAGTGACGCGGAAAAAAAGTGACGCGGAAAAAAAGTTACCCGAAAAAAAGTGACAAAGAATTGATTTTGGGGATTTATTATTGATTTTGGGGATTCATTGGTTAAGTATGAAAGGGGGATCGGGGGGGGGGGGGTTCATAGTTTAGGTAAATGGGTTTTTCATGCTGAATTAACTGTTTTGGTTCAATTTTGGGATATACATTCATCCTGAAATGACGCTTGCCTGATTAGTTTTGGGAAGGGACGATTACCCCCCCCCCCACCCCCATCCGTCCTCAATTAGATGAATGGGTTTTTACGCAGAATTATCCAACGTGTGTCAAATTTGCATATAGGATCTTTTCGATAAGGCTTATGTATAGTATAAAATGCCTGAAGAGATTCTAGGAGTTTAAGGGTTAAGTATTGAGGGGGAACGGGGGATAACCTTTCTTAAACTAAATTCATGGCTTTTTACGTATAATTATCCGATTTGCTTAAAATTTTGGACATAAGTTCATTATGATAAGACGTATCTTAGATTAGTTATGGGTTCTTCTGCTTATTATAAAGGGGGGGAGACGAGCAATTCTCCTCCTCAAACTAGATAATATGTTTTTATGCAGAATTATCCCATGTATTTCAATTTTAAATATAGGTTCTTTCTGGTAAGGTGAATTCCGGAATAGTTTTAAGGATTTAATGGCTAAGTATAAAGGGGAGATGGAGGAAACCCTTCTTAAATTAAATAAATGGCTTTTTAAGCAGAATTATCCGATTTACTTCGAATTTTGGACATGGGTTCATTATGATAAGACGTATTTCTGATTAGTTATGGGGTTCTATAGGTAATTAAAAAGGAGGGCGGGTGATTACTATACCCACCTTAAATTTGATTAAAAAAATTATGCACACTTATCCGATGTATTTCAAATTTTGGATATAGGATCTTTCTCATAAAGTGAATTCCTGAATAGTTTTATGGGTTTAATGGCTATGTATAGAGGGGGAACGGGGGATAAACCCCCCTTAAATTAAATAAATGGCTTTTTACGCAGAATCATCCGATTTGCTTCAAATTTTGGATGTATATTCATTATAAGAAGGCGAATCTCTGATTAATTATGGGGTTCTTTTAATAATTAAATAGGGGAAGCGGGCGATTAATCCTTCACTCTTTAAATAAAATTAATTGTTTTTTTTTCTTTCACAACTATTCAACGTATTTCAAATTTTGGATATAGGTTCTTCCTGATAAAGTGAATCCCTTATTAGTTTTAAGGGTTTAATGGCTAAGTATAGAGCGATGAACGGGGGATAACCCACAATTAATCAGGACTTCGCCTTATCATAATGAACGCCCAGTCAAAATTTGAATCAAATTAGATAATTCTGCGTAAAAAGCCATTTATTAATTTAAGAGGGGGTATCATCCGTTCCCCCAGTGTTTACTTAGCCATTAAAACTTTAAAATTATTCCGGGATTCACTTTATGAGAAGAACATATATCCAAAGTATGAAATATATCGGATAAGTGAGCATAAAAAACAATTTATCCAATTTAAGGGAGGGGAGGAATAATCACCCGCCCCAATTTTCAATTGGAAAAATAACCCCATATGTAATCAGGTATACGCCTTATCATAATGGTTCTATAATCCAAAATTTGAAGCAAATCTGATAATTCTGCGTAAAAAGTAATTTAATTTAAGGTGGGTTATATTCTATTCCCCTTCTATACTTAGATATTAAATCCTTAAAACTATTCACAGATCCACCTTATCAGAAAGAACCTTTAAAATTTGAAATACATGGGATAATTCTGCATAAAAACCTATTTTTCTAGTTTAAGGGGGATATAATTGCTCGCCCCCCTTTATAATAAGCAGAACCCCATAACTAATCAGAGATACGTCTTATCATAATGAACCTATGGTCAAAATTCTAAGCAAATCGGATAATTAATCGTAAAAAGTAATTAATTTAATTTTAGAAAGGTTATCCCCTGTTCCCTCTCTATACTTAACCATTAGAACTCCTAAATCTCTTCAGGCATTATATACTATATATAAGACTTATCTAAAAGAACCTATATGCAAATTTGACACACGTTGGACAATTCTGCATAAAAACCCATTCATCTAATTGAGGACGGATTGGGGGGAGGGGAGTAATCGCACCTTCCCAAAACTAATCAGGCAAGCGTCTTTTTAGGATGAACGTCTATCCAAAAATTGAACCAAAACAGTTAATTCAGCATGAAAAACCCATTTACCTAAACTATGAGCTCCCCTCCCCGATCCCCCTTTCATAGTTAAGCAATGAATCCCCAAAATCATTAATAAATCCCCAAAATCAATTCTTTGTCAGGTTTTTTTTTTTTTTTTTTTTTTTTTTTTTTTGCGGTAACTTTTTTTCATTGTCACTTTTTTTCCGATAACTTTTTTTGCGATAACTTTTTTTCCGGTCACTTTTTTTTCTAGATTCTTACAATCTATATTATAAAGGCCAACGTTTATGTGCGTAACGCATACATCATTTTATAAATGACAACACTTTGAAATTTGAAATGGAATTTCGGTTTTGCAGTTTTTGCTATTTCAAATTTTAAAGTTTCTAAACATCACACACTTTCAATTTTATACCAGATTATACCAGCGATCCTGAAAAACTTTGCTGAATGATCGCAAATCGAAATTTGTGTATAACGAAAAAATGCGCTTTTCTCAAAATCTATGTATTCTAGGGTAATCGCTATAGTTTTCCTGGAACACATAAATTAGAGTCTAGAACCTCTAATTTTTTCATCATTTTAGTTTCAGCTGATTTAGAAAAAAAAAGGGGGGGGACATATTTCCGCACTTAATTATTATGTTTCTTGATTTGTTTTTAACGGGAAAAAATAAGGTTGCTGCATGAAATGACACTGGTTTTATTTGAAAAAAAAACAAGCATAATAATCATGTTTATGTTCGATGCAGTCGTTCTAGTTACATATTTTATTTTTAACATTGAATCCACAATTTCCACCACCACATTTGTCCGAAGAAAAAGCACTCTCATAGAAAATAGAAATTGCATCATTTCACTTTTTATAATCCATTTTCTACTTTTTTTTGCCTGTTTTTTCATTCGGTTTACTTCTAACCTTTTTATTTCTTTTTTTCATATTTATTACAGGCAATTTTGCCATGTCCAAATGCGCTTTTTGTGAAGTGATCCTGAAACCAATTTCACTCTAGAAGTCAGCCACGTTTGCTTTTATTTTCATATTGCAAAATGAGACTGGAACTATTTCTGAACCATTTAAATTAATTTATTAAGTATGGAACTTTTTAAATCAATGTTTTTCCTTTTCTTCAAGCAGAGCACCCACAGATGTCTAAATACCTGCTGACCAGTGGACGGTATTCATATCAGTGCTGTGTTTAAATTAACAAATAATAATAATAATAATAAAATAACCCTTTCGCGACTTAACCGGGTTGGTTGTCATTCCGGCAAGACTTATACGCTTTAAAAATGGCGCTACCGGGTTATTTCACCTTCTGAAGGAAGCTTTAAAACGGGACCTGCACGTCTTTCCCCCCTTCTACAAGACGTGCTTACAATAGAGGCGGTAAAGAGGCGTTGCGTGCTTGTCACTTTGCCTAAGGATTATTGTACCAAATGGATTAAAGGTTTAATATACAATAGGTAAAAGTTCTAAGTACCAGTTTGTTTATTTTCAGCGGGGATATGATTATTGCAAAAGATGAAATTTATTGTGCAGCTCTATAACTGTGCTATAAATTAAAGAAAAAAAAAAAAGAATTTTGTCGTGTTCAAAACAAATTTAAATTTAAAATTTTCGCGACTGAAATAAATTGGAAAAATCAGTACAGTTTTTGTAAAAACATTTAAAATGGGGTTTGACTTTTTTGATAAACATTTGATTGCATTTATATTTGAATTTAAATATTGTTATTGTTACATTGTACTTTTTTTAAACTATGTTTTTGTATTTAAGACAATAATGGGCAAACAAAACCGTTTATTTAAAAATTATTAATTTTTAAGTTACGCATTTTTTTTTTTTTTTTTTTACTTATTTCAGAAAATTGTGATTACATTGCTCAGTATATTTAAATTGTTTGACCTAATATAGCTTCAAAATGTTAAAAATATATTCTCAATCATTTACCCGAAATGGCTAATTGAAAATGTTCGCTTATTATACGTTAAATTTGTGTTTTATTTTATTTATTTATATTTATTTATTTATATTTTATTTATAAAGTTTTAATTTGGCTATATGGAAAGTAAGCCATAGTCTAATCCTGTACTTTTTACAGTCCTCCCCACTTAATTGGGTTATGGATAATCGAATAAACTGCTTATTCAAATTTATTCCTTTGGGATAATATTATTTTAACCCGCTCAATCAAATACTTTTCACAAAATGTCTCCGCTTAATCGAATAATAACTGTGCGAGACTTTGGAAAACGAGAATAAAAAACTCATTTCATCTGGAATTTCCCCCCCTCCCCCCACCTTTTGTCATTGTTAGTTTTTACTTGGAAAATAAATTTCTAGAGTTTCCTGCATGGATTTTTCCGGCATATGTACAATTGACAGGTCATGTAAGTTAACCTCCCCCCCTTTTTTTTTTTTTTTTTTTTTTTTTTTTTTTTTTGTGGGGGGGGGGGGAAGATAAATTAAAAAAATTGAGAAAATTCAATTTACAGTTCATTCAATTTTGTATTTTCTTTATCTTCGTTTGTCAAAGGACATTTTTTACGTTATTTCGATTTTGTTTACAGGTATTTTTAATGGGGATACTTTCATTTTCGAAACCGGTTCCGAAAGTCAAAGCATCCTCATTAAAAATATCAGCAACCAAAATCTAAAAAAGTAAAAAAACGGCCTTAATACAGATCGATCTCCGCTATCCGATGCAATATATATATAATTTTAAGCATTGAAATGGGACGGAGATATTTTATAAATTTCTTTTATAGGATTAACATTAGCGAGCGAATCGATTCGCGTGACTAAATAGCCCTTTAATGATAATGTGCCGCCAGAGACTCATCATAATAAATATGATACCATTTGAAAAATAACTCATCATTTTTTCCTCTAAAATTTCACATAAGCCACTTTAATCAATTTTTTAAGATCTTTATAAATAACGTAAATAAAATTCTAAAAAGCATGACCAAATTTGGACTCAGTTCAAACGAGCTTATTAAATGTAATATAAACCAAATGCTTGTGGCTGCTGACATTAAAATATTATGTATTTATTTTACATTATTTCGTTTTTATTTAAGTTTGTATCATATTATTAAAGTTTTTTACAAATTTCCTTACTCTTCAAATTAAATATGTTATTTAATAATTTTCCCATTTTATTACACATTAAATACTACATTTATATATTTTCCCGTTAATCAAATTATCCACTTAATCAAATCTTATTTCTAGAACCGTCATTATTTGTTTAAGCGGGGACATATGTATTTTGATTCTATGGGGAAAATGACTTATTTTGCCTCCTTAATGGAGAATAAAATTTAAAAAAAAATCATGCTTGGAAATTATATTAAAACCACATTACATGAGTAAATTGCAATACAGTTTTCAGACAAATCATACTTGAAAGTACTTGTTTGTCCCCCTTATGACGATGTAAAACTTCAAAATGCGCAATGTCTAAAATTTTAAAAAAATGCAGAAGCTAAATTTTCAAAGTTTTTAAAGTTCTTGGCATAATTTGCAAAGCAGAAATTTAATCCACAGATTTTGCGATATTTAAAATGCCGTTAAGGTTCCGCTTACGTGGCCATGTTTTTATTTTATAATGTAATACTGCATCAGATTCAGATTATCGTAGGGTCATACAGTCGCCAGCATTTACGAATAATAATTTTCGCCTGATATAATAAAGTACTTATGACAGATCTAGGGATTTATTGTTATCTGGCGGTAATCAGGCTATGAGTTACAAGTACAGCTGTAAAAACATTTGTTTTTAAATGAATATTATGTTTCTTTCTGTTAAATATTTCCTTTCTCTATTGGACGTACATAGTACAGTTAAGTTATATATATATATGATTTCATAAAATGACATTTACTTTCTAGTTAATTCATTTTTAACAGGGTAGCAACCTTTTTTTTTTTTTGAAAATAATTCAGAAAAAGTTTTCAATTCAGATTTGTATAAAAACAACAATAACAAAAAAAAAAAAAAAAAAAAAAAAGAGAGAGAGAGAAAGAAAGAAAAAGATTACAAAAATGACGAATATATATGAGTAACGCATTTACTTAGCCTCATCTCATTTGTCTGGCATAAAGAAAATTGTATGGAAACATTAAACGCTGCATAAAATGGTGCAAAGTTACTCCCAGCAAAGTAGCCCTAGAATAATTTTAATGGGAAATCGAATGACGTTTCCCTTTCTCACAAATATACTATTTTTCCCTTTGGAGGGGGGGGGGGGGATTTGCATGAAAAGTTTCAGAAAACAAGACTCAAATCGACTTTTTGGGGGGGTTTTTTTTGGTTTTTTTTATAAAAAGTGCTATTTGATTCAAAATAATTTTGCAGGAGATTTGATGTATTTGCTTATATACATGGTTTTTTGAATGAGTCTGTGAAAATATTTCTTTTTGTGCAGCGATGTTTTTTTTCGCGGGAGGGGGTGGGGTTGATAACGCGAGTAGAATAATGGTATTATATATCTGTATGTGTGTGTGTACTTGTGTAATCCGGTTTCAGCTTCTACGTTACTATTCAGAAGTCAATCCGACCAACCCCATTAAAAAATAATAATAATAAATAAATAAATAAATAAAAAAATCAGGTAATGCTAAGATGTGGCTGAAATGTTTCTATGTATCTATACACTGCTTGTGAATTAACCTTGATTATGATACAACTGAATGAGTATAATCAAAATATGGTGAAAAAATAGTAGTTATTTTTTATCTTTAAAATGAGCATTTTTATTTGATGAAGCTAATCGGATTGACTTCAACACCTCATCTTGTCTTCTTATGTGCTCCATAACATTTTTCAACTCTTTCTAGTTCAAAAGAGCTCATAAATTGGGTTGTCTCTGTTTGCTGTTTGACTGGCCGTACTCTAGCTAGCTTAAAAATACTCAGATTTCCATGTAATTGATTTATATTAATAATGTTTATTTTAGCACTTTCGATACTGAAAATTGGATTTATAGTATTTATGGCTCATTTACATCGTAACAATAATTAATAACAACAATAAGATTACTGGCACAAACAATAATTCGTTACATTGCTGCTTATGTGTAGGAGAGGGGTCGTTTATGGTGCACTTGAACGATGTTACACTGCTTCAAACATATTGGAATTGATTTAAATTACTGACATGCACTACTAGATTACTACAACTACTATTCTTACAATAGAATATGGCGTGAATAGTTTTATCGTTCATTTATAGAAAATAAGTAGTAATATACCGCAATGTAAATAAGTTACATAATATAATAGTGCTTAACGGTAAATTATTTGCTAATTTTACTTTTTTTAACATTAATTTTTCGGATTTAAACTGGCACCCTACTTGTCAATATTAGGCTATAAAATTAATAACTTATTTTATTGCATAAAGAATTCGAATACAGGACTATCTATTAATTATAACTACTAAATGAAATTGTAATTTCACTTATATTCTGCATTTTATGCAAGATTTTATCCTGTACCAAAATACAAAGTTGGAATTTTCACGAGTTACTTTCAATCGCTAATGTATATATTTTTTGTAACCCTTTTTTTAAATATTATCTAAAGGTCGAATAGCGTTTCATATTTCTTACAAAATCAAATATATTTTTAAAAAGTGATGTCAGTTTCGGTTTTTAAAAAAGTTCTGGGAGACAGCTCAGCAGAGGATATCATATGCAGAAAACAATTATAATTAAACATGCGTCCCAATTTTATGAAAAGAAAACAAACTGTCCAACTATTAGTTACTGCAATAGGGATTTTAGAAATCCTGGAAATTTAGAGATTTATTAAAAAATAAATAGCAGAAAGTTTTAGGTTTTATGCAGCGGTAGTTTTGGAAACTTAGAGAATCGTTAAAATTTCAAATCTGTAATCTTAAAAAATCTTTAAAATTTGAATAAATTGATAATTTAAAAGGTTTATATTTACTGCGACAGGGAAAAATAATCAATTATATGTTGGAAAAAAATCATGAAAATATTTTAGCGTCATGCATGAAAGTTATATATTAATGTAATCAAGCTCAGGGTCCTACTTAGGCCATTCGGGGTGTGGGGTATGGAGGGGTGGGAGGGTTCGGTGCAAGTATCATTCCGCCTCCACCCTTGAGTCAACCAACAGAATTTTTTTATGAGTAATGTGGAAGGGAATAATATCAAATTTCATGCATATTGTATCTATGCATACATTTTGTACCCAGTACTGCTCACATCTAGATGCAGATATTCACAAAAAATGGTCACAACTTTAAGAAAAAATTCTAGTAGGATAATAGTAGAAAAAGTGATATATTGGTTGATAAGAGTATTTCATTGCAAGCTTTTACTTTGCTTATTTACGTACGTTATAAGATGTTTAAAAGAAAATGTCCTAAATTGGTCATAATTAGTGGTTTTAACTTGCTATTTAACGAGGAAAACGTTAATAAAGAATTTCTTTTAAAAACAATATAATACTATGTTTTTATAATAAAATTTTAATTAACTCATTAGTTTTCCAATGATATAGCTTGACTTTTGCATGCGTAGATGGGAGATATTGGAAACAGAGAATGGAAAGGGGACCATACTCTTTTCCTAAATACTCTTTTACTGTTTGAAAATATCGTAATTTTGGTCACTATTAACTAATTATAATCATTTATACCTTTTAAAGAGAATTCTGATTACACTCATGAAGGGGTAAACAGCAAGCGCCCCGCAGCTCTGCCTAGCTCTGCCTCAGTCGGGCATTGCTGAAGATAGCTCACGAGGATACAAAAATTTTGAACTCAAAATAACAATAGCCTCAAAATAATTATTTCTGTTCTGAGCTTTAGAAATGGATTGAAGGGAATAATAATTTTAAAGCAACAAGACACTGGAAGTTTACTGGTTGATCCAATAACAGTAGGAACTTTGCTCATACCATTACATGCCTTCTTTCGGTAGAATATTGAACATAAAGTAAAAATTGATAATATTAATTGCTAAAAATTGTTTCATAAAGGTCTTTTTTGGCTTATTTAGCAAAAGGTTCGTTGTATTTACTGATTATGACGATCAATTTGCAGCTCGAGGAAGAGGGTGAGCACCCTCCTAAGAGAATTTAACCCCTATTTACGCAAGGAAATTTAAAGTTTGAAGAAAACCACGAAAAACTCCGAACGATTAGGCCGACGGGCGTGACTGGGTTGGAAACCAACACCTTCCGACTCTACCAGTTTTCGAAGGCTGAACCTCTCGGCCACTGTTTAGAGCTAAAGGTTATAACAAAATATGCACTAATTCATTAAATGCAAATGATATTTAGTTGCAAAGAAAAAGAAAAAAAAAAACTTTTTTTGAAAAAAAAAATCAAGCAATCTGAAACACGTAAAACAATTAATTACTCTCAAAGAAACTAGCATAGCAGTATAAGAAATTGCTATCGATTAAAAGCATGTTATTTTTTTTCGAATTTTTAATACCATTTTTTCATTTCTAAAAATTTTATTTGAACTGTAATGCAAGAGTATTTTGGTGGTTTATTTATTTATTTTGTACACTCAAGATCTATTTTTATCTTTTTCCTTTTTGTAGAAAAAAGCAATATTTTGTTGCATTAACACTGTAAACATATCTAAATTGCTAGATTTTTTTTTTTTTTTTTTTTTTTTTTTTTTTTTTTTTTTTTTTTTTTACGAACGAATTAATAAAAACATTAGTTCATTTGTTTACTTAATGTTGTGTACTATTTTTTTTATTATTAACAGATTGAATGTTAATTAATTTGGACTATTATTGTATTTTTATTTAGTAACAAATCCCATAACTAAATCTTTTAAAACATATATGTCTGTGGGACTTTCTTAAATGTCATTATTTTGAAGTCATTGGTGAGTTATTGAGGTGCATGCACTAAGTCTACAACATAATATTCAAAATAAGTATGTCAAATGATATTCAGAAAATACGAATTTCCACCACAACAGAAATATAATTGTATTTGCTTATATTTATTTCCTACTATCAGAAAGCATAGCTTAATTTATTATAAAAGTATTTATATTAATGAAGATTTGATTGAATTCTACCTTTACTGCATAAATTAATTTAAAATTTAAGTTATGAAAAATGCACAGAATATAATATAAAAAGAGTAAAACCACAAACAATATCAAATTATTGACATACCATTGAAAAAGTTGTAATTTTATTAGCAAAATTATGTTTTTAATTTAAAGATATTATTCATCTTCAAGGGATAAAAAAGGTTTCTGTACCTCTTGTCGCTCCAAATACAGATTACAAAATAATTTCATATACATATCTATTTGCATTTATTTACTTACTTCTTCTTATTAAAAACGAAAAAAATAATTTTTAGAAAAACTAAGATGCTTTAAAAATGTTATTTAATCTATTCATATTTCGTGCTATATATACTAAAAGAAATTCTACTACTCTTAAAAAATGTGATGGAAATTTATAATATGAAGCGAATATCAAATACTAAATTAAAATTTATTTTTAAAAAACGAGAAAAAAAATGAAATTGTTAAAAATCCTTTATAATTATTGGTTTTCTTTGTCTTATATTTCGCATAAATATTTCTACTTGAGCAAACAACCTTTTTCAGAAAAAGTTTTTTCTGTGTAAGATGTGGAAAAGCAGAAAACCCTTTCACAGCATTCAAAAGGAAACTGCCTTCTGTCCCTCTTTCTCCCGCATATTGCAAATACTTTAGCATACAAATATAAATGCCTTTTGTTCAGCGATCCTCCTCCCTGCACAAAAGCGAAAGATTAACTAATCATTCAAGGCGGGGGAAAGAAAATTTTGTTTTGAATTTTTTCGTGCATCCTGGCAGCTTTGAATAGAACTTATTACAAGAATTCTGTATTCGTAGCGAAAAAAGTTTTTGGGGTAGAAATGTTTTTTACTCTGACCCGCTTAAAGGGATAATAATAATAATAATAACGTTCAAAAACTTTATCTGGTTCTTAACAAATAATGTGTGTCTGTCATGTTAACTAAGAATCACGGAAAAAATCGCCCCGGTAAAAATCTCCCCACAAAGAAAGGTTACCGAAAAATAAGTTTTTTTTTAAATTAAGTTTGAAAAAGCCCACACGTATGAATAACAAAGATTTGATGACTTTGATTATGGCAATTATAATTTCAAGTAATTCACGTGCTAATCACGTGTATTTGTACTGGAAACAATTACGGCATTATATGCATATTGTTTAATAGTAAAACCTCCATATGAAATAAGGTCCTACTTCCATGATTATCGCAAGGGCAAACAAAAAAGCTGCCCCAGCTATCCAAACTCAAATTTTGGATTTTTTTTTTTAATTATTATTATTAGTAGTATTTGCAAATTGTAGCTACAAAGACAGTTTGGATACCCTCATTTAAGTCCTTACTTCAGATATTGAATATTGTTATTCAGTCATTGATAACTCATTACTTATTAGGATACAAATCCACATTTCATTTCGTATCATTTTTAAATCCGATTTTTATTTGTGTAATAGAAATGAACAAGGAGAAAACTCTTAAACAGTGAAACATTTTTTTTTATTATTATCGGGTCGCACAAAATAAGAGGATAGGGAGGAAACAGAGATATGAATGTTAAGACTGTTTTTAGATACAAAAGGACAATTCTATGACATAAGTTTTAATTTGTTTTTGTTCGGAAATTCATGAAACTAGCAGGTGTTGATGTTCAGAAACTATCTAATCCAATTACTAACTCGTGTTTTTTTTTTTTTTTTTTTTTTAACCCGATAGATTTTTTAGAAAATAATATCAAAAGGGGCGTTTTGAATTAAATTTCCTTCCTAAAGATGAATTACCACACAAACAGGGGTAAAAACGTGTTTGACACGTGATCAAAATCTCTTATATCTCAATGTTTTTGGTTATCTATCTTTTGAGGTGGGGGAGGGGTTGATTTTATGGGAGGTAGCAAAAAAATATGAGATAAAATCTAGAGATGTTTGGGAAAGTCAGATTTTCTGTGTTTGAAAGGAAGGCGGGGGGGGGGGGGGCGAAGAGCTAATTTAAAACAAAATGTAATTTATTGATTCTTTCACCTATCTTCATCTATAACTTACATATATAAGTAAAGTTGCTTCTGTCTTCATATATATTTTTTAAATTAATAATAATTAAATTAAATTTTTAAATATTTAATTATTTTTTGAATTTTTATTTTACATAAATTTTATGCGCGCGAAATAAAACAATCATAAATGCGCTCATTTGGAGGGAAAATCCAATTCGTAAAGGCCATGACGTTTCTTCCATAAAATACGGTATGTAACCATCGACGGATAACATATAGTATATCAATGTAACAATTTGGAAGAATCTAAAATTTTATTAAGGGTTTATTTCAATATAAACTGCTTATTTTGTGATTTATTTTTTATTTCATTACTTTCTTCTATCGTCAATAGAAGAAAGTATTGTAATCGAATTTATTTTTTTTAGTTCCAGTTTTCAACGGATTTACACGTTTTAGGGGTCAGAGATTCCAGAAAACATGTTTTTTACAAAATGTCTGTCTGTGTGTGTGAGTCCGTATGTCGCCATTCAACCATCAAAAAGTGTATGAAGATATGCATAGAATTAAACCAAATTTTTTGTGAATGTTTTTGGCTGTGGCAAGAAAATCCTCCTTCAGTTTTGAAATATTCCGCGGAAAGAGGGCGCTGCAATCGCGATGTTTGGGCCTTTTTCAATACTGTACCGACGAAAAGTATATGAAGTTATGGCTCGAATTAAACCAATTTTTTGTGTAAGTGTATGGCTATGGATAGCTGGTCCTCCTTGAATTTGAAAAAAATCCGCCTGAAGGGGGCGCTGCAATAGCGAATTTTATGCCATTTACAATACTGCACCACCTAAAAGTGTATGAAGTTAGTTCTAGAACTGAACTAAATTTTTTGTATATGATTATTTTTTGGTAAGGTTTGTAGGTCCTCCCTCAATTTGAAAAAAAATTCTGCCTATCATTCTATTGTCTATCGGCTCGTGCAGAGACGGAAATTCGTTTTTACTCCGATTAATTGACTGAAGAAGAAATTTAAGATGAAAATCAAAATTCGTATGGTATTGAATTAAAATTACTAAAGCAATAAAATGAGTAACTTTTTTTTTAAATATTAAAATGTACGTATGAGATAGAAGAAAGTTTTGGGATTAGCACATCCAACTAGTTTTTGCTTTCGAACGCGTCAAACTGGCAAATTCTCTTATTTAGACACTGCACAATGTGCCGTGCTTGACGATTCTTTGATAAATTCAGAAAACTTTGCAAAAAGATGCTTTCAAACTGGACATTTAAAACGGAATGTTTCGAAGCATGAGATCTGGGAACGAAAAAAGAAAGAGTCATACTGAAAAAAATAATTGTTTATAAATCAAATTCTAATAAATTGAGAAAAAAAAAAAAAAAAAAAAAAAAAAAAAAACACGGCATCTTTTATATTTTTTCGAAAATCCCCTCAGCAAGTTTAATGTTTTTACTTTTAAAAATCAGCCTGAGAATGTGTCCAAATATGTCGAACGGTTGAGGCTGGAAAAATCATCAATAAACGTAATGTGTACAGTAAAACCTCCATAATAAACACTTTCAAATACTAAAAATAACAAGAGAGATTTTTAAGTGTGGTCTTTTTTTATGACTCGGACTTTGTGTAAAAGCTACTGTAATGCTTAGAATTAAAAAATTTTTTGTGTTTAATTCCATCACTGTAATCTAATCTTAGTTAATAATGTTTTAATTCTTTCATAAAAAATAAAAGGCTAATTAATGCTTCTTTCGGATACGAAGTTATTCAGAAATTATTTAGAATGTATATTCTTTAAAAGCAAAGAGACGGATAGATATGAACAATGAAAATTAAATAAAATTCCATCGAAATTTAGATAACAATAAATACAACATGTTCATATCAATGTTCATAGCATTCTAATTAATTATAGTAAAATGTTATTTAATAAAATAAATTTTAATCAAATAAAAACTAATTATCAGGAAAATTTACATGTGTCCAACTGAGAACATTCTAAATTTTATATAACTTTGAATCACATACTATTGATTTATATTTTATATTGAACATATAAAATATAAATCAATATTAAAAAATGCTGCAGTTCATGATAAACAAAAAGAAAAAGAAAAAAAGAAACGAAGAAGAAGTGAAAAAAGATTTAGCTGGGAAAAAAATACCTAAAAATATTAACTATGTTTAACATGCATTGAAAATAATGATTATCCACAATTATTCAAATAAATCACAAAGTCATCTAGATAAGATAGTTATTAGGTTATAATGTATTAAATAAATTCAAATAATGTAATCACCTCATTAGATTATTAAAAACTAATAGCCAAGATAACACAATATATGACGTATACTCTCTGTAATACAGAGACAATACAGACCTGTCTCTGATACAGAACCATGAAATTTCACGCTGTGCCTCTCTTGTTGCAGAGTCAAGATTATTTGATTTTTTAAAGATAACTGTTATAACAAGTGAAAACCCATCAAATTAACTTAACAATATGCTGTTTATAAAATCATCTGCAATTACTCTAATTCAAATATTATAATACACATTAATTTAGCTATAAATTATTATAAATTTAATTCTTTATTTAAATCACAACAAGTATTTATAAAACTAATAAACCTATTTTATGATTCCCAAAATCAATATAAAAATCATGAATTTATATCAAGAAATTTTAATGTCGTTAAATGACTAATAAATTATCAATTAGATTCCAAAAAACTTATAAAAATAAATAAATCTCTATTAAATGATATTCAAAAAATTAGATCTTTTGTCCTGATAAATCAATTAACCTTATAATATGTTTCATAATATGAACAATAGAAAGACTTTTTTCACGCAGTAAGTTTTTACTAGAATTAGTTTATAAATAGTAAAATGTTTGCATACACATATTGAATTTTAATAAAAATAGAAAAATATTGAATATAAATTTAAAACTTTTCCTTTTAAAGGTAACGTATGCGCTGAAATAAATATTTTTCTAAATTTGATATTCTGTTTTCAGTTATTCATTTTCTTTTAACCGTCAAAATTATTATTGATTTTTAAATTAATTTTGAATTAAAACTCTCATTAAAGCAAAATTTATTCCCCGCTACTCAAACGTTATAATGTTCCCTGAAAAATACAAATGAAAAATTCTTTAGCTGAAGCTTTTGTGACAAATCACAAGGTTTTGGGGTATTTCAACATTTATTTGCATTCCTAGGTGCATTTAGTTTCATTGATATAGATTACAAAACCCTTTTCTCTCTTTAATTACAAAAAGATAGAAACGAAGCACATATTTTTATTCTAAAGATCATTCTATTTATGTGATATAGCTTGTCAAAAAAACAATAGAACTTTACATTCCTGTAACTCAAATTCAAACCGCAGAATAAAGCTCAAAAAGCAGAATAACAAACAGATTCTTCGAAAGTAAATTCCCTTTCCCTTCGTTTATGTAACCCCCCCCCCCCCCTCTAACCCAATGCACCCAAAGTCCTTTCTTTGAGTTTGGGTAGATGGGGCAGCTTCCCCGTTTGCCCTTGCGATAATCATGGAAGTAGGACCTTATTTGATATAGAGCTTTTACTATTAAAGGATATGCATATATAAAACTATATGCCGTAATTGTTTCCAGTACAAATACACGTGATTAGCACGTGATTTACTTGAAATTATAATTGCCATAATCAAAGTCATCAAATCTTTGTTATTCATATGTGTCGGCTTTTTCAATCTTATTTTAAAAAAGCCTTATGTTTCGGTTACCTTTCTTTGTGGGGAGATTTTTACCGGGGCGATTTTTTCCGGGGGAGATTTTTACCGGGGAGATTTTTAGCAGGGTGATTTTTTCCGGGGAGATTTTTTTTTTTCCGGGGCGATTTTTTCCGCCTACCCTTAACTATATTCAGGTTATTTTTGTTATATAGCGTTTATATTTCACTATTTTTAATTAAAAAAATTATTAAATTAATGAATTCGCATTAATGGAAAATAAAGCTAACCACTGATAATTTTAATAATAATACAATTTAATAAATAGATTAAATAATAATACAATTTTGCGAAAATTAAGATAATTTTATTAAATAATAATAAGGCTATCCATTTTTATTATCTTTTAACTTAAACTCATTTCAAGGGTTATTAGCTCCCGATTTGCGTTTCTTTCAGGCAAAAAGTAAAAGTGTCGTCACATTATATAGCTCTCAAATTAGAATACTTGTCATTAGGATGCATTTAAATCAAAAAATAAATTTTAAAATGAGTCATTATATAAGTGTAATTGATTTGAGATTTTTTTCTTCAACTACTATTTTTGTTAAATTTATTTTAGCTATAAGGATTGGTCCTATAAAAAACTTGTCGTTGCAAAAGCTATAGATATTATTAAAAAGATGTAAAATAAATATAATCTGATTTAATAGCTTAAAAATTGACGAAGTAATGGATATTTTTTTCCCACCCCACTTTTTTCTTTTGTTTTTACTTTATTTTTATGTTTATTTATTTATTTTGTTTTTTTTTTCCCTTATCAGTAAAAGTTGGCATAAAAAATATAGCAGTACAAAAGTTTTAGATAATATTACATATATTTATAAAGAAAATTATTTGGATTAGATATCTTGAGAATTGACTTGAAGTTATGAATTTTTTTCCTCCAAAAACACCCTTTATTTCGCCCATTTTTAAATTCATCATACTTCGTCACTTCGACCTCCTGTGCATTTACAAATCATTGATAGAGCGTATATGTGCTTGTAAAATACAAAAGATGCATTTAAAGTGTTTAAAGATTTAAAAAAATATTAATTATTCAGATTAGTGCACCATTTTCAGATTAAATATTATATAACTTCATTATTCATTATACTATTTCGAATCAAATTTGTGTTTCCATTGCAACATAAAATCATATTTATATAATTTTCTATAAAAGTGATTTCTTGAAGTAACTGAAATGTTTTGACACTATATAGCAGTATTGAAGTAAATGTCTATTCTTAGTTAAAAATAATCTATTTTCTATACATAATTATGTTTGTTACGTTTTATTTTATTTGTTTTTCAACCGGTTTATGAATGTAATGTTGATTCGTTATGATTTGTATATTTCTCGAAATGAAACACAAAATCTCTGATTCGGAATTTATAACATTTGAGATCAAACCGATCTATTATACATGAATCGCATTGTTGAGCAAAGGTCTAGAACAACAGAAAAAAATAATTATCATATTCACTAACGGTTTCTTGCATCGAATTAAGTGTTTAATTTGCAATTAAAAGATATCTTTGAGTTGAAATTTGAATGAAATACAGGGCCATGAAAAATCAAAGAATGTGAAAAACAGGATTAGAAATATCTCGACAACTAATTATCCGATCGACTTCATTTTTTATGCAGAATTTGTGTTTATTTATTGCCTTTTACGTCCACTCCTTAAAATAAAAAAAATCGAAAATTTTTATATACCTTTCATCAGAGCGAATTTTTCGAGAGTCCGAAAAAAATAGTTCCGGATAATCGAGGTAACTGATATTAAATAGGCTTCGTCCCATTTTTACATACTAAGCACATACAAAATTTCAAGTCTCTATCTCAATTTGTTCGAGGGATAGAGCGGTTACAGACAGACAGACAGACACACAGACGGACGGACGGCAAATTTTTTTTTCTAAAAATATGTTTTTCGGAATCTCCAGTGTCTGAAACGTGTAAATCCGTCAAAAAAAATTTTTTCGATTTTCAAAACGATTGCAAGACTTACCCTATACTACGTATGACGGGTAAGTAATGGATATCTCCTCAACACTCGCTGAATGCAAACAAAGACGGATATTGCAATTTTATGCGAATATATATATATATATATATATATACATATATATATAAACGTTGTTTTTTTTTCTTTTGTCTTAAATTTTATAGTGACGAGGAAGAGAATTATCTTAGTTCATTATAGCAATCAACACTAAACACACAGCAGGTAAAAATTACCGTTCTTCTGAGTAACAATTTTTATTATCTTAGTTCGAGGTTATGTTACTCACAACGCCATGTGTGTAAGCTGAACCAGTTACTCGATATACATGCAAAACATCTCCTGCTGTTTTATTTAATAAAAAATAATGTTGCAAGAAAAATATAATTTTTAATATAGTTATAGCTTTTATTAATGTGAATACGTATCAGTAAATTGCATTGTGAGGGTTTTGACCAAAATTTCTAAGGTTACTCAGAACGTATTGTGTAAACACGGTTCCTCATTTTACAGGGTAGACCAACCTGTGTGTGTGTGTGTGTGTGTGTGTGTGTGTGGGTAAATTTTATCTCAAAAACGGCTCTAAGGATTTTCGCAAAAATTTGGATTTTACCATTTTCGGGCACGAGAAGACCATTGGGCTAGGTCCCATGTTCGGGAAAATTCGATTACTGGGACATTTTGGGTCACAATGGGTCAGGATCAAGCTATTTATATCTAGAGAACGGCTGGATGGATTTTAAGGCAATTTTGTATCCAATCGTTTTTTGGCACGAGAAAACTATTGGGCGGGGTCACATGTTCGAAAAAGTTCGATTAGTGGGTCATTTTGGGGTCATTATGGGTCAAGCCATTTTTATCTAAAAAACGGCTCTAACGATTTTGACCAAATTTTATATTGTATCGCTTTGGATTACAAGAAGACCATTGGATTAGGTAACATGTTCGAGAAAATTCGGTTAGTGGGTCATTTTTGGGGTCATTGTGGGTCATGCTATTTTTATCTAGAGATCTTCTGACGCAATTTTGACTAAAAATTGCATTCTATGGTTTTCGGGCATGAGAAAAACAATGGCCTAGGTTACATGTTCGAGAAAAAATTTTAATGGGTCATATTGGGTCATTAAGGGTCTGGGTCAAACTATTTATATTTAAAGAACGGCGTGATCGATTATAACGAAATTTTGTATGTAACAGTTTTTTGACATGAGAAAACTAATGGGTTAAATCACATGTTTGAGAGATTTCGACTATGTGGGTCATTTGTGGATCATGATGGGTCATAATGGGTCATGGTCAAATCTAAAGATCTGGCTATATCTAAAGAACAGGTGGATCGATTTTAACGAAATTTTGTATGCAACATTTTTTTGGGACTATAAAATCATTGGACTAGGTTACATGCTCGAAAAATTTCGATTAATGGGTCATTTTGGGTCATTAAGAGTCTGGGTCAAGCTATTTATATTTAAAGAACGGCGTGATGGATTATAACGAAATTTTGTATGTAACAGTTTTTTGACATGAGAAAACTAATGGGCTAAATCACATGTTTGAGAGATTTTGACTATGAGGGTCATTTGTGGGTCATGATGGGTCATGGTCAAGCTATATCTAAAGAACAGGTGGATCGATTTTAACGAAACTTTGTATGCAACATTTTTTTGGCACGATAAAATCATTGGACTAGGTTACATGTTCGAAAAATTTCGATTAATGGGTCATTTTGGATCATAAAGGGTCTGGGTCAAGCTATATATAATTAAAGAACGGCAGGATCAATTTTAACGAAATTCTGTATGTAACAATTTTTAGAAACGAGAAAACTAATGGACTAAGTCACATATTAGAGAGCTTTCGATTATAAGAGTCATTTGTGGGTCATGATGGGTCATGGTCAAGCTATATCTAAAGAACGGGTGTGGATCGATTTTAACGAAATTTTGTATACAGCATATTTTTGGCACGAGAAAATCACTGGGCTATGTCACATGTTCGAGAAATTTCGATCAGTGGGTCACTTTTGGGTTATTCTAATTTTATCTAGACAATGTCTCGTGCAAATTTGACTAAATTTTGTATTTTATCGTTTTCGGACACATGAAAATCATTGAGTTAGGTCAGATGTTTGAGAAAACTCGATTAATGAGTCATTTTGGGTCATAATGGGTCAAGGTCAAACTATTTATACCTAAAAATTGGCTCAATCGATTTTATCTAAATTTTGTATTTAACGTTTTTCGGCACGCAAAAATTAATGAACTAAGTCACATTTTCGAGAGATTTCGATATAAGGGTCATTTGTGGGTCATGCTAATTTTATCTAGAAAATTGTTCTCACTATTTTGAGTATATTTTCTATTATATCGTTTTCGGACAAAAGAAAACCATTGAGAAAGGACACATGCACGTAACAATTCAATTAGTGGGTCGTTTTAGGTCTTAATGGGTTCGGGTCATTCTAATTATATATAACAACGACTCAGTCAATTTTACCTAAATTTTGCAACGGAACGTCTTTTGTCACGAGAAGACTATTGAGTTGAGTTGCATATTAAACAAAATTATATTAGTGGGTCATATCGCTCCATTGCTGAATGCTGTCAAGCTAATTTTACTTAAGAAATGGCTTAAACGATTTTGATTCATTTTATACTCTACTGTTTTTGATTACCTGAAGACCATTGAGCTAAGTCACATGTTTGATCACATGTGATCAGTGGATCATTTGGGTAATAAGGGTCAGGATCACGAGACTATGGCAAAAGCCAATAAATTGGCGATATTTGACAAAATACTGGCGAAATTTGGCCGTAAAATCGACTATTAAGGTTACGAAACCAAAACACATATTTGGCGCCAAATGAAAGAATGTGTCCAAATTTGGTTATATCTGGCAAAAAATATTGTCTTTCAGAATGTGAAAAAATTTTGTTATACATTCTTAATAGTCTTCGAGATGAATTGTTAAACTAATCAGAGTCGAGCTAAAAAAGTGATTTGCATTGATGTCCTTTCGTTGTAAATTTTAAAATAAAGTAAAATTTATGAACATGTGCATACAAACATAGTTTTCTTATTGATTGTTTTTGTAAATAATACTATTATTAATAACATGTTTTACAGTAATGATACTATATCGAGTTGAACACAAAGTTAATTTTGACCGAGTTGAGCTCGGTCACCCCTGCTAGTATAATAAAATAGAAAAATAAGGTAGGTATTTATTCAGAAAAAATTACTACATACACAGATACATGTTCTGAAAATTTTTACATAGACATCATAGAAAAGAAAAAACTGGTATTCGTTGAAAAAAAAAAAAAAAAAAATCGATAAATTACACTTTGGCTTTGAGCCAGTTTTTACTTTCTTCTATCTTCAATAGAAGAAAATGTTGTAATCTAAAATTTTTTTTCGACTTCCGTTTTTTGACGGATTTACACGTTTTAGGAGTCAGAGATTCCAAAAAACCTGTTTTTACAAAATGTTTGTCTGTGCGCGTGTCTGTGTGTGTGTGTCGCCATTCTACTATCAAAAAGTGTATGAAGTTATGCATAGAAATGAACCAAATTTTTGGTGAATGTTTCTGGCTGTGGCAAGCAGGTCCTCCTTCAGTTTTGAAATATTCCGCCGGAAGGGGGCGCTGCAATCACGATTTTTGTGCCATTTTCAATATTGTACCAGCCAAAAGTATATGAAGTTATGCGTCGAATTGCACCAATTTTTTTGTGTAAGTGTATGACTATGGCTAGTTGGACCTCCCTGAGTTTGAAAAAAATCCGCTTAAAGGAGGCGCTGCAATCGCGATTTTGTGGCATTTTCAATATTGTACCGACCAAAAGTATATAAAGTTATGCATCGAATTGAACCAAATTTTTTGTGTAAGTGTATGGCTATGGCTAGTTGGCCCTAACTGAATTTGAAAAAAATCCGTCGGAAGAGGGCGCTGCAATAGCCAATTTTATGCCATTTTCAATATTGCACCACCTTAAAGAGTATGAAGATAGTCCTAGAACCGAAATAAAATTTTTGTATATAATTAAATTTTTTGGCAAGGCAAATAGGTCCTCCCTCAATTAAAAAAACTGCCTATTATTCTATTGTTCATCGGCTCGTGTAGAGACGGAAATTCGTTTTTACTCCGATTAATTGATTGAAGCAGAAATTTAAGATAAAAACCAAAGTTCGTATGGTATTGAATTAAAATTATTAAAACATTACAATGAGTAACTATTTTTTAAAAATATTAAAATGTACGTATTCGTATGAGAAAGAAGAAAGCTTTGGGATTGGCACATCCAACTAGTTTACAGTTTGGTTTGCGTGATAAACATCTAAAGCGACGCGTGTTTCCAATACAGCCGGTCTGTTCCACCTTTGTGCATGACCAACGCAGTTTGTGTTTCACATCACAGCAGCTATGCATTAGTGTTACAAAAATCAAATTAACTGCGCTATTACTTGTGGATTGTATTCATTAAATGAATCTATCATTGTCATTCCTTTCTTTAATTCCGAACATTAAGAGAAAGGCAAGTTTTTAACATTTTTCCACGTAGTGGAAAAGTGTATGTTTTCAGTTCATCTATATATGTAGGCTCTGACTCTTGTAAATAAATAAGTTTCGATATCAACGCGATTGATATAGGTTAAAAAGCTTTACCATGGGATGATTCCGGTGAAAGATGAAGTGTGTAGCATTTATAGATTGTTTACAAGAACACTCAAAATAAAATTCGGATACATTACCTGTGTATGAACTAGAATTTTTTAAAGTTCATTTTAATATTTCTAGACCGTTTCTCACATTATGAAACTGATATAAAATGGAGATATACACTAAATCATCCTTCACATAGAAAATGGTGTGTATAACATTTATCGATAATTTTACAAGTACACATAAAAGTATTTGATTGCATTATTTTCAAAAGATGATAATTGCTTTGAAGTATGCTCTTTGTGAAGTTGTGGATAAAGAAAAGTAAACAACTCCTACTAATTCTGTAAAAGAAATTGTAGAAGAAAATTACTGGTACAAAGTGACTGGAAATAAAGTCTGTTTTTAAATGATGTATATAGAATTTGCGTTGGGGTTTCTTACACAAACCCTAACTTTGTTTTTCTTTCAATAACAGTACCCAATTCTGACAGCATAAATGAACTCTACACCCTTAATTAACCTAAAAAAAAATTCTATGCACGAATTTAGCATTTCAAGGATTTCGTTCGATAAGTTTCTGAGAAATTATTTTAAAGCGAACATATTTTAGGGGCTGTATCCAAATTTAAGTTACGTACTCGATTGTTGACATAGAAAGAGATTATTATTCAAAACATCTTAGGTGACAGTCAAGTAGGGGAAGATAGGGATACTTGAGCCACTTTTTAAATTAAAAATTTTTTACGATTTCTTAGAACAAAATAAAATATCGAAAATGAAAATTTGATATTTTTTCTTCAACTGAAAATCCCTTTCAATTAATTTAGAATTATTTTTCTATGTCTAATAAATTTTTGCTTTTTTTTTTTTTTCATCGTGGCTCAAGTATCCCCATGAGTGGGATACTTGAGCCAGTACGAAAAAAAAAATACCTATAAAAGTAATTTTTTTCGTTTTATTTTTGCACATACATTTTACAGAATGATAAACTATGATACATAAAGTCCATCAAAACCCATTGAGAAAACAAAGCTAGTAATACGATCATTTTTTGTCGTTATAAATGATGGTCGAAGGATTATTTCAACTTGAGTTATATCGATGATAGCAACACCCTCAGTAGGGGGCCATTTAAATTTGAATATGCAATTCTTCGAGCAAATTTAATTTTCAATTCTTCTGAAATTTTAAGCACTAGCCCAAAGCACTTGGCCTAACTAATTAAAGTATTAGAGATTATGACCTGTATAACAGTTTAAAAAAATTATTTTAATGTAATAAAAGTTAAATTGTAAACTACGTTTACATTTATCAAGATAGGCTTTTTGTTAGCCAAAATGAAAAATAAAATGGATATTTCCATTAAAAAAATATACATTTTTAAACATTTTTTTCCTAAGTCATTGTTTAAGAAAAAAAAAATTAAAAAATTATTCTCCCTTTTATTCAGAAAAAAAAATTATTAATGAATATAAGGACGTAATTTTATGTTTTGTTTGTTTCACTAATGTCTAATTTCCTAGTGGGGATGGTTGAGCCATGGCTCATGTATCCCCATTACCACTATTTTTGTTTATCAGAGTTTTATTAAGTAAAGCATGCAGCTATTTGAACTATTTTAGAGATTCAAAATACAATTGAAATTATACTGATTAAATTTATCTATACTGTTTCAACTTTAAACAAAACTTTGATTACAAAAAACATGCACCTAAATATTTACTGCAGGAATAAAACAACTATTAATCACCATACTTTCAAAAATGGTACCAACGTATGCGATTTCTTTTTACATGTTCAGAACTATAATTATGTTACCATATTGCCAGTTTTAGAAAGAAAAATTAACCAACTGTAGAGATAGGGGCGGCTCAAGTATCCCCACTCTCCGCTACTCATTGAAGACTGTTAGATAATAGGATGGCATAAAAATTTCAGAATATCTAGCCATTTCTTTTGTAGACGGCCCCTTATTCCATTGTTTCGCAATTTTTTTTAAGTATAATTTTAAACTTGGAAGAAAATTTTGAAATTTTGGATTTTCATATAATAGGATTTAATGAATAAAAATCCATCACAAAAAAAATTGTAGGTTGCAATTCATAATTTTTTCGAATATTAATTTCATAATTCACAAAAAAATTATTCGCAAATTTAACGTATTTATGTTTGGGTATTTTAGTATTATTCCTATATAAAAAGTTAGCACATTAAGAGTATAATTTCAGCAAATATTAATACAAATATGAAAATGTAATTTAACATTAGAAGCATTAAATGTTGAACGCTTATAATTCAAAAAGAAATTCGGTCTCTAGGCATAATTTAATCGAAAATTTGAAATATCTAGTTAAAATTGGATATTGCTATTGTAAAAAAAGAAGTTTTAAGTTCGTTTTAATATGAAAATAAGTACCTAAGCAAAATTTATGTACATTATTTTAAAAGTAGATTTTATTTTCAATCGGTCGGTACTAGTAATTTCCTTTTACGATAATTTGATGAAGAGTTAATATGGGAGTGTGTTAGCTTTTTTTTTTTTTTTTTTTTTTTTTTTTAATTTTACGACTGGTAAATTGAGATGCACGAGAACATCTTCCACACGCACACACAGAAAATAAAAAATAAATAAAAGTACATACTTTTACTTCTTTTTCTTTTTGTTATGAAAATAATAATCAAATAAATGAATGTATGCATAGAATTAAAAAATGAAGCACTATATATAATATACAGTGAAACCTCCGAATAAGGGACATCCATAGGACCGGAATTTTTGTCCCTAAAATAGAGGTGTCCCTTATTCTGAGTTTTTACCTTTAAAAAAATGTACATATTTCAGATAAAGAATAACATAACAGTAAAGGTGAAGTTAAAATGTATCCGAAGGCTATAAATTACTTTAATCAGACACAACAGAAATAGAGAATTAATTGGAATTTTCAGTCGATTACTTCATTAAAAGGTTTGCAGAATTAGTGATTTGCATTTTTTACGAAAAAAATTTGATACAGTCGACTCTCGTTAATTCGAAATCGGATAATTCGAATCTTCGCTTAATTCGAACTAAACGTGAAGTCCCGAAATTTTCAATGGCAGAATAACGTTAAAGATTTTCATTAACTCGAACTCATTTTCTCTTGACTTCGTTTAATTCGAACTAACAAGAATTTCGATTTTTTTTTTTTTTTTTCCTCATGGATTTCAGATCCTTTGAATAACTTTCTTTCTTTGATTTTTGTGGAAAATGTTCCGAACGAGTATACATATAATCCAATGTATTTTATATCCACTTTTTTAGTGACCCGTCTGTTCATCAATGACGCTTTAAATTTTTCTTTCATCGTGCTTGCTTCTGATCTTTTAATTAGTTTATCTATTTATACATTCTAATTTAATATTAAGTCATATTCTAATGATAACAGACAAAATAAATAAAAAAAAACACTATAACATTAATTCCTTTGTAATAGCACCATATTAAGCATGTTTTCATTTCATACTTCCCATAATTCGAACATTTCTTGTGGCCCCGACGAATTCGAATTAACGAGAGCCGACTGTACATGCAAAAAGTGCAGTAACATTTAAAAGAATCTTGCTTGAAGTAATCAAAAGCTATTCTTTTGCAAATTTTAATTTTTCTCTACTAACCTTTCAAGATCTCATTTACCATACTTAAAAATTTTAGTCCATTATCAGCAGTATTTACGAAAAAAGTATTCAGCTTTACATATTTTAAAGAATCTGCAAAGTTCTTTATTTCACAATTTTCATTTCCTCTTCACTTACATAGTCATCCTTACAATTTCTAACATTACTTTCTATGGGGATAAATGCACTGATTGTGGATAAATAACTGTGTTATATATGCATCTCTATTGATATGACTGTCTGTGTTTGATAAATTCACAAAAATCTGTATTTTCATTTTCGTCTCAGACTACTTCATTATCTGAAATGCAATAACTAGCTACTTTAATCTTACATTAAAGTGTCCCTTAAATAGAGAGTCTCTTATTCAGAGGTAAATACATTACTTGTCCTGTACCAAGAGTGCGGGACCGGAACTTTTGTCCCTTAAATAGAGGTGATCCTTCTTTGGAGGTTTCACTGTATATATAATACACCTTTCTAGAGTTTACGCGTAGAATCCGCAGTGTTTTATGTAGATTTTAGCACAATAAGCTGTAGAAAATTTCAGAATTTGCCCATCTATTGAATGAAATATGCGGATTTCTTTCCAATTATACACTTGAAATTTAGAATACTGATAGCTAAAAACAAGGTTTTTGATTAAATAGGTGAAAATTTATTTGAGATATAAAATAAGTGAAGAAAACTGAAGAGACCGAATTTCTTCTTCATTTTAACGTGGAACTTATACTGGATTTCAAAATCTTGCAATAGTCGATAAAATGCATCATAATTTGTTCTTTACTTGTCCCACCCTAAAAAAGATTGATAAACGAACTAGCAGGATATTTTTCGAATTGCTAACGAAATTCGATTATAAATAAGTTTTTTTCTTCTTTTGTTTTTAGTTTCTTTTCAGTTAACTAAAACACATCTTTAAGAATAACTTTTTGTAATATATGGACATGCTTTTTCTTCTGATATAAAGTTTTGGATTCCCTAACTACCCTAAATTAAATGAATTTCAAAAGTGTTGCTTTTTTAGTGGATTTATTTTTCAAAATGCTTATCTTGATTTATGAATTTGAATATTAATCTTTGACTTATCTAATCGCAAATGTCTGCTATTAAATAAGATGAATATTACTATTCAGGAATAGTGGTAGATATTTTGAATTAAAAAACCCTCTAAAACTGACAACAATGGTTTTAAAATACCGCTTAAACACCTTATACATGATACATACACTGTCAGAAAAATTCGTCAATATACACTAAGTTATCCTCATTTTTTCACAAATAATTTCCGTACTCTCAGAAAACGTATTTGATCTGTAAATTCATTCCGAGCGTCGAAAAATGAGGGAGAGATTCTGTTTCTTTCTAGCACGCATGCGTATTGGGTCTGTTAGTAATAAATTCGAATTTATTTTTAAAATGAAAAACAAAATAAACAAATTATAATGTCTAATTTAGTTTTAAAAAGACAAAAATGTTTTCGAATTTAAAAATAAATAACAATTACTTTCTTTATTCATTCAAAAGTTCTCACAATTTGTTATCCAAAGTTGGATAAGTTGAATAAAGTTGAATATACTAAGTTATTTATATAATAAATATTCGCATTTAAAATATACTTTAAGTGAACACATTTAAAAGATATTTTAATTAAAAAATAAAATGAAAAAAATTATATTATTCAAAAAAAAAAAAAAAAAAAAAAAAAAAATCTTATTGAATAAAAATATAATATCCAAATTTTTTCTTTAGCAGTGGCGTAGCTAGGATGGGTGACACCCGGGGCGGATGTAAATGGTGTCACCCCCAGCCATCATAGTGTCATCCCCCCCCCTTCCGTCCCGTCATATTTTTTCGATCACAATTTTACGTTTTTATATTAAATGACCATACCATTCTTTATTTACCTTTTGTCCTCCTGCATAAAAAACCCCCACACTGTCAGAAAAATTCGTCAATATACAATAAGTTATCCTCATTTTTTCACAAATAATTTCCGTACTCCCAGAAAACGTATTTGTTCTGTGAATTCATTTATCGTCGAAAAATGAGGAAGAGATTCCGTTTATTTCCAGCACGCATGCGTATTGGGTCTGTTAGTAATAAATTCGAATTTGTTTTTAAAATGAAAAACAAGATATTCTATGGATTATAATGTCTAATTTAATTTTAAAAAGACGAAAATGTTTTCGAATTTAAAAATAAATAACAAATACTTTCTTTATTCATTCAAAAATTCTCACAATTTCTTATTCAAAGTTAAATAAGTTGAATAAAGTTGAATATACTAAGTTATTTATATAATAAATATTCGCATTTAAAATATACTTTAAATGAACACATTTAAAAGACATTTTAATTAAAAAATAAAATGAAAAAAAATTGATATTATCAAAATCTTATCGAATAAAAATATAATACCCATACTTTTCCTATAGCAATCTACGTAATATATTTAAAATTTACATTTTTATAGTATATTAATACTAAAAGTAAAAACACCCTAGCCACAGTTTCAATAAAGATGAAATCTTTCCGAAATTAACTTCAAAATTAAAAGCTTTGTAACGAAATACACCAATCACACCCATATGAAATGAATGGTTCTACTTTAAAGCACTTCTTGAACGTACGACTGCACTCTCAAAAAAACTTCCGTCTTTTCACAGAAAATGCACTGGCAGCACTGCTGCCAGAAATTGTCTGTAGATTGACGATTTTCCGTTTATTTTTTTCTCCGTCAAAAGAGGAAAAATATCCGTCACTTGAAAAAATTTTGGAAAAAAATTAATGCGGAAGAGGTGGGGATCGAACTCACGACCCCAGCATTACAAAGCCAGCGCTTATCCTCGGCGCTACGGTTGCTCATGATTATTGTGCTTTAAAATAGAAGTGTTCATTTCATATGGGTGTGATTTGGCGTATTTCGTTAAAAAGCTTTTAATTTTGCAGTTCCGAAAGATTTCATCTTTAATGAAACTGTGGCTGGGTTTTTTTTACGTTTAGTATTAATATAGTATAAAAATGTGAATTTTAAATATATTACGTAGATCGTTAGAGAAAAAACATGGATGTTCTATTTTTATTCCATAAGATTTTTTTAATAATATCAATTTTTTTTCAATTTTATTTTTTAATTAAAATATTTTTTAAATGTGTTCACTTAAAGTATATTTTATATGCGAATATTTATCATAGAAATAACTTAGTGTATTGAACTTTATTCAACTTATCCAACTTTGAATAACAGATTCTGAGAATTTTTGAACGAATAAAGAAAGTAATTGTTATTTATTTTTAAATTCGAAAACATTTTTGTCTTTTAAAACTAAATTAGTCATTTTAATCAATAGAATATTTTTGTTTTTCATTTTAAAAATAAATTCGAGTTTATTACTAACAGACCCCATGCGCATGCGTGCTAGATATAAACGGAATCTTTTCCTCATTTTTCGACGTTCGGAATGAACTCACAGAACAAATACCTTTTCTGGGAGAACAGAAGTTATTTGTGAAAAAATAACGATAACTTAGTGTATATTGACGAATTTTTCTGGCAGTGTGTGGCGTCGCGGTAGCGCGTTTGGCTTCCAATGCTGGGATCGTGAGTTCGATCCTCGAGAGATCTTTTCAAGAATTTTTTTCAAATGACGGATATTTTACCTCTTTTGACTGAGAAAAAAATAAATGGATAATCGTCAATCTACAGACAATTACTGGCAGCTCGCTGCCAGTACTTTTTCTGTAAAAAGACGGAAGTTTTTTTGAGAGTGCACAGAAGCGACACATCACTCAACACATAGTCCGCATAAGTCTATTTGGTGTCTATAATGTAGGAAAAAATTCTTTCTTTTAAAGTTTGCTTTTGCTACGCACTCGTTGGATAGGTAGGTTTTTATTCGCAGGAGGATGTTTTATTTAGATATACCATTCTATATAACATTTCGCATTCTCAAAGAAATGAAAACTAACTCTATTGCGTCTTGCGCTAAGATTTTCATTTTATTTCAGAATTCCTATCCAAAATCTTATAAGATTATATTTTTATTTGCAAATAAAGGTTGGGTGTCACCCCGCCTCCTCCGCCCCCCGCTAGCTACGCCACTGTTCTTTAGCAATCTACGTAATATATTTAAAATTTACATTTTTATAGTATATTAATACTAAAAGTAAAAACACCCTAGCCACAGTTTCAATAAAGATGAAATCTTTCCGAAACTAACTTCAAAATTAAAAGCTTTGTAACGAAATAGACCAATCACACCCATATGAAATGAATGGTTCTACTTTAAAGCACTTCATTAACGTACAACGGTAGCGTCGAGGTAGCGCGTTCGTCTGCCAATGCTGGGATCGTGAGTTCGATCCTCAGCCGTGCCGGATTGATATTTTGAAGAATTTTTTTCAAATGACGGATATTTGACCTCTTTTGACGGAGAAAAAAATAAACGGATAATCGTCAATCTACAGACAATTACTGGCAGCAGTGCTGCCAGTACTTTTTCTGTAAAAAGACGGAAGTTTTCTTGAGAGTGTACAAGTTATAAAAATATCATCCACAGAATAAATGAATACAATAAAGCGTGAAAATAGAAAATGAAGTAGTTACCAATCATGGCTGGTCTGAGAAGCGTCAAGGCACCATTTATGAAGCTTGTAAGTCCTACAACTAGGGTCAGCTTTTTCACACCAAAATATTCAGCTTGAAGAACAAAGAAAAGTGTGATACAAGATCCCGCAGAAATTCCATGAAAAGCTGCCACTATTAATAGTCCCGTAAAATTATTGAATAATGGGTAAAGCTGCATTAGTATGCTGATTACAATAAAGTTAAATATTACCATGTTCTTCCTTTTCACATATTTTCGATCGGTAATCCATCCAAGTGAAGATCGTCCAAAGATATCTGTTAACGAAAACACAGACATCAAGTAAACACCCTGATTTTGTTCGATGCCTTTGTCTTTCGCGTAATCTACTATCACAACAAAGAAGCTTTGTAAAGCGACGAAGAATACGAGCATGCTGAAGGCTATCAAATAGAAGTAGTAACTCTTTAATATCTCAGCAATGGAATAGTGAGCTGTGCATTTAAATTTACTTTTCTTGTTCGCATGTTCGTAATTTTTTGGTTGAATAGGCTCTTTTTGCCCATTCATTAGAGGTTCTAAAACTTTGCAATCGTTTGTTAATTGTTCATCTTTGTTGCGCTTATCAGAGTTGCCCGACTCTTGAATCTTTATGACAGAACCATCGAACAGTACACTGTCATTATTGCTAACAACTGTGTTCTGTTTGTCAGTCGCATCCTCTTCCAAATTGGAATGTTCCAGCTGAGAACTACTCACAAAGCTGGGATCATTGCTGTCGCCATTTCTTCCACTGTCTGCGATGGCAGAGTCATGATAATCATCCTGTTCTTGGCACTCATAAGCTGCATTAGTCCTGTCTTTGATTTTTATAGGCATATCTCCAGTTGATACACCCGAATCTTTGGCTTCTGAATGTTCCAAGAGCGACACAGACGCTATTTTTCTTTTCTTCAGCCAAGGCGCGGGTCTCAGCAAGGCTGAAGCCACTAAAGTGTTCATCACGAGGCCTCCGAGTAGAAGGAAGCTACCTCGTAAGCCGAAGTTCTCTAGAAGCCATTCCATAGCTATAGGCACCACAAAAGAGCTGATGGAACCTCCGGAGAACGCTATTCCCATCGCCGAAGCTCTGTGTCTAACAAAATACTGATTCAGGAAGACTGGAATGAGTGTGACAATGATGCCAAAGCCAAGCCCTAGAGAGGAATGTTTTTCAAATTAGAAGAGCTGAAAATTGTTTGCATTGTTGAAAATTACGAACTGCAGTAGAAACCTTCTAATCCGAATTAACTAGAACAATTACAATTTCAGATTAAAATATCTTCGGATTATCAGAAATTTCCAACTAATAAAAGCGGGCTAAGACAAAATATATCGAAATTTTTGAGTTAAAATGAGTTCCTTTATTTATTTTTCAACAGTAATAATTGCTCACGAGATTGAAAAAAAAAAATTCTACTTAAGACATAACTGCTATTAATATGTATTGTGGTTTTATTATTCCCATATTCCATCCTACATTATCCTTATCCTAGTCTTATGCTTTTAGTTTAAGAATCTAGTAGCGCGAAAACACTCTTAAGCCAATCTTAAATCAACTAGAAAGTTATTCTCAAATTTCTAATTTGCATTTCAATTTTTTTAAGGGGTTTAAAGGGATGGAGACATGCGATGGATAAAGTTGTCCTTAGCAAAAAATGACATAGGATTTTTTTATGGAAACATAGTTTTGTGTGGAATTTGGTTGCCATTCATTTATAAAGATATTTTCATTTTCGGAACCGGGTCTTGAGTTATCTTTTGCAAACGGTTAGTATGTAAAAATGTTGAAATTCAAACGAGAAATTTGAAAAGGACACTAACACTGATTTAATATTAGTTTGCGAATGTTTTATAATGATTAGTGTGTGGGCTTTTAAACGAATATTTCGTTATAAACAAATACTGTTTTCACTACTTTTATTGTAATGCATGCAGAAAAATAATTTTTAAAACCAAATTTTTATAATTAAGTTGCCATTTTATTTTATTTTATTTATCTCTAAATTTGAAATAAAATTAGGTTCGGACTTCGGAAGTAAAGAATTTCGGATGAGCAGGGTTCTACTGCAACACAAAAAACTTGAAACTTACCATGAATGACGCCATAGCAAACAATAATCCATGTAATGCTGTCAGCGAAGTAGCAGCCGACTACACCGAGGGTGGCTATTGTGCTCCCCAAAAGGCAGACACCTCTCTTGGAAATGAAATGAGTCAAGATGCTCACGAATGGACCTGCATTGGAAGAAGTGCGAAGATTAGTTACATTTGTAGTTGTATTAACGTACTACTCATGTTGAAAAAAACTAAATCTAGATCAGCGGTACCCAGTCTTTATTGGTACGCGATCCACCTTCGCGTAAAAAAGTTTTTCGCAATCCATCTAATTGTAAGGGTTTATACCGGAAATTGCATGACCTCTATAAACTATCTGATATTTTACTGCGAAAAAGGCTAATTTTAGTACGAAGAATACGCTATCAACAAAAACAAGAATTGCAGAGATGCCAACTACTACGCCTGTTTAAATCATATAAACATGTTTGGAACCACAATTTTATTTTTGTAAAATGTATGTCAAAGGTATTCAGTGCTATATATTACATTGCATATTGTCAATAAGTAATTAAACTACCTGTTTCTAATATGTTTATTTGACTTTAAATAGGCGTAGTAGTTGGCAGCCAAGGAATTGTAATACCAGTGCGTGCAAATGGAATACTAATTAAAAAACACAAAACGGAAAATGAAAATCGTTTAATTATTACCAAAACATAACTTTATAACCTGTGAGATTTCTGGCAATGGTTTTTACCAATGTGGATGTTTGTATCAGGATAAAAACTAGGTAATTTTAACCTTAAGTTTCTTTCTACGCGCAGTTTTTTTTTTCCTTTTTAAAACAACAAAATAGAAAAAAGCATGTTCACAAAAGTATGTCGTGTTAAACCACATTAAGGAATTCAAAACTGATTTAGATATTAATGAATGTTCTGCTGATATATTCATACAGAAATAAATTAAAAATTTTCTTTGCCGTTCAAACTGTTATATTTTTGAAATAGTTGAAATAAAGATATATTTTTGGGTCAAACCTCAATTGTTCTGCGACCCACCACTGGGTTGCAATCTATAGTTTGGGAACCGCTGACCAAGATTATATGAATAAAACTTAATTGTATGCACAGCTACTTATATTTAAGCCCCCTCCGAAAAAATTACATTTTGACAATATAGATTAAATTTAAAACGCATGTCTGCCTCGCTCTATTCAAGCAATCAAGGGCTATTAGAGCCTTGTCCCTAAGCTGAGCCATTTAGGGTTTAACCCAAGTTTAGCGAATGACACTATTAGCAATTTAAGCATGACTTGTAACATTTTACTGTTACAACCACTGTGGAGAGTGACCTATTCCAATAATCTTATATTCAATATCAATATACAGTGTCTCACAAAAGTGATCGGACACTTGTGCTTTATAAAAAGAAACTGCAATAAAATAAACATGTGCAAAATTTTTTTGGGTGTGTTCCATATTTAAAGTTAGTAACAATTATTACATAACATACATTTTGTCAAAATATTAAGATATTAATTTAGTAAAAATACAATTGTTCAGAACGGAGCAAAAAATGGCTCACATAAGTGATGGGACATTTACTTTTCCATCAAATATTTATCCAAAAATTTTACTTTTTAAAAAGGTTTTAATATTTTGTTGGATTTCCTTTTACTTTTAAAACATGATTTAATCTTTTTGGGATGGATTCGACTAATTTTGTGATTTCTGGAGTGATTTTACCCCATTCTTCTTGAAGCACCGATTTTAGTTGTTGTTTTGAAGAAATGGTGTGTTTGCGAATTCTTGATTCCAATTCTTGCCAAATATTCTCTATGGGATTTAAGTCTGGAGATTGTGGTGGTGTTTTTATTATTTCAGGACAGTTATATAGCAGCCAGAGTCTAACGTTCAGAGCAGGGTGCTTGGGGTCATTGTCCTGGTAGAATTTAAAATCGTTAGGAAAGTTCAATTTTCGTGCTGAAGATTTCCAATTTTGCTTTAAAATATCAATACACTTGTACTGATCCATTATACTGTCAATAAAAACAAGATTACCAACTCCAGCGGACGATATACACCCCCATACCACAACTCCTCTTCCACCATGTTTTACTGTTGGTACTAAGTTCTGTTTGCGAAACTCTTCCCTGGGTTTTCTCCACACCAAGATTCTACCGTCTGAACCAAATATATTAAATTTACTCTCATCAGCAAATATAACTTTATTCCAGTAATCAGAATTCTTATTGATGTTGGATTTTGCGAAAGCTAGTCTGAGTTTTCTATTCTTTTCACTTACGAAGAATTTTTTCCTGGCTACTCTACCGTGATATCCAGCAGATCGAATTACCCTTCTAATAGTCTCAGGATTAACAATTATTCCATATAATGCTTGTAAATCAGCAGCAACTTTTGAAGCACTATTTCTTTTATTTTTTTTAATATTTCGAACGATAATTCGCTTTATTCCATTGGATAGCTTTGATGGTCGGCCAGGTCTTCTTTTATCCTGAATCATATGATTCTTTTTATATCGTTTAATGATATTGAAAACTGTTGAACGACTCAAGTTAACTGTTTCAGCAGTTTTTCTAATAGATTTTCCACGTTCAATATGCAAATTAATAACTAATTTTCGAATTTCAGGCGAAGTTTCTTTTCGTTTAGCATTCATGGCTACACAGAGCTAAAAAACACAAAAATTCCAAAACAAACTGGATAGAAATACTGCAGACGATTTTATAAATTATTGCCAATTGTTTTTAAGTAAAAATAAAACCCCAAAAAATATTTTTATTGCTTATTTCAGACGATTTTTGTTGCATATATAATGGTGTCCCATCATTTATGTGAGCTATTTTTTGCTCCGTTCTAAACATTTGTATTTTTATTAAATTAATATTTTAATATTTTGACAAAATGTATATTATGTAATAATCTTTACTAAATTTAAGTATGAAACAGACCCACAAAAAAATGTGTACATGTTTTTTTAATTTATTTGATTAGTTTCCTTTTGTAAAGCACAAGTGTCCCATCACTTATGTGAGACACTGTAGGTTGTGTTGTCTGTTCGTGAATGATACTTTCTATCTTAGTAATTTAGAAAGCAGCAATAAAACTACCATTTTTTTTTTTTTTTCATTGAATAAAATTTTGGAAACATGAAATTTCTGATGGGGCGCTTAGAGGAAATAATTTAAATATTTTTTCTTCTGTAATAAGTTCCAAAGAAGATTCAGAATGCCTTTCGTGTACGACAAAACGTATGGAGTTAATATTTGCAATCTCTACCAGCGCAGCTTCATGTAGAAAAGGATTTTCATTTACGAAACTCCTTTCGTACTTAGCTCAGTGTAGATTTATTTTAAGCGATATTAGGAAATGTTACCTGTTACATTCTTCCATATGTTATAATTTCTGAATTTTTTTTCCAGGTCTACACCGATCATGATCTCTAGATCCCAAAACAACCATCAGTAAAAACTATATCTATATACATAAATATATCGCTTTTTTGTGGGCACGATAACTCCTATAATTCTGCTTAAATCTCTTCCGAACTCAAAAATAAAATCTCGGTCCAGTTCGTTAAAGGGTAAAATCGGCCCAAGGGGATGGAAATAGGGAGGGGTTTTGTGAAAACAGAAAAAAAGCATAACTTCTAAATTAAAATAGATATCGCATCGTTAAAGTTTATACTATTTCTAAAAAATGAGGCTTAAAGTTTATGCATGACAGATTTTTTTATAAAATTAAAAATGCGCTCAAGGAGCAAAAAAATAGGGGTTTTGAGAGAAAAAAAATTCATAACTTCGTCTATTCTCAAGATATCAAATCTAATATTTTTATAAATGTTCTCAACATTATCTAAAACTTTTGTATTTGTAAGTTTTTAATAGGACCAATTCTTGCAAAATAAAATAAATAAAAATGACAAGAAAAAGAGGTTGGAGAAAGACAGGAACGGAGATCGTAATGCACCAAACCATGCTTTCTAAAACATAGGCTAACTTGCTGAAAAACTGCAACAATGATAAATTTTAAACACCAAAAAGTAGAAACAACATAAATAAAAAATTAAGACTGATAATTCTTTAAAATACTCATTTATTTTATAAATATTTTGATTTCGCTTTGAATGTACTTTATTTCTGCTCAAAACTATGATTGTTTGCATTCAATTGTTTTGAAAATAGAGAGACTGTCCGCGACTACATGAACAAAATGCAGAGCACGAGTAATCACAATACCAGGAGTTCAAATTTATGGAACTTCTAAAAAGGTCAATTTTTTTTTATTTAATTGTTTTAACATTGCCTCAAATATAACGAATATTTCAATGCCACAAAAGTACAAGAAAAGTTCCACTTATCACGTTATTTGAAAGCTTTAATAGACCTAAAATTGGGGTTAGTGATATTTCCCAAGAAAAGTATTTTTCTTAAAATATGGATTTTATTAAATTTTTCATTTCAAACTAGGATTTAAAGGATATTTAATCAAAATTTTGATCCTGAAAATCTTTGTATATAAGAAAAAAACTGAATGGTGGGAAATCGCTTTTGTTTTTAATGACTATTTCCTCATCAATCAGAATGCTCCATAGGCGTTTATGTGGCATTCTCATTTGTCAGAAAATTGATAATCTTTAAAATCAGATCGAATTTTTTTCATCATATTTTTTAACAGTGTACTAATTCTTATACAAAAGGAAACTAATTTTTAATCACATGTAATTCGTCCCCCAATATATAAAAATTAGTTCAATTATTCGGTCACATTCAGTCTAAAATAATAATAAAATCGATAGAAATAAAATAAAAAAATAAAATGCGGACATCCATTGCTCAAAGTAAAATTTTCGAACGTTTCCCATTGAGTTAATGAAAATCAATAAAAGCATAATTTTTATGATGATCAAAATGTGGCTTGCGTAATAACACAGTCATATATTATGTACGTTGTGGATTAAGCATTATTATTCCTGGACCAATCATAAAAAAAAAAAAAAAAAAAATAATAATAATAATAATAATAATAATAATAATAATAAAGTGCGGGCATCACAAAGATTCAAATATGCTCAGATATCTCTATTCTCGACCGAAAACAATATCCATTTTCTAAATGGGCTTCAAGACAGTAACAACCTATAATTCCCTAAATATCTTCCTAGGTTTCTAGTAAGTAGTTTCTAGTTTCGAGAGCTATTTTTAGGTGCGTTCGTAATTATATGAATTGTAGTCGTCTTCTGATCCATCTCCCCGTTACGTTTGTCCGCATATAACAACGCAACCAAATGGTTTTAAACTTAATGTACGTGTAATTAATCGTTGCTTAATTTTGCCGAGTTATATCAAATATTATGAAAATTTAATCAAAACTTAAAAAGATATTAATAAAGGATTTCTCCAATATATCAAATCCTATCTTGAATAATTAATTCAATGATATCCCATGGTTGGTAATTATTCTAGGTTACCATGATGATTACCAAATCACATCATCATATGCAATTAATTGAATCATATCCCATGATAGGTCATGATTCTAGGTTATGGTGATGACGTCGTATTTAAGATGAGTCCTATTTCCGTTTGATTGAATTTAAACTTTTAAATGATGCGAAAGAAATTGTAACATAATTAGTCTGAAGCGGTCTCTGAGACCGCAATATTAAAACATGAATAAAAGGTACGATTAACTCATAGAATGAGGTTTTTGTACTAAACCTTTTGTATAGGACTGAAATAATTAACGCTGACCTATTCAAAAGTCTCTGGTAATAGTATGGAAGTTCCAAACGAAACAAAATTTCGGTAGTGTTTGTAGTTAAACTGAAAATTACAAGCTAAACAAGAAAACTTGGAAAAGAAGGTGTCTGTTAGACCGTAAAGGTTAGCATTATAGAATCATAATAAATGTTGGTATTCACACATTTCTGCTTAAGAGCTGTTGCACCAGTATCTGAATATTTATAAAAACTACTTGTATTACGAACGCTCCATATTTTGAGTACAATTTCTGACTTGTTTAATTCGTTATAGAGGAAGAAATACTTGAAATCATTATAAAAAGCAGAACCGCTAAATACAAAAAACTAGTCGTTGGGGGCCACCGTAATACTTACCCATCATGGATATTGTATATGAAAATAAAACATGTGAAAAATATTTATACAATGCATTGCAATTCATAAACAAAATTTAAATATTGTTAATATACATAGTAATGCTTTGTTAAAGAACTGCTGATGTACCAATTTCGACAAATTATATAAAACGCCAAATTACTCAAGTAGTACCGAACTGCGTAAAAGAAACATCCTTATAACTCCAAAAATAATAATTCTATTAACTAACAATTAACTGCGTCGAATTAAGCGTCTCATTTCCAATTAAAATATACCTCTGAATGGAAATTTGAATGAAATACAGGGTCATAAAAAATCGAAGAATGTGGAAAACAAGATTACAAATATCTCGGCAACTAATAATCCGATCGACTTCGTTTTATATGCAAAATGTGTGTTATTTTATTGCCTTTTACATCCATTCCTTAGAACAAAAAAATTCAAAATTTTTTATATACCTTTCATCAGAACGAATTTTTCGAGAGTCCGAAAAAAATAGTTCCGGATAATCGAGGTTGCTGATATTAAATAGGGTTCGTCCCATTTTTACATACTAACTACATACAAAATTTCAAGTCTATCTCAATTTGTTCGGGAGATAGAGCGTTTACAGACAGACAGACAGACAGACAGACTGACAGACGGACGGCAAAAATTTTTTTCTAAAAATATGTTTTTCGGAATCTCCACTATCTAAAACGTGTAAATCCGTCAAAAAATTTTTTTCTATTTTCAAAACGATTGCAAGACTTACCCTATACTACGTATGATGGGTAAGTAAAAAAAAAAAAAAAAAAAAAAAAAAAAAAAAATAGCGTAGCTGTCAACCTCCGGCTTTTAAGAAAACATAGTTTGCACCAGGAAATTTGTTTAAATAAATGTATCTGGCATTAACTGAGCTGATCATTTCAAAATTAATTTCGTTTATGGAAAAAAAAAAAAAATTCTGGTTCAAAGCATAATTATTTGAATTTTAAAAACCCGGAGGTTGGCATATATCAGCTAGTCCAGATGTTCAATAAAGAGTTATTCCTTTATAATGCATTCTACTCACTTCTAAAACAATGATAAAATAAGCTTTTTTAAAAATATATCAACCGACTTCAAAAGAAGCGCTAAAAAGAATTAAATAATTCTTTAAAATTCTCTAATGACAAAACGTTATCCAAAAATCAGGCATCGGATATCAGGTACCGGCATAAGAACGGTAAAATTTAATATATATAATTTAATATCCACCAAACATGGATTTTAGAGAGAATATTTTTTACAAGAGATAAATTTGCATATTTATGATTTAATTTATGAATATATACATATAAAAAGTAATGAATTACTTTTTGAAGTCGATGCCAAGCAATCACATTCGATAATGATCATCACCAGTTTAGTTATGGTACTAAGCACACTATATTCACAATTTTTGTTAAATTTAAGATAGTTTGGCACCAACTTCAAAAAGTAATTCATTACTTTGTATATATTCATAAATTAAATCATAAATATGCAAATTCATCTCTTGTAAAAAATATTCTCTCTAAAATCCTTTTTTGGTGGATATCAAATTATATATATTAAATTTTACTGTTCTTATGCCTGTACTATATATCCGATGCCTGATTTTTGGATAACATTTTGTCATTAGAGAATTTTAAAGAATTATTTAACTCTTTTTAGTGCTTCTTTTGAAATCGGTTGATATATTTTTTTTAAAAGCTTATTTTATTTCCTTCTTTTTAGTTATTCATATTCTAATGTGTATTGACATATGAATTCTCTTTGGAATGCATTGACTGATAGATGCATTTTGCTGAGCTTTGAAGTATTTAATTTGCTTGTCAATTTCCTATTTCATTTTCAGCTATTCGAAAGCAACTTACAATGTCGGTTAGTATCATTGTGGATCTTTAGGTTTCATCGGATGGGTTAACTTGTTTAGATAAGATCTCGCTCTTCAAAAAGTTACCGCATTCATCAATTTTTAAGGTTCACATCGATTCTTACGGACTTAAGAAATGGGTATCGACTGACATGGTTTTCTAAACTACAGAAAATTTAGGAATTTTCTATTCCAAAACTTGGTGATAGTTGCCTGAATGTGTATGATTATACGAGTGCAAGAGCAACACACACACATACATCTGACTTTTGTGCTCGACATGAAAGCCTGCTTATAAGTCATCGTCAATATACAGGGACGAAATAGCCCAAGAAAATTTTTATAACACAGAGGAAATACAGCAGGGAGCTTCAAGGAAAGAGTCCGTGCAATGGAACCAGCGGGATTCGAACCCACAACCTCCTGTGCTTGCAAGCGATTAGCGACATGGTGACTTAACCACTCGGTCAAGGAGCCCCGAATGCAAGAATTTAACTAGCTTTACTTTAATGGAAAGCTTATCAAAATGCTTCCCCATTTTCTTTTGCCTAGATTTATATCAATCTCAACCTACCAAATTTCCTCGTATGTTACCACTTTGATATCAAAGAATTCTATCAGAAGAAAATCTGAAAGCATTCCGATATTTAACTCGATAACTAAATCTGAATCTCAAGACAATATCGATACACATATCAATGTACTTTAATTTCTTTGTGCATCCGGCATGAAAAGCACCCTTATTCATAAACACTTGTGCTCTGGCATATAAAGTTACTTTAAATGTGGATTTTCAGTTTTTTGACACCTATTTCCGATGTCGGTAAGTATGGATGCAGGGGATCCATTCTGGTGTGATCGACTTGATCTCGAGTGTAGGAATAGGAATCTCCATTTCATAACGACACTTATAGGCTAGAGCTATTCTGGGCCTTTCATACGAGAATCGATCCAGTTCAGATATCGCACTTTGGAAAGAACCAGGTCTACACTAGATACCGAACTTTCTCATTTCCTTATCACGACGTCACAAAGGGTGGCTGGCCTCTATCAGTGATTGATACAAAGTGGCGCGCCCATTATTTTGAGCCAACCGTTGAACGTCGTTGTTAGCAACCAGCCATCTTTTGTGACGTCGTGATAAGGAATGAGCAGGCCCGGTATCTAGTGTAGTCCTGAAACAACTCGAATCTCTGCAACAGTGTCTACGATCCATATATGTATTTTTCCATGATTTAACGTAACGAGATTCACTAATCAAAAACCTGCATTTTTACAAACTTTTCACTGTTTGAAGTAAATAGTGAAAAGTTTGCAAAAATGCAGCCTTCTAATTGGCCAATCTGATTTTGCTAACAGCAAAAGAGAACTTGGCCGCGATCATAACTACACTAGATACCGGGCTTGCTCATTCCTTATCATGACGTCAAAAATGGTGGCTGGTTGCTAACAACGACGTACAGCGATTGGCTCAAAATGATGGACGCGCCACTTTGTACCAATCATTGATAGAGGCCAGCCACCTTTTGTGACGTCGTGATAAGGAATGAGCAAGCCCGCCGCGATCCTGTAGATTTTTTTGCTATTAACGAAAGAGATTGACCAATGAGAAGCCTGCATTTTTTTTTGCGAAATTGTTATTGGTCAATCTCATTTCACAATAGTGCAAAATTTAACTGAATCCGGTGTAGTCAAAATTTCGCAAGATCATTTATCAGCATAAGAGTAACAACATGAAAAACGAACGCTTCAAATAGAACGACTGCTTGAAACAGAATCTGAATTTTAGTTTTATTTTTAAAAAGTTCTAATCAACAGATGGATGAATCATTTTCATTGGTCAAAATAGAGAAGTATATAAACAGTGGAGCTATAGCTGCAGATTTCTAAGAGTGTAAAATTTCACATTCATCAATCTTCTTTCGCTAACAGCGCAAAATCTATCTAGATCCGGCTGTTGTCTAGTCAAAATTTCGCACGTTGAAGCAAAAGGTTCTCGTATCCATGTCAGAATAAAAACCTGAAAAATGAACGTTTCTAATTAGACGACTGCTTCAAAAAGAATATGAATTTTCAATGTTTTATTTTTAAAAAGTTCTAATCACCAGAATTTGATGATATTGAAATGTGACCACATGGGCATCTTACACTTTCAAACAAAAAAAGAATTATGAAAATCTGTTCATATTTACAGAAATTATGGGTGACCAAGAAATACATACAGGTCGAATTCATAAGCTCTTCCTTTGAAGTCTGTTAAAAATTAAAAAGGAATATATTATCAAAATCACACCATAATTCAACATGCCTCTAAATAAAAGTAGCAACATTCGAAGTTAAGACTGTTCTTTGACAGACGCGTTTTTCAAAATTACAGAAAATTTAAGACTTTCCATTCCAGAACTTCGCGATAATCACCTGAACGAGTCTGTTTTTTGAATGCAAGAAGTTAACTAGCTTAACTTTAATGGTAAGCTTATCATAACTTTTTGTCATTTACATTTGTCTAAATGTAAGTTTAAAGATAATATATACATACACATAATATTAAACGGGATTATTCCCGAAAAACGGGAATTTCGTCTGTGAGTCACGTAAAAAACGGAAATTTAATCTGTGAATCGCGTAAAAAACGGGAATTTAGTCCATATATTGCGTAAGAAACGAAAAATTCGTCCGTGAATCGTATAATAAAAGAAAATTCTGTCCGCACTTTAATTACTTTGTGAATCCGGCATAACAGGCACATAGACACTCGTACTTTGACATATAAGGTTCTTTAAAAATGAATTTTGAGCTTTTCGATAACTATTTCTCATACCAGTAGGCAGAGTCGTATAATATAGACGCACGCGCGTACGCCGTGCGCAGAAAATTTTAGGAAAGAAACAATTTTTATTTTTTTACCATTTTTTTTAGAATCAAAAAATAAAAAATATTGCCTCAATTTTATGTATGATTTAATTACTGTTAGTGTACAATTAAAAGCATGGCCGATTTTCGAATTTTCTAAAATTTAAGGCACTTGATGCTGAAAACTTTAAAAATTCATCAGTCCGTAATTTTGGACACCAAAAATTGCGAATTTCGAGAAACGGTTATCGTAAAAAATCAATTTCTTCAATAAAACAAATTTCTTCAAAGAATAACGGGAAAAAATCGCCAAAGGATCGTGAGAAAATACGAATTTTGTCAAAAGACCTCAAAAGAATCGCGTGAAGAACGCGCATTTCGATATAGGACCGCTTAAAAAAAACGCGTCTTTCAGCAAAAGACCTTGCGAAAAACGCGAATTTCCTCCAAAAATCGTGCGAAAAGCGGGAATTTCGTCTGTGAGTCGCGTAAAAAACGGAAATTTAATCTGTGAATCGCGTAAAAAACGGGAATTTAGTCCATATATTGCGTAAGAAACGAAAAATTCGTCCGTGAATCGTATAATAAAAGAAAATTCTGTCCGTGAATCACGTAAGAAACGGGAATTCCGTCCGTAATTCGCGTAAAAAACGGCAAATCCGTCTATGAATCGCGTAAAAAAATGGGAAATACGTCCGTGAAATGCATAAAAAACGAGAATTCTGTCCGTGAATTACATAAAAAAGTGTAAATTGCACAAAAACGCAAATTTTGCCGATGTCAAAAGAATATAACACGTAATTTTATTAAACACTAAATTTGCAGAAAGTTTTTTGACCCAATATTTATGTTGGCAGATAGTTTTTGGTTTTATACAAGTCTGCCAGTAGGTATCGATGTGGATCTTTCATTTTGGTGGATACGAGAATTGTTCCAGCTAAGATTTCGTACTTTGGAAAAAACTCATCTCTGTAACAGTGGTCAGTATCCAGAAGGATTATTCGCTGTTTAGCAAAACAAGATGACCAATCATAAGCCTTCATTTTTAAGAACTTTTCACTGTTTGAAGTACACTGTTAAAAATCTGCTGCATTTTGTTGCTAAGCGCCCCACCGCTTATATAGAAAACGGTTACTCAGCTGTATTATTGAGCATTCTGATTGGTCGGAATAGAGATATATACAAGCAACGAAGAGCGTAGAAACAAAATGCAGCAGATTTTTAATAGTGTACAGTGTCTAGAATACATAGAAATCTGCTATTCAAATAGTGCTAAAAATTTGCATACTTTAAATGTGCAACGATACTACTGCATTTCAACGCATCGATCACAGTGGCATCTGCGGGATTTTCCTATTACATTGTCTAGACTAGCAATAATTCTTGCAATTATAGAAAATGTCCTGCAGATTCTGCTGCTATCATTAGATTTCATCAGCATCGTTGTAAATTTAACTGATACAACATTTTAGCGCTTTTTTACTGGGATAGCAGATTTCCACACTTTATAATCTAGATCCTATACTTCCGGTTTGATGGATTAGAGAACTTGGCCAGAATCCTGCACCGTAAAAAATGACTATTCTGCTGCATCGTCACTCCCCCGCTTTTATAGAATATCACACTTTTGGCCAATGAAAATGCTCCATGATAGCCTGAAGTAGTCGTTTTCTACAGTGTGGCAGAATTTGCGCTGCTAGCGAAACTAGATTAACCAATCAGTAGCCTGAATTTTTTCAAAATTTTCACTGTTTTAATATTTTTATTAATCAATCTTGTTTCGCAAACAATGCAAAATTTATGTGAATCACGGCCTTTGTCCGGTTAGGATTTCACACTTTGAAAAGATCGTGTGTCTAACACTGTAAAAAATATGACTATTTTGCTGCATCGTCACTCCACCGCTTTTATAGAAAACGACTACTTCAGGCTATCATGGAGCATTCTCCTTGGCCAAAAGAGTGATATTCTATAAAAACGGGGGAATGACGATGCAGCAAAATAGTCATATTTTTTACAGTGTATGTAAGTGTAAGATAAAAGAATGAAAATTGAACGCTTCTAATAGGTCGATTGCTTCAAAAAGAATTTGAATTTTAAAGTTTTTATTTTTTAAAAAAGTTCTAATCAACAGATTTTTATGAAATTCGAATGGAACCACATGGGCCCCATATGATTTCAAACAAAAAAAGAATTATAAAAATCGGTTCATATTTACGAAAGTTATGCGTGAACAACAAATACATACAGGCCGAAATCATAACCTCCTCTTTGAAGTCGGTTAATAAAATTTTAATATTTGGCCTACATTAAAATCTGCCTAAAGCAACCTCGTTCCATTCCAATAAAAATTGGTCGCTCCGAGAGGTAGTCTCTTAATGGATGTCATGTTTAAATTTAGATTTCAAATGTTCAAAAAAGTGACAATGTTACTAAATTTTTTTTTCGCATTATGAAACTAGTCAGATGTGGCAATGGCAATCCCAAAACTTTCTTCTATTTTATGCATGTTAATCTTCCTAAAAAATGAAGCATAACAGCGCCACCGGTTGGATGGTTTAACCAAAGTCTTGTCAGGAACAACTTATGTCAGCTTAAAACTGAATCTGAAGTTTAATGAAAATCTGTGCATTAGTTTTTGAGATAGAGCTATTGCAAAATCTTTAAAAAGGAAAAAAATCTACACAACAGTGCTGCATGTTGGGAGGATGTAAACCAAAAACTTATTAAGATTAGTTTATCAGATGCTAACTGAATCTGAAGTTTTATGAAAATCCATGCATTAGTTCTTGATACATTTATTGCGAAATCGTGAAAAATGCAGCATAACAGTGCCATCTATAGAGCAATTTACGCCAAAATATAAACAACAGTAATTTTTATCAGGTACTAACGGAATCTGAAGTTTTAGAAAATTTCGTACAATAGTTCTATAGAGCTATTGCAATAATCACGATTAATGCACCATGCCAGCGCCACCTGCTGAGTAATAATTTGCACTAAAATGTAATCAGCACCATGTTATATCAAGTACTAACTAAATCTAAGTTTTATAAAAATCCATGTACTAGTATTTGAGGCATGGTTATTGTGGAAATTAAGAATAATGCAGCATAGCAGCGCCACCTGTTGAGAGTTATAAACCTAAAACTATTCGGATCTAGTTTATATCAAGGTCTAACAGAATGTAAAGTTTTGTGACATTCCGTCATTAGTTCTTGAGATAGAGCGCTCAAAATTTTTTTTGTCACAGATAGACATTTTGGACATTTCACAGACAGTAAAAACATTTTTCAGGTTCTTTAACCCCTAAATCCGTCGAAATTTGGATTTCGAAAATTTTCCTAAATCCAATATAGCAAAACCCTGATTATCTGAATCCCGGTTATCCAAAAATCGCCTTAACCGAAATACCTTAAGAGTTTAAGTTTTTCATAAGTGTGAAAATTTTTAATGTCAACATTATTTTCACCGATACCAAATGACACCTTTCGACATTTTGATTTATGATAACTATTTTATTTGTAAATTTTAGATCAAAAAAATTCCGAATCATTTTTAATACATTAAAATTTCCTTTATTACGTTTAAAAGTTAGAAACAAAATAAGCAAAAATGAGAACTTTGAAAGGGGTCATTGGGCACTGGTAGAATTAGTGTTCTGAAGCAAGCTCTTTGTAAAATAAATCGAGTCAACTTACTTATTTGGTCCATTGCATAATTTTGAGCACTTTCTAATATAGACATGTACGATGTATAATTATTTTACAAAACATGTGTTTTTTTTTCCAGCTTTGTAGTTTTTTAATGTAGCTTTTATCACACCACCTTTTAAATAAAAACACACCTGATGATGAATGTTGCATCTTCTTGTACTTCAATATATCAAAGTGCCTCATTTAAGATCTTATAATAACTTCACTATGTGTTCTAATCTTGTACCATATCTATCATAGTCTGTAATACATTATCACAACATTTTTATTCCAACGATATTCAAAATTACTATCGCAGATTTTCACTAAAAAAATTTTCACAATATGCTTCCCAGTTTTTCGAAAATTCCTATTGAACTCCGGTTAACCGAAAATGCTTTGGCCACACGTTTTTCGAATAACCGGGGTTTTCTTCTTGCAAAGATAGAAGAAAACAAAAATTTTAAAATTTAACTATCAAAATAATAATTACATAAGAGTTTACAAAATAAATACATGGACGGGTAGTACTAGGTTATCCCGTCGACCAATTTCGCCAAACTAATATCCAAATTATACATAGACATATTTTTTATTTTAAATAATAAAAAAACAAATAATTAATAGAATATTGTTAAAAATATAAATAAAAAGTAGTAATAAAAATCACTTGATGTTGTTTTAAATAGATGTATCGTATTTAATATCATTGAATGCGACATTTACGATCCTCCATTATTGGCATTTAATCTTTTTTTTTTGGCGATCGCTTTTTGGTCGACGGGATAATCTAGTAGTACCCATGGACGTTTGCTTTAATTTTAAGATTTTATCTTTTATAACTTTTCTTTGAAAGTACTTTCAAAATTCAGTAAATAAATGCATTTTTTTTTTGGGGGGGGGGGGGGACAGAAATAAATAATGATTTCATTACTTTATACATTTCTTTGCAAGTTTCCTGACAGTATTTGACGAGATTTATTGATCGTCATTTATAATTTTAACATCAGAGTGAAATTCATTGCCTAAAAAAGGCACAGAAAGAGGTTGAACATAAAAATTACTGGAATAATAAGAATAATTTAAACTTAGAAGTTTGATGAATAATGAGTTCTCCGGAATCATTTTTTCGAACAAAACCTTCTTCAAACGACACGGGAAAAACGAAATTTATTTCATTTTCTTAAAAATAAAAATTTAAAAAAATTGGTCGCTCATGGAGATAGTTAAACTGGGATGGTCTCTGAATGAGGTAAAATTAATTGAGGTAAAATTTGTTTGGGAACAAATTTCGTTCTATGAAAAAATGGTCGTTGAGGGACTTGGTTGCACAAGGAGGTTTCATTATATATTGTTTTAAACGCAATTCACGACTTTTCACTACGATTTTTATTTTTTTCTTCGCGTTTCGCACGATTGTGTGCGTTTGTCAACTAGTTCCGTATTATACAAGGGTAATAAAATTATTTTGAAAACTTCCACACAAACCTAGTGTAGAAATCTGAGAAATTCCCAGAGAAGAAATTTCCATTTTCTCTTTTTAGTGCAAGATGACGAAGCGTATGGAGGTCAAAATAACAATATTGACCGGCAGGCGAAAAGGTCAAGGCTGATTGTCTCTGAAATTAAGTTGCATTTCGAGTTTAAAGAACATGCCATGAAAATATAATTACGCATGTCATTCATGTCATCAAATTGCGGTTTTCAACTCATTTTTCCGTTTACCTGTATTGTTAGTTCGCGAATCAATATAGCATTGTACTTTAGAAGTTTGTTTTTTCTTTGTCACACTAGGTCATAACAATTAAAAAAGTCTTTTCATTTTGATTAGCAGTTGTTTCTACAATGAAATTTTCCTTATGAAAATTACTAGTTAACTAGAAATATTTATGTAAAAAAAGAAACAATAGAGAAAATGTTAGTAACATCCGCAGGAGCGCCATTTCAGAATTTTCCTGGTGGTAGAGTGTGGGAAGAGGAGAGGAGGGGGCAAAGTTTTTCTTTTGGTGAAGGGCAGATGATCGAAAATTGCTTTCGATCTTGTTGAGCACATCTGATCCGAAAACTACACCTTAGTGCAAAATTTAAAAAAAAAAAAAATCTAAGTAGCAATCGAAAAATTATATTAAAACACATTTGTTCACGGTTTCGTCTCCAGAATATCGAGATGTACAGAGTTAACACAAATGAATGAACGGATTTTGAAGATTTATATTCTCAAAACTATTACATACATTAAAGTGATATATGAAAAAAAAAAATTAAGTTTTTTTTTTCTCCAGTTATAAATTTACGGCGTGAATTTTTCGCAACGCGACTAATACCAAATCTTTAATAAACTTCGTTTCACTTATTTCGCACTTTTGTGCAGACAACTATATTTTATACAGTACACACATGCATTAAAATGAAAAATAATGCTAAATGGTGTATAAGACTGGTATCCAAAGAACTTCCAATTGATAAGAAAAGAAGCCACTACTGCTTTACACCACGAACTGGTTTCTTTCGCTTGCTGAAGAGGAGTCTTCTTTTCTTAACACTGTTTTGCAAATTTTTAAATTTATGTCGCGATAATGGGGCGACGGAGGCAAATAATTTATGCATCTAAAAATGTGTTTTATTATGCCCTTTTGATTGCTATTAATTTAGATTTTTTTCATTATTACATAATTGGAGTAAATTTCCTGGTGAGAAGTTATTGCCATAGTTTTATGATCACACAAATTTTTAATATTAACCAAAGTACTACTCAAACGATTTTTTTTTTTTTTTTTTGGGGGGGGGGGGGGAGAATGTTAAAATACTAAGGTTTCAGAAAATAACATTAGCAACTATTAACTTTTATGCTTTACAGTTTACCTTAAAATTGATCAAAAGGTCGATTTTCTTTTTTAAAATATTAAATGAAAGCTTGCTCATTTGTGAACATTTTGGAATCTCATTTTTAACCATGCGGTAATTATATCGCGAAATACTGTAAATTTTGTTAATACACCCAGAGGAAATACCATTAAAAATTAAAACTTTAAATGGCTTTTTCTCCACGTTCATATTTTCGCCATTTTCTAGTTATAAAAATTCTGAAGATTTTTTTTTTGGTATTTAAGATACAGATTTAAACATTTTTGTGTGCTTTCTTTATTAATAAATCTGCTCATAGAATTAGCCTTCAGGTTTTTGTTATTTATTTTTAAAGTAAAAATATATGAAGATGCGTTAGATTTAAACCTTTTTCAGTTAAATGTATCAGTAAAAAATTACAATTAATGTAATATTAGATATATTTAAAAATCCACGAGTAGTCTTATGTAATAAACATTAGAAAATCTCAAAACACTGGGGGGGGGGGGGAAATGTCAACATTTTAAATAGTAGAAATTGAAAAAAAATCCATTAATATAAAAAAATAATAATTGAACCCTCAAATGCAGAAAAATCACCATTTTAACAATATTTTCAAAATTAACAAAACTGTTGAAAAAGTATTTTAAATTTTGTAAAATTTCTAAAAAATGATTTTAACACAAATCCGACTATATATTTTACAAAGCTATTCTATTTTCACTCTGAATTTTTACATTTCTTGAAAGATGGGTAAACCCCTCTCCTCATTGTTTCCTTTCAAATGACGACCTTGCATTGTTAAATATTGTTATGTGAAAATACGGAGAATCTACGGGTTATCCATGATCTTAAGGCAAAATTTTGTGTAAAATTACAGAGTAAAAAAACCCCAAAATTCTGTTGACTATCAGAAAATATTCGGTAAATTTAGAATAACCTCTGTAAATTAACATGGTTAAAAATACACAAGTGGTTGTAAATTTATTTTTAAATCATAATTATTTTATTTTCAAAATAAGTGAATCAATCGCTGAATGTTCAGTGAGCCTTGAAGATATTGAATTCTTTGAGTAAATTTCAACTGCTATATTATTTAATTTTTGCACAATTTGTTTCTAGCCGGCCTGGGGTTTGAATACGAGACCTCTAGACAGTGGAAAAACGACATACTGACTATGCTACTGTATGTGCTGTTATTTTGCACAGAGAATGTCTCTTCAGCGGGGAAAAATCTACTGTGATTTTCGTTTCAAATAAATTCATTAGAAATTTCGTAAAAAGTTTATTGAAATTTACTTTAAACCGATACACGATACCTATTAATTTTTAAAATCAGTTCTAACTTATTAAACAGTTTATGTAATAAATAAAAGTGATAATGAAATTCAATGAATAAATGAAAATTCAGCGATTTTTTTTCATTGAAAAAATTGAGTCTAATTCATTTTTTACCATAATAGTGTTAATGAGGAGTGGCACACTATTTCTTAATAATTAAATAATTATTTTTAATATTATCAAGCATCTGGCACATGGAGAAGGAAAATTTGCAAATTGATTGTCGATAAAATTCGCCACTATCTCCGAGGATATGATTTTTCTCTTCTAAATTATTCTTACTTGGGGGAGGGGGGGGGGGCATTTTTAAACTAAATTTTTTTTAATACTTCTAATAACACTGCAAAATAATTTTAAAAATATGTACTTTGAACTAAAAATTTTAACAAAAAGGTAAAAACATCTTTAAATAAAGACATGGAAATCCCTAAAGGGAATTAGATATAACATAAGGCAACTGTTTATAAAATGATGATCAAGAAACTCGATCGAATGCATTTAACCGAGAACTAACGTAAATTTACAGAGAATCTTGCTTTTTTTTGTTTTTATAGAAATCGTTAACAGTGTGACACATGCTACAGCAATTATTAAAATTTTTTTAAATGGTAAAATGTAGCAGGATATTTTCGAATTTTAGACTTTTTGCGTAAAATACCAGTGAAATACTGGGCGAATTATTTTTGAGCTTGGGGATTATAAAGGATAATGTAGTTATCAACTACACATTCACCGCAGTAAATTTGAAGTTATTTCGACTTTAAAAAAACCTCAGTTATTTGTGCCAAATCACCACAGTTTGCCAACTGCTGTTACTTTACGGTTTCACTGCAGTTCATTTTTACCTGGGACCTTCCATAATTTAACAGTATAGAAATCTACTTTTTAATTGATAATTCAATTATTTCTTTCGAGTTGCCACCAACTAAAAACAGTGCAGTAATTAAAAAAATTATAACACGTGTTATTTTATTATTTTTTTTATAGATCAATAACAATTCTGATTCCCTTGATAGATTTTTGAATTTCTGAAATTTGCATCATTCGAAACAGAAAATACACATTTTTCATAAACATATATATAAACTGTAACTAAATACGTGTTAAAACAATATCGCACCTTTATTACTACAATACAGATATTTAAATTAAAAAGGGGATAGTTTAGAAAAAAATTATTCTATGTTTATAAAAATAAAGATTTGAAAATGAAGCTATGAAAGTCATTGTAGATGCCTATGGTCGTAAGAAAATCTGTAGATACCGAGAAACTGCAGTGGGACAAGCATCTGGGAGCAAGCGGTTGTGTCGTCAAATGTCGCCAAGTTTTTTTGCCAACTTGGCGATATATCGCCAAATATGGCGCCCAAAATTACTCGCCAAAGTTGAAGCCAACTTGGTGTTATTTCCAGTATTTCGCGAAACGGTACTATTTTGTTATCCCGTCGACCAATTTCGCCAAATTATACATATTAACATAATTTTAATTTTAAATAACGAAAAAACAAATAATTAGTAGAAAATTAATAAAAATACAAATAAAAAAAGTCGAAATAAAAATCAATGACATTTTAAACACGTGAATCGTATTTAATGTCATTGAATGGGACATTCATGATCATCCATTATAGGCATTTAATCTTAAAATTTGGCGATCATTTTTTGGTCAACGGGTTAACCTAGTAGTACCCGCCAAACTAATATGCTAAATTAATAACTTTAAACTAATACTAATAATAGTTTAGGTTTGTTAGTTGAAGGTGGTTGATAAAACTCCTAAAAGAATCTGTAAAAGCTATGAAATCTTATAAAAAACTGGTAGAACCAGAGAGGAAAGTAAAGCTCGATCTAAAAAATGGTACAGTAAAAATTGAGATACATTTTCAATCTAAAAATGTGCGTAGAAAAGTAATGGAATCGGTTGATCTGTAAAGCTCATGAAATAACCCAATTTTTTTTTTTTTTTTTTTTTTTTTTTTTTTTTTTTTTTTAAAGTTGAAAATGAGGACTGAGCTTTACTGGTGCCTTTTATTCAGAATTATACTATTATCCACTCAAAATGATTACTGAAGAAAGCAGTCAATAGAATGTATTGTTATGTTGTCTCAAATCAGTTAAGCTCCACAATGCTAAACGAATATAAGCCACGAAGTAATAATTAAAGTATAACATTAATATAATCAGATTGTTGAGGAAATTATGTAGATAAATATGTCTGAACACAAATATTTAGTATATGGTTGCATCGTATCGGTTCAAGGTTTTGAGTTTACTTGGAGCATTGATCTTCCATTTATCAAAACCGCTGGAATAAAATTGTGTCCACACTTTGTACTGAACTAACTGTCCTGTAGTTCATTACATCAGCCTGTAACATATAGTTATAAAAACAAATTTATATATAGCCGCACTACATTTTATACCATGTGAAATCCCATCAAATTTCTCCGGAATAAAAATAATTTTAATTTAAATATATCTTTTTAATATATGACGCAATTTTCACTATTAAATGCATTTCTCATGTAAGGATTTATTTATTACTTTTTTTAAAGTTTTATCCCTCCCCTGCCCCCAACCTAGTTTATTTTATGTTTCGTTAGCTAAGTAACGACAAGTTCTTTATAGAATGATTTCATTTCTCTGCATTAATTACAAATATAAGATTTAAAGTGAAAGAAACAGACAAAAGTCAGTTTTATAAAAATTGATTGCACTTTTTCAGTGCCTTCCGCACCCCTCCTTCCATTTAAAACATGATTAAATAAAACATTTATGCTTCAAAAATAGTCTGCAACTTTAATTACTTACATATGGAATATATACATAGATTTTCTTGATTTTTAATACAATATTTATCGGTCTGTGTTATTGAAGCAAACGTCATTCTGTCTTTCCGGCCGGTAGAAAGTCAGGCCGCCAAGTCTAGACTGCACACATTTTTTTTCTAATAATTGTAGACGATTTTAATGTTTGTAAAAAAAAAATCTAATTATATTTTAGCGAATCTGTAATTATCGTTGCATCCAGGTTCAAATTTAGTCATTTTTAGTGAGGTCCTATATTTACAGGTAGATAATTAAGAGTAATTTCGTTGCTAATAATGTCATTTAACCATAATGATATCAACTGAAACTATTGTCTGAGAAATTGTCGCATACTTATAGTGAGGAGTCTCAGACCATTTCATCGAGAGATGAAGAAAACGCTTGATTAACTTATAAGATACTGTTTCTGTACAAATATATTTATATATAGGATTATTGTAATTAAAAGATTCAAAAGTCTCAAGCGATTCCTTATATATATTATAAATGTGAAAGTGTGTCCGAAAAATTGGAATAAACTTGGCTTCAAAACGGATGGATTAATGTCTTTGAATCTTTGTATATGGATAGATTATAGGAGTGGAATGAACATAGGCTAATTTTTATTTATTTTATTCAAATATTTTCCTTAATAATTCAAAATTTAATTATTTTTCATACAAAATCAATTCGCGTTTGAAATGAAATAGACGCCCTCTCGCGGACAAAGTCTGAAACGAAATAGAACTGATACCGTGAGCATCTTCCGCTGAAATCAGTGTTTAAAAGGCCGATAAATAAATAAACAGTTCTATAATAAATAAATAAATAAACAGTTCTATAACGCATGCAACGTTGGGTTCTTTGTATTAAAATTATCTAAAATCAAAATTTTATACACAAAGTTTAGATCTATAATATAAAAAAGTACATTTGACTTACTCATGGCAAAATAACATGGCAGCAACACAATGCTTGCATGATTCGCTTGCTCCAGCTTTGCAAGAGCAAGAAAAAATTTTTATTTTCAAATTTTTGTTTTCCTTTACTAGCAAACCTGAAATAATATGGGGATTTCCTTTTGTTTGGCTTGTTTGTAAACACGAGCCTACAATCTCTATTTCTTCTAATTTGCATTCCTTAATGCCGCACATTACTAATCTCTTTGAATCAATAATTGCTTCAGCTTCTCTAAAGCAATTACTAAATTTTCCAGCATCTAGAAATTCTAAAATTGTCGATATTTGTAATTTATCTCCCATAATTAAATAAAAAAGATAAAAAACTGCACTTTAAATGGGTTTCGCTATGCTACAGAATGGAACAAACAGCAAGCACTACGTAAAGAAACGATTATCAGGTCTATACAACGCCACCTTTCGGTCATTACAAACGCGAATAGCATTTTTCAGATAAAATTTAACCATTTTTCTTTCCTGTTGCCAAGAAAATAAAAAATTGGAATAATAATTTTTCAGCGGCAATGAATTTTTAATAAAAAACTTCCACGCGAAAAACTATAATAAAATAATTTAAAAGAAAATAATATGACGTCATCCTTGAAATAAAAATAAAAGCTGTATTTTCCTTATCCTTATATATATTATAAATGTGAAAGTGTGTCCGAAAATTGGAATGAACTTGGCTTCAAAACGGATGGATTAATGTCTTTGAATTTTTGTATATAGGTAAATTATTGGCCTGAAATGAACATAGGCTAATTTTTATTTATTTTATTCAAATATTTTTCTTAATAATTCAATATTTCACTATTTTTCATACAGAATAAATTGAAAAATTTTCCATAATATTTAATTATCTTTCTTTTTTCGTTGCCAAAAAATAAAACCGGAATAATTATTTCACTTCTGTAATTAATTTTCAACTAAAAGATTTTCACGTGATAAAATAAAATGAAATAAATAAATGAACCCTATACTGCTTTTCGGTTCGAGATTAAAAACCGCAATTTCACCAATTGTGACGTCAGAGGAATACTGTTTTTCTTCTTATATCACGCAAACGATTATATAAAATTTCTTTTACACTTAGAAGACTTTACAAGAATATAACTTCACACTTTACAAGAATATAAATATTTTAGTAGTTTTTCCAGATATTAATCCATAATCAAAATGAACCTTTTTCTTTCTTTCGGTTCGAGGCTATAAAATTCAACTTTTTACCAATTGTGACGTCAGAGGAATACTTTCCATTAATAATTTTAAAAATATCAATGTAGCGTCATATATGAAACAAAGTATAAGTTTTCAAGTTTTCATTTTTAATAACACAATGTAATTTTGAGTAAGTGCTAACAAGAGACGACTGTGACGTCACATATTGAAAATAAAATAAATGTCTCTGATATTGCAATAAAATGAGATTGAATTATGATATCAAAAGTTATTATTTAAAGAAAATTAAGTTTATCGTCTGAGCGTGGTTAATATTTAATTTTAAAATGAAATAAGTTTTTTTAAAGGTTAAATATTAAACGACTAGAAAATATTAATAATTTATACATATCGTAAATGACGTAATGATCAATGAAAAAACTTTTTATCCTTTTTAGAAAGTAAGAAAAGCTCAACTAATCAAAAAAAAAAAAATATTTTTGTGTGTTAATTCTGAAAATTGTTCAATTCTGAAAATATAAGTAAATATCACTTTAAAAATGCATTTTCGGGCTTAAAATCTAAAAATTTAATGTAATTGTGAGAAAATACATTCCCTCAGTCAATATCTCAATTTGGCATAATGTGCTCAAAGTGTACTGGAAACAGGTTTGTAAATGGATATTAATTGCACATTTTTTTTAGCTCTTAAAAAGTAAAAATATGTTGTCACTTTTAAGAATGTTTTTTTATAATAAATTTCTATAAATGTTTATGGTATGCAGAGCATATATGTACAAATTATACAAAAATGCCACCTAAAACACAGTTTTGTAGTATATTTTTCCTGTTTTTTTTTTTTTTTTTCGTTTTACGGAAACTACCCGCTTTTTGACACTTTCTAACATGGTCTAAAAGTGTTTACGACTTCAACCTGTCTGTATACCGAATGCCGAGAGCCTGGGGTCTGACGTCTGTCTGTCCGTTTTTCAACTTGGGTAAATATAGTGGAATTCATACGAAAATAACATACGTTATTGAGATTTACCATAGCATATGCGGCATTGAAAGTGGACCAGGTAGCAATTATAGCTGAATCACAGGAGCACTCAAAAGGAAACTTTGCATTATGGTCTAAGGCGAAAAAATCATTTGTGGTGTATTTTGATAATGTTACATAATTTTAAATGTAGTGAAATTTACATGCATTTTTAAGGTTCAGAAAAACATGGTTACTATCGAATATGTTAAATGTAGTACTTATAGTGTGCGTACAGGGAGCTCAAAAGTATTTCAATATATTATGGTCTGTGAAGAAAAACCATTTGCAACGTATTTTAATAATGTTATTTTATTAAGGTTATTTTAATAATATTGAAATTGATATCAGGTTCTGAAGTGCACTAAAATAGGATTTATGTACAAAATGGGGTGAAAAGATTTAACATTCACTTACAAGATTGCAGAAAAATGTTCGATAATATAATAGTCTACGGAGAAAAAAAATATTGCCAGCGTATTTTAATTGCGTTGCGCTATTTCAAACATGATGAAATTAATATACTGAGATAATCAATACAATGATAAATACTGAAATTTACTACAATAAGCTTGCAGTTAAGTATAATTTGCATCGCATTTGTTGTTCAATTACAGAGGCGCATAAAAGATTTTGGACCTGTGTCCAGATCTCAGATATTGTATCCAAAGTATGGTCTATTAGAAAAGATTGCTGAAGAGCTTTTTCAATTATCGTATGTATTTGGAAAACTAATGCATCCTGAAGTTCAGCTACATTTGATATAATAAGAGATGTTTGTAGAATTTAAATAAATCATGTATCGGACTATACAATAAATTGGATTGGTCACCAGTGCAATAGCGATTCCCGGAAATATGAATTCAATAATTTGAATCGGGTTTTTTGCTTGAATAATTTAAGCTAAATATGCGATCGTATACATATTTGCACGTAATATACAGGACTGTAAAAAAGAATTCAAGTAAGTTTCTGTCTATAATTAGGAATTGCTAAAGGTGAATTTTAATATTCGTTATACTTTTTCTCACAAAGCAAAATTTTAACATTGTATTTAGAATATTTACAAACACATAGATCATATACACAGCTGCAGAAAAGAATGTCCCGGTGAAGTTATGCATTATGGAAATATTGGATATATTTTTTATTACCTAGATTTAACACATGATTTTTTTTCTTTGATATGGAATTCTGAAATGCACTACAACATGATTTCTGTACAATTGGGGTGCGTTACAGTTGTTCTACAGTATAAGTACTTACAATTTCATTTTCGCGATTGTTCATATTATCTAACACATTTTCCTGTTATTTGACTGAGTTCTTTAAGTCCCCTATAAAAAAACTACTGCATAGCCTTTTATAAGATAAATGTTATATCTCTTTTAAATTATTGTTAATGAACCGTTTTGTTTAATTAAAGCGTTTATCTTTTTTTTTAATGCTACGTGAACGACGTCACGGGTAACAGCTAGTATATATTATAAATGTGAAAGTGTGTCCGAAAATTGGAATGAACTTGGCTTCAAAACGGATAGATCAATGTCTTTGAATTTTTGTATATAGATAAATTATTGACCTGAAATGAACATAGGCTAATTTTTATTTATTTTATTCAAATACTTTTCTTAATAATTCAAAATTTCACTATTTTTCATACAGAATAAACTGAAAAATTTTCCATAATATTTTAATCATCTTTCTTTTTTCGTTGCCAAAAAATAAAAAAACCGGAATAGTTATTTCTCTTCTGTAATTAATTTTCAATTGAAGGATTTTCACGTGATAAAACAAATGAAATAAATAAATGGACCCTATTCTGTTTTTCGGTTCGAGGTTAAAAACCGCAATTTTACCAATTGTGACGTCAGAGGAATACTGTTTTCCTTCTTATATCAAGCAGACGATTATATAAAATTTCTTTTACACTTAGAAGACTTTACAAGAATATAACTTCACACTTTACAAGAATATAAATATTTTAGTAGTTTTTCCAGATATTAATCCGTAATAAAAATGAACCTTTTTCTTTCTTTCGGTTCGAGGCTATAAAATTCAACTTTTTACCAATTGTGACGTCACAGGAATACTTTCCATTAAGAATTTTAAAAATATCAATGTAACGTCATATTTGAAACAAAGTATAAGTTTTCAAGTTTTCATTTTTAATAACACAATGTAATTTTGAGTAAGTGCTAAAAAGAGACGACTGTGACGTCACATAAATAAAATAAATATGCTCTGATATTGCAATGAAATGAGATTGAATTATGATATCAAAAGTTATTATTTAAAGAAAATTAAGTTTATCGTCTGAGCGGGGTTAATATAAATATTTAATATTAAAATTAAATAAGTTTTTTTAAAGGTTAAATATTAAATGACTAGAAAATATTAATAATTTATAACGCAAATTTATCCATATCGTAAATAACGTAATGATCAATGAAAAAAACTTTTTTATCATTCTTAGAAAGTAAGAAAAGGTCAACTAATAAAAATAAAAAAATATTTGTGTGTGTTAATTCTTAAAATTGTTCAATTCTGAAAATATAAATAAAAATCACTTTAAAAATGCACTTTCGGGTAGAATTTTTATAAATCTTTGTAAAATTTATACAAATCATGTATCGGACTATGCAATAAACTGGATATACGGTCAACTGTGTAATAGCGATTCCCGCAAATATGAATTGCATAATTTTAATCGTTTTTTTAAATAATTTAAGCTAAATATGCGGTCATATAAATATCTGCACGTAATATACAGAATTGTACAAAATAATTCAAGTACGTTTCTGTCTATTATTAGAAATTGCTAAAGGTGAATTTTAATCTTCGTTATACTTTTTCTAACTAAGCAAAATTTTAACGTAGTATTTAGAATATTTACAAACACATAGATCATATACATAACTGCAGAAAAGAATGGGCCGGCCAAGTTATGTATTGTGGAAATGTTGGATATTTTTTTATTACCTAGATAAATTGATTTTTCTTTCTTTGATATGGAATTGTGAAATGCACTTCAACATGATTTCTGTACAATTGGGGTGCGTTACAGTTGTTCTACTGTATAAGTGGTTGCAATTTCATTTTCGCGATTGTTCATATTATCTAACACATTTCCCTTTTAGTTGACTGACAAGGAAGGTCTCCATACGGGCATACTCAGAAAAATCTGAAAAAATTACGGAATGTTCTTCTCATATAGTTATATATGTTTATAAAAAAAAATTTCGGCGGAACCTGCTTATAATGTCCGTAAAAAAATAAATTCGTTTATTTGGCGATTTATCTCCGGTTGGCGAAAAAACGAAATTTTGAAAAATACGCTTTTACGCTTCGAATACTTTTTAAAGAAAAAACCTTCTATGTTCAATTTATTTAAATAAGTTTAGTTTAAGTAATTTTAATTTTGCATTTTTACTTTAC